>CM065682.1:41776122-41781477 GCA_017654935.2 Phymorhynchus buccinoides | reverse complement strand
CCCCTCCCCCCCCCCTCCAGAAAGGAAACCGGACATGATGACCTGTTTGTTGCTGCTGACACCATAGGATAAGGCCAGCCCCAGCTGAGTTTTTCTTTCATGCTGTTTAACATTGCAGGACTTGTAAATAAACGTGGAGATGTAGATTGGAGACTGGGTTTAATATGTCAATGGGCTTGACGTTAAATTGACAGAAACGTACATAGACGAAGACTTTGATATATACAGCCGATCAGCTTATAAGAAAAACCCCCTTATAATGAAGCAAAACAATTTCCCCGCCGAACTTCTTCTTTCTTATCTATGATCAAAACCGGATATAAGAAACTCGCTTAAAGTTACAGGCACTTGATTGGCAAGACTAATTGAGTTGTTTTTGTTCCTTTATTTCAATACTTTCCTCAGCATTCTGTGCAAAATCAACGTTGAGCAGAAGAATACAAGTGTGTGACGGTACTTTTGTGTTGGTGGTAAGAGAGACTGTCCACTTTTATTTCAGCAGCATGGCAGAGAGAAGATAAAATACAATACCTGAATAGTGGATGAAAATCCACATAAACAAAAGCAAACGATGATGAAAAGCTGCAGGGTCGGACAGTAATGGAACAGTTCAGTACAAGAAAAGGGGAAGGGGTACGCATTTGATAACAGTAAAAGAAGAAAAGCTTGTTAGTTTGAGTGGTTTGTAGGCACCTTTAAATCTTCTTCTAGTAGACTATTTTGATTTTACTAGTGCAACGGCGAGAATGGTAACGCCGAGTACCGGTAATGCCTCAGTACGCGTAACGCCAATTTTTCCGGTAGTGCTGAGCTCTCCGGTTTCGCCGGGTCCGTGAAACATTATATTATTACTTTTGTGTACTCTCCCTCCTTCTCCATCCTCTTCTCTCATCCCGTTCTACCCACCCCCCCCCCGCACCCCCCCCTCCCCCCACTAAACCATACCCGCACACCACCCCCCACCCTACCCATCCCACCCCGCCCCTCTACTCCCAAACCCCCACCCCATACAACACAGGGCAATGCGCTAACCTCATTCTCTCATCCGTTCTAACCCCACCCCCCCCTTACCCCAACCCCCTCGACATACCACGCCCCCCCCCACCCCCCCACCCACCATGTAAAATGTAAATTTTGTTCCCATATCGCGCGCGTTAGAACGGATGCTGTTGACATTTTCAACCAAGATAGTCAACTATCTCGGTCATGCCCGTTCGAAATTTCGAAGTCAATGTCCGGAATCCAGGTACCCGCCCGCGGTGTGAAAAGGATTAAGGGGTGTATATCGCGCACGTTTCTAAATCGATTCGCTTTTTAAAAAATATATTTATAATGCTATTTTCTCTAGAAGTATTTCCTGTTAAAATGGTCAGAGGCTGTCAAACTACCGCTACACAAGAAGAAGGGTAACACCGAAAACCCAGATAATTATAAATGCATACTTGATTAGTATTTTAGTAAGGCATTTAACATATTTTGAATGATAAACTTACGAAATGGCAGAATCAAATGGTAAAAATCTGTTAAGCACAGCGGGGTTAGGAAAGATCGATCCAAAATTGACGATATATTTATTTTGAATGCCATCATTGAAAAATATTTAGCACACAAAAAAGAAGCTGTACATAGCCTTTATTGATTTTAAGAAAGCTTATGATACTGTCATTAAAAAATAATTTTTGGGGGGTTTTTCCCTTGGGTTTGGTCCATTCTTCTTCATGCTGGTATTAACAGTAAGATGTTTAACATGTTAAAAGCTATATATTCAACAGTAAAAGCATGTATTTTATGTCATAGTCCCAGTGGTCGTTCAAGGTTCTTTGAGTGCCTGAAACAGGGTTGTGTCCTTAGCCCAGTCTTGTTTTCCTTATGAATCAATGAACTGGCACACGTAATAATAGTTAATGGTAAGCATGGTGTTACACTTACGTCAAAAGAAATTGAGCTCTTTCTTTTCTTATTTGCTGATGACCTAACTCTTTTAGCGTCTTCAGTAATTGGACTTCAGCATCAATTGAATATTCTACAAACAGATGGAGAGGTTGCGGTTGACAGTTAATTTAGATAAGTAAAACATTATTGTATTCAGGATGGGTGGTTTCCTTCATTCAAAATAAAAATGGGTTTTTAAGGACAGCCCTTTAGAAGTGGTTAACTCTTATAAGTATTTGGGCCTTATTTTCTCAACCAGACTGTTTATCACAAGCTATGGATGAGGCCAAAATAAGAGGGGAAAATGTACAAATTACATCCTGTGTACCTTAAAAAGAGTTGGATGTAACTCACCAGCTGTTTTCTTTAAACTAACTCTCAAGTTGTTCTCTTGCTTATGTACGGGGCTGACATTTGGGGTTGCAAAGCGGCAGCAAATAGAACAAGTACATCTGTATGCTTGTAAACGAGTTTTACATGTTAGGAACAAAACTATTAATTATGTTGTTTATGGTGAACTAGGACGTTTTCCTTTGTGTTTAACTGCTGTTGTCAGATGCATTAAGTACTGGCTTAGATCATTGAAACAAGCAGACGACAGGTATTCCATGAAATCTTATAAAATGTTACTGTCTATGCATGAAAAAAGTCTTTAGCAACATGGGTGACCCATATTAAGAATACTTGTTATGAGAATGGTTTCGAAGATGTTTGGATTTTTGGCTTTAGAAATGAAATAAAGTTTTGTAATGAGTTAAAACTTAGAGATTGTTTAGTAATGTTTGTTTCGATTGGCGAAACCATCTTGACACTGGTCCACGGTTATCCTTTTACAGTAGACTAAAACATTAATTTGAAAGAGAGTTATATTTGGATGTCTTGTTTGGCGGTGTGTACAGAAATATCTTTGCACAATTTAGAATGGGTGTATCTCAACTGAATATGCACAAACACCGCTTCTCGCCAACCATAGAAAATATTAATTGTCCACTATGTCCTAAAACACAATAATCCGAAATCCATTTCCTCCTTCATTGTCCTTTATATGATCAGACAGTTTAAATTAAAAGCCAATAATGGTAAAAACTCTGAGTCAAAATTCATAACAATAATTATTGTCAAGTACTTCGAGACATGAAACTGTACGCGTAGCTAAATATTTACTGGCAGCTTTCAAAATTCGGCAAAATATTTATTGAAAACAATGCAAATTGTAACAACATATAACCTTCGTATTCTTAAATATTCTGTGATTTTGTAATTTCCTTTTCGTTTCATTGTATGCTTTCATTGATGTGGATTGAATCATGTGCTTTTGTATTTCAGGTATTGTCGTACTATAATTGTAATGTATTGGGTAATGCTGTATGTGTTTTCCCCCATGAGAGGGGCTGTAGGCCCAAACTCATTAAATTTCCGACTTCCGACCTCTCTCTCTCTCTCTCTCTCTCTCTCTCTCTCACTCTCTCTCTCAGAATCTCTCTCTCTCTACAATCTTTCTATCTCTGTCAGGTCTCTCTCTCTCTTCCCTCCTCAACTCTCTCTCTCTCGGATCTCTTCAATCTCTCTTTCTCTGTCTCTCTCTCTCCTCTCTCTCATTATGCATGGCTTTCAATTGTATATTTTAGGTTTCCTTTCAAATAAAAACAACATTGTGACGAATGTTCCTTCTTATATTTTTCAGACCCTTACTTCCAAAACAAATAGTGGAGAACGCTCGGAAGCGCTTGGGTGAGGCAGAGTACAACGTGATAACATACAACTGCGAGACATTCGTCAACGAGTGTCGCTATGGGGTTTCCATAAGTGACCAGGTAGACGATGTTGTTCGCGCTGTCACTTATTTAGTCGCATCTGCTGTCAGTAAAGTTCCCCAATGACAAACATGTGGCCATGAACACGAACTATAATGCAAATAGTATTTACAGTTCGTTTCATTGAAGCTGAAATCCAAGCTGTGGATGTTATTTCTTATAGTTTTTTTTCATTCGAAAGGTTCTCGTGAAGCTTAACTTTTGAAAACTTGAAACAGCCCTTCTTTTCGACAGCTATTTTTGCTTATTGTAATCTTTACAAACGGGCTCCGCAATATTTAGGCAAGTTTCCAACGATGTTTACAGCAACTAGTCTGTGTGGTGTTCTTTTATAATAAAAAAAAGATTGGTTTTGGTTATCGAATTGTTCGGAAATAATGAAGGGGAGTAATTTCATGGTGTGGGGAGCAGGGAATGGAGGCAGGCACGCGCACGTGTGTGTGTCTGTGTTAAAAAATAAATTGTGGGTTCTTAATATTTCAGCTAAAATGTGTGCGCTAGATTCCAGATTACGGGTGACTGAATCTACGTGCGTATATGCGTAGATATGAGTGCGTGTGCGCGCACGCCCCGTATGCGTGTGTGTGTGTGTGTCACCGTGTGTGTGTGTGTGTGTGTGTGTGTGTGTGTGTGCGTGTCGCGTGCGCGTGTGTGCGTGTGCGTGCGTGCGTGTGTGTGTGTGTGCGTGCGCGCGTTGTGTGTGTCAAAGTCAAAGTCAAAATTGTGTCAAAAGCTGGACATTGAATAAGCAAGCATACATGCTTTTTTCATCAAGCCATCTATAAACAGAAACAGAAACCAAACACACATGCACGAAACATAAACCATACTGATTTAGGACATAGAAAAAAAGAAAAGAAAAAGAGCTTATCAATATTTACAGTAACAAACAGAAAGCTTATGAAAAAGCAATACAATATCAACATAGTGTGTCACATATTAAAATGAAAAAGGGGGTACAATGGTTTATGCACAGATACATTATGCACAGCTTTTGCACTCACACACTTTTGTTTCATCTATGGGCGGGGATGGGGCAAGGAGACATTAAAACCAATTTTAGGATAACCATTTCATATTCAACTTTTGCCTGTTTGAAAGATGCAGTTTGAGCCTTGTCTTGAAATAATTATTGTTTTTATATTCTTTAGAGTAGTAGGCAGGCTGTTCCACAAGGTTCCACCAGAGTAAAGGAAACTAGATTTGTAGAGGTTATTTCTAGGTCTAGGAACAAAATAACAAATGATTATGTCTATGATGATTTACTTTAAATGAATCTATGAAAGAAATAATTCTGAGCATTTCCGTGTATGATATTGTGCATAAGTAGTGCTTTATTGAACAACAGTCTGTCATGTAATGTTAATGAGTTTAGTTCTTTATAATCTTTGATAGTCAATGAGCTACATTTTAACAAAATTAAGTTGACAGCTTTTTTATATATACATACGGTTGATTAGTTTCAAATTGGTATCATTACAGTTGTCCCATATACTTGATGCATAGTCAATCATCCAAAGAATAATGCCCACTAAGAATAGCTTACGCGAATGAGTATCTAAGAAATATTTTATTTCACATAGTTGAACTAATTCGGTGTGTGAGTGGG
>CM065682.1:41738622-41773622 GCA_017654935.2 Phymorhynchus buccinoides | reverse complement strand
GCTGTAATCATTAATAATAACTAGCAGTTCCACCCGCTCATTTCGCTTGCATCGCGGTTTTAAGATGATTTTATTATGGCTACAGGTTTCGGAGTGTGTTGGTGTGTTGCGTTACACTGTCTTTTCGAAAATGTCTCTCATTGCATTCCTCCGGGGCTGATCACGAATACATATCATCCTCCCCCCCTTCCCCCCCCCCCCCCCCCACACACACACACGAGTGAACTATTATAGGCATAGATAGATTAAAAACAATTAAAAAAAGCAAACTCTTTTCGGACAACTGCCCATTATCATCATCCTGTATGTGTCAAAAGACATTCAGACCTTGAACATCTATACTAATATAATAAAAGTATATGTGGGTATGTATGTAATAATAATAATAATAATATAACATTTATAGAGCGCCCTTTCTCTCTTGAGCTCACGGCGCTTCACAATTGTTTAAATAAATACATAAATCATAAATAAGCTACTACAATATCAACTATCACAAACATGCACACAGCCACAACACGCACGCACGCACACGCACACACACACACACACCACATACGCGCGCACACCCACCCACCCACAATGTGGGGGACATCATTTTAAGGCAGGAAACAGGACAAGGAAGAAATCAGAGGTATTGCCGGAAGAGGTGAGTTTTAAGAGCGGTTTTGAAAGATTGGAAAGATTTAGCAGTATGTGTGTTTGTTCGCCCTGTAACTCATGAACCAGTGCATATAATCGCTTCAAATTGTGTGTGTTGGTGTATCATGGTACACAGATGGTTCCATATAAAAATTGTGACTGTACTGACCTTGACCTTAACATATGACCTTGAAAACCTTAATTTCGTTTAGGGGCCATATCTTTCACACACAGATTTCACACTTGGTATGTATGTGCATTGACTTTTGGTAGTTCTGAATATGGGGTACCGAAGCAAGGTCAAGGTCAATGTCAAGGTCATCAGTAGACATTGAAAGTGGTTAGAGTCTATACATTCGTGCTTTAGCCATATTTGTTACAGTTTTGCTTGACGAATCGGTTTTAAATCTTGTGTGGTGGTGTTTCACCTTGAGTAGAAGACACCCAAAGATAAATTATTGGCCTTCTGACTTTAGCCTTGAAGCTTGACCTTGAAAACCAAACATTTCTTTCCTTACAGTATATACTTCATCTCCGAGCCGTATCTCATGAATTGGTGTACAGAACCCTTATAACCATATACATTCTTGGTCAGCATTGCTCAACCTATTCAGATCCTGAATTTTGCAATTTCCAGTGCAAACCTCCGCCAAGGAAGACTCACAAAACCGATTTATTTTTTCTTTGAGCTATATAATAATTATTCATGTCTGAGCTGTTTCTCATGAACTGGTTGACAGAAAAGCTTCACATGTTCTGTGGTTGTGTAAAGTGCCGGTATGGTCCCGGTCATAGAAAAGAATAAAAACATGCTGACGCTGACATTGAAGTTTGACCTTGAAAACCGTAAGTTCTTCTTGAGGCCATATTTGTCACATTGTTGGGCTTACAATGTTCAAACTTGCCATAGGAGTGCACTGGCTAAAAGTGATTTTGAATATTAGGTACCGAACAAGGTGAAGGTCAAGGACCTAGAGCTTAGAGGTGTCAAATTTGTTTGGGGGCCTTATCTTATGCATTTTGTGCAGTTACAGGCTTCAAAGTTGGCAGGTTGAGACTGGCCCAACGTCATGTGTGGTGGAAAGTATTGATTATGGATTATTGACCTTAACTTTTAAACACCCCCTCTCTCTCTCTTTCTTTTTTTTTAAGCAGTAGTAATATGAGTTTGGACATCATTCATCAATATCAACTAAACAACGTAATAGAAACTTTCTGTGCAGTTATAGTTTAGACCCCCCCCCCCCCCCCCCCCCTGGTAAATTTATGTTTCACTAGCGCAACGCCGAGTACCAGTAACGCCTAGTAACGGTAACGCCTAGTAACGGTAACGCCAAGTACTGTTAACGCTGAGTACAGCAAATTTGAAGCGATTCGTTTAAGAAACGGTGGAGTTATAAGGCCCCGTTTCCCATTGACGCTGCTCTGAGAGTGACACTCTCTCCCTAGTAATGGTAACGCCTAGTAACGGTAACGCCAAGTACTGGTAACGCTGAGTACAGCAAATTTCAAACGATTCGGATAAGAAAAGTCGGAGTTATAAGGCCCCGTTTCGCGTTGGCGCTGCTCTGAGAGTGATGCGCTCTCCCTAGTAAGGGCAACGCCTAGTAACGGTAACGCCAAGTACTGGTAATGCTGAGTACAGCAAATTTGAAGCGATTCCGTTAAGAAACGGCAGAGTTATAAGGCCCCGTTTCCCGTTGGCGCTGCTCTGAGAGTGACGCGCTCTCCCAATTTTCTTCAAATTTACTGCCAGGCTTTGCCCTGGCAACAGCAAGCCTGAAAGCAAATTCGGTCGAAAACCGGCGGAGTTATAAGGCCCGTTTTGCATCATGCTGCTGTTATGCGCCTAAGTAATCGATTCGCTTCCGGTTTGACACAGCGATAGTCACCGTCCCCGGTCATGTACCTGCCAAATTTGAAGGCAATCGGTCCAGAAATACCGGAGATACGGGCGCCGAAAGGCCGGCAGATGCGCGTTTCGCGCATTTGCAAAACCGCGCAAATGACACGGCCGCATCGGTTGCCATTGCCATCGCCCCGTTAGGGCTCACAGCAAATTTGAAGCGATTTCGGTCGAAAAACGGCGGAGTTATAAGGCCCGTTTCGTGTTTCAGACACACAGACACACAGACACACACACACACACACACACACACACACACACACACACACACACACACACACACACACACACACACACACACACACACACACACACACACACACACACACACACACGTAGACGGACGGACAGTTGGCTTTTTACTATATGATGATAACAGAAAACAGCATAACCCTAGGCTGCTCCTACCCCTATACCTTTCCACAGAACAGAACAATGTTGCTTTTAGCGGACATTCTCAATGCAAGCTGCTGTACTGTACCATCAATGCGTTCAAATTGCATACCTCTTTTACAGGGTTTTAAAGGGCAGGCTTGAAAGTTGATAAAAGGTCATGCAGCAACCACGGCCTAAAAAAAGAAAAAGAAATAGGAGACTGCAACCACCCCAAACTGGTATGGAGTTGAATATTGATGACATTATCATTGAAAATGCAACACATCATTTGGCGCCTTTACTCACCCACAATTCTCCATTCGATTCGCTACTGTTTCTCCCCCACCCCCACCCCCCACCTTCCAGCATAAAAAAAGGTTATTCTTACTCCACAGGATTTTTCAGTTTCAGATGATAAGACCACCCTACAAAATTAGCTATCAGTAGGGGGGGGAGGGGGGAGTGACCGAGGACATGTTGCCACATTCAGCAGCACCCCGTAGTTATTATTTGATATACCACATACAATATCAACGTCATGTAATATTAATGCCACTCTCTTCCACTCTGCCTTTTCCCTTTGCTTTCTATCATCAACTATCTTTCTGACTTATTGGCCCATTCTCCTGCCTTTTTAAAAAACAAACCTTCCAAATAATTGTTCTCCTTTGAGCTGCTCAGAAATCGGAATGTGTCGGCTGTACGCAGCAGGGAGACCAGTGAAAACTAAAAACCGGACACATACGTACGTTACCCATTGTGGCCATATGGCCCGGGAACGCAGAAGAAGAAGAAGAAACCACGAGATACGTCAACTTTAGGTGGGAAAGAAAACACTACGCTACATTTGAAGTGATTCTGCTCCGTGGTTCACATGATGTTGTTGGGACGCTCACAGACACAACAACAACAGCAATAGACGTGAACAAGAAATATCGCTTTAATTCGTAGAGCAAAAATGCATGGCCTGTGTCCATTCTGTATTGGGTGCGTAGCGCTTTCGCTACGTATCGAAAGAACTACCCGTTGTTACCACTACCACCCATAGAGAACAATTGATGACTGTTTGAAATCAGACAGACTAACCCTAACCCTATTCCTAACCCTAACCCGAACCCTTTTCCTAACCTAACCCTATTCCTTACCTAAGTTTAACCCTATTTTAACCCTAACCCTAACCCTTAGTTGCCGTAGTGATTTAGCCCAATAGTGTTATCGATACGTAATGATAGCCGTACTGATTTATCTTGGTAGAGTTATCGATACAGTAGCGATAGCGTGATGTCCCCTGCTGTATTCATAATGATGCATGTAGAAAAAGAGAAAAAGCGCAACAGTAGCCCATAGGCCTACTATCTACAGCTTGTTGGTGAATTACCCTGGCTAAAAGACTCCAGGGATCATCCCAACAGCGGAAGCACTTGAACACTATGGTACAAGAGCATCAACTACGGTTGAGAACATTACGTGTGTGACCGTTTTTGATTACCCCGCCACGTGGGCAGCCACACTCCGTCTTCGGGGGACCTACAGCATGTAATACTGTCCTTTCACATCACAACTAAAAGACAAGGAAGAGCTAGCTGCACATTTTGAACCTTGTATGCAGATAAGACTGATGTGGATCGGAAAGGATGCTTCAAAGTTGATATGGGAAGGTGGGTGGATGTTCACCTCTTTATTTTAGTAATGTGGTCTCCTCTTTCTTCCCCCCCCCCCTCTCTCTCTCTCTCTCTCTCTCTCTCTTCATGGTCGTGCCCTTTCATTCACAGGCAAGGCAAGGCAAGAAATTTATTTCATACCCCATTTGGGCACAGAAATATAAAAACATACACACACATAAATAAATTTCCGAGAATCAACCCAAGAGTGATGTCCAAAATCATTTAAAAGAAAACCCATACCATAATATTACAAATAATGTAATGTATTACTAAATTAAAAACAAAATGGGAAAAAGACATGATTAATAGCATTTATCTGAAAGAACCGTTAACAACTGTAATGAAGTGCTTTAGTTTGAGTAATATTTTCTTATTTTTTGTAGAGAACAAAGCTTGGAATTTATAAGCATTAGGGCGAGTAAAAAAATACTTAGGGAGGTACCTTTTCCTGTCAGTGTCAAAGAAAGGACAAACAAACAAGTAGTGAAACTCATCTGCCACATCATGTACATTACATTTTTCACAAATTCTTTCATGTCTGGGTGTACCAGTATAACGCAACGTGTTCACAGGCAAGTTATTATTAGTAGTTCTGAATTTTAACACAGTAATCATATAGCTATATGGCAAGACCAAGTAATATGGGTCAACACAAAAAGAGGTTTTAAACATTCTGTAATTTAAATATAATTCGTCATTATATACATGCATATACCAAGATTGTAAAAAGGTGTCTTTTAAGCATCTTTTCACCTTCTCCTTGAACCACAATGGATTTGCATCAAGAAAGGTTTGATTCAACCAAAAACTACTCAAGCCAGTTTCATTTAGTAGTGTATGGATATATTTGATGTATCTGTTTTCATAAACATTTGACTCGTACATTTTCAATAGGCATTTATAAACAAGAACTGATAATTTTTTTTGTCTGGTGGTTTGTTACAAGGTTAAACCAAAATGATAGCATTCTACATTTAACAGTTACACCAACAGGGAATTTACCCGTTTCCCCAAAAATCATGAGAGGAGTCGACTGTCTTACTTTCAGAACCAACTTGTAAAATCTTAACTGCAGTCTCTGAATAATATCATTCATATCAAAGCCCCAAATTTCACAACCATATGTAAGGATAGGAAGTACAGTTTTATCAAATAGGTCAATTGTTAGATCTGCAGGAAGCATCAATAATTTAGCTTTCCTCAACAAAGCAAACATGGCTCGGGAAGCTCGGTCATAAAGATCACGTTGTGCGACATTCATTTTGTTATTATAATTTAACTTTAACCCTAAGTACATAAAGTTCTGAACAACCTCTAATTTTTCAGTCGCTATAAGAAAGTCGGGAAAACGTCTAACCTTACCCTTAGAAAAAATAAGAACTTTACATTTCTTGGCATTTAATTTCAAATTCCATTTTTGACAATAGCGTTGAATATTATCTAAGCCTCTTTGCAATCCTACTGGAGTTTCAGAAAATATGACAGTGTCGTCTGCATACAACAACTTCAAACTTCGAACAGTTCAAAGTGCAGGTCAAAGACCTCTAGCAAACGGTCAGGAATGCAACACTGTTCTCGAAATACATTCTGGGAGACTAAGAAACAAGAGCCGATCGCGTAGTAAATGAATATTTCGATTTCATAATCTTCCTAATTGCAATGCATTTTCTCACATTTTAATTCTTCAGAAATGTTCGTCATCGTCATCATCATGATCATTAATCCCCCCCCCCCCCGGCGGGCTTCCACCTATCATGGTGGGGGGGGGGGGGGGGTGACACCTCGTAATGTCCAATTGGGACATTACACGGTGTACCCCCATGCGCGCTCCCCGCGTAGTGTCCCAATTGGGACATTATGCGTCCCCCCCCCCCCCCCCCCCCCCCCTGTAATGTCCCAATTTAGGACATAACACGGCGAGAGGACCCATATTGCCTGTAAAGTTTTGTTTTCCAACCAATTCATGGTAAATTCACTGAGTAAAGGGGTAAAGACTGGATTAAAGCTTTACATTCTCTTCTTCTTGGGTGCTCTCTATGGAAACAGAATCACACGTAAATAAACAAATGATGGCCTAATCATTGTAGCATTGCTTACTGTTTGTTTATTACGTCTGCCAAGTAGGTTATGTTTTTACCGGCGTTGGTCTGTCTGTCTGTCTGTCTGTCTTGTCTGTTTGTTTGTTAGTGTGCAACATTTCTCGAAAAGTTACGTAGGGATTTCGATGACACTTCTGTCTCTTTTGTCTATGCTCTAAAGTGAACAACGTAAAAAGGAACTAATTTGTCATAATTTACTTTGTTTTGTGTGCTAAGCATTTGTTATTTCATTTGTATAATTTAATTCTTAATCTCTTTTCATTACCCCCGCCAAGGAGGTTATATTTTTGCCTGTATTTCTTTGCTGTTCTGTCTTATGTGGGGCGTAAAATGCATTGGCGGAGGTCGGAACTCTCCGAGTGCATTCAAATTGAGTTCTGTCGCAATGTTATTCTCCCTCTCTCCCAGTCTGGTTGTGTGTCTGTCTGTATTAAAACCAAATCAATAAGCCTTTGAAGATGCGTCATCGTTTCTTTTTACGTACGTAAAAACAACTCATGATTTACTTTCAAAATGGCGAATAGAAATAAACGCCAAGGACTTTCGTTAAAAAGAAGAGTTGAAATCACACACACACACACACACACACACAACCAGGCATGGGAATGAGAATTGTGAAAAAAAGCGAAAAGGCGTGTCTGTGGAGACACAATCGCCAATGCAAGTATGCATCCAACCAACAAAATAAGGGTATCTTAACACAATATGGGTGCTCTCGCCGCGTTATGTCCTAAATTGGGACAAAACACGGGGGGGCCCCACGCATAATGTCCCAATTGGGACATTATGCGGCGAGCGCCCATGGGGGTGCAACGTGTAATGTCCCAATTGAGACATAATTGGGACATTACACGGGATTGGGACATTACGAGGTGTCACAGGGGGGCTTACGGAGAGGAGCCCAGCAGCCTCCTAAAGTCCAATATACAGTCCATGTCGTAGGAGGCGCGCAACGGCTTAGGCTGGCTTATGTGGTTAAGGCCCTCCCGTGGGGATACCGGGGGGTCTTTCAGCAGAAATAGTTCCCCCTTCTTCTGGAAGTTCTATGCTAGTATCTTCCCCTACTCTATCACTCTCTTTGACTCTGCCTGTTCTCTTCTTTTTTGCTTTCTGGCGTCTACTTTTTTCTGCCTTATTGGTCCATTCTCCTGTATTTTGTTTATAAAACCCTTCCACGTTTTTCCTTTTTACAATTTGTGACATGCCAGTTGTTGTTTTTATTGTACACTGGCGTCCACACGTGAGACCTTGCGCAATTGCGTACTTGAGTGGGCACCTGTTGTCCATTCTGCAGTGCATATTTGCTTATATAGCCTTTTTAAAAAAAATGTATTTTAGCTTACTAGTATGTATTTGTTATCCTTTTTTACTGTTTTTTTTAACCTGGATCCAATAGAGTAGAGTGGCTCAACGTTTCCAGCACTGTGTGGACTTATGTGCTATAGGGTGCAATGATGGAGGTGTCGTGTTATGAATTGTACTGTATGTTTTGTTGTTTACAGGTTGTTGAACGTTGGTAAGATACATTGATGAGTGTTTTGTAATAAGTGGTCGAACTTTACGCGGTGACAGTGCTGAGATGACCGTAGCTGTTGACGGGACTATAATGGAAAAAAGAAAAATGAATATGATCATTAATTATGTCATAACCTGAGGTTAGTTGGATGGAGCAGCCCTACAGACCACACCGATGGCTTGGAGTCAAAACGGACTATCTTTAGATAGTCCATTGATGTATTGTTGGACTTATTACAAAAAACTAATAACTTGTATCAAACAATGACTGCAGAAATATAAAAAGGGGTTATGCTTTTTTATATTTCTGCAGTGGGTGTTTTTTTTATGCAAGTTATTAGTTTTCGTAATAAGTTCAATAATATGTCAATGGACTATCTAAAGATAGTCAGTTTTGACTCCAAGCCATCGACACGATGTGACTGTATTATCATGTCTCTATCTGTGGTGGTGCATAGTAAAATAAAGGTTCGTTTATCATTATCATTATTATCATTATCTCTCTCTCTCTCTCTCTCTCTCTCTCTCTCTCTCTCTCTCTCTCTCTCTGTCTCTCTCTCTCTCTCTCTCCTCCCCCCCCCCCCCGATTAAAACCTCCTCTCATCATCTGGTTTGAAACTTTAATGGACCCCTCTTCTCCAGCCATGTGATGCGCTCAACATGCATCATCTTCGCTACTCTTCAAGTGTTTTTACTGCTGATGTGCACGCTCCTGCGATGAAAGATACCTGGTTTGTGTTTGTTGGAGTGCTTCCAATATCAAGCCATAGATTAAACGCTGCGGTTTATATCGTAATGTCGTTTAGGACATGAGTGGCTAAAGAGGCGGAAAAAACAACAACATGATGCTGAGGCATGAAAACCGAGTGGAAATGAAGACAAAAGTCTACAGTTCTTCTCTCCCACCTTTTACTTGGTTGCCGGGGGGATTGTTGATTTTTTTTCGTTCTGCGCGCATGTCTGCGTGTGTGCTTGTGCAGGGGTGGATCAGTTGGTCATGGGAGGGAGGTTCCAAGTGCTCGGTTGGTGTGTATGTGGGGGTGGGGTGGGGGTGTCTAAGGGAAAAGTCCCCCCCCCCCTCAATCTTCAGCCTGTTGAAGTTGGCTACCTAGCGGAAGAAGAAGAAGCTGACGATAAGTTGATTGTAAAAGATGCAACGAAGGCCTCTCCTGGAAGGATAAACTAAGATTATGGGCACAGATTCACATTTTTCTCTCTTTTTTTTTTCTTCCTTTCTTTTTTTTTTGGGGGGTGTGGGGGTGGGGGTGGGCGGGTGGGGGGTCCGGAACCCTGTAACCACCACACCCACCCTCACCCCCGATCCACCTCTGCGTGTGCGTTCGTTTGTTCGTGCTTTTTCACTTGTTGGCTGGTTTACAGTTGGGTTTGAAAGGTGAGTTAGTTTGTAAAATGTGGCTGCTTGTTTGTTTGCTTGATATTTGTTCATTAGGTCCTACCTCTGTATACTCTTGGTCACTGTATATCTCGAAAAAGACCTGCTGCGCGTTTTGATGATAAATCATTACGGCACACGAAGAATACAGATTGCTTTCATTTTCTGCTTTAATTCAATTAGATGGATAATTGTAGAATATAAAGAATACGGCTTGCTTTCAATTTCAGCTGCAATTCAATTACATGGGTCATTATGAAATATAAAGAATACGGTTCGCTTTCTTTTCAAAGTATATATTCAATTACTCTGGAAAATTGCGGTTTTTGCTGCTTTGCTATGTAATTTATGGTTTGAAGATAGAGCTCCGTTTGAGTAGTTATAGGGTCTTTTCCATTAAAACTCCTTAGAACGCATACTGAGTTTAATAATCGTTATCAAGATTAGCTGTAAAGATATTTTCTCACCCTTTCGCTACAGAGTTTTAGCCCCTTTACCCCAAGCCACCCTCCCTCATTGCTGGCTAATAATGATACCAGACAGACAACCACACACACGTACACAATAACATAAACAGCCGCATACAAGTAGATATCACACACGCGCGCGCGCACGCACACACGCACGCACACACACACACACGCACACGCACACACACACACACAACGCACGCACACGCGCACGCACGCACACGCACACACACACACACACACACACACACACACACACACACACACACACACTGACACACATACATCATATTCTCCGGCTGCATAGAAAGCTTATTCAATATTCCAATGACGGATAGTATTAACAAATACATCTTCCGGAATAACAAAGTTTACCTCATAAAATACAGGCTCGCATCAAAAACAAATTTATATTATTAAATAGTTATAATGAAAAGCCTGACAATATAATACCAGATCGTTTTATCTTCACAAACTACCGCTGCTAACTTATCACTTCTTACTTCTTAATCCCTAAGCGTGGATACAGCCTCTAATCTGAGATAATTATTTAACGGCGTGATAGTTTGATGTTCTAGATAGAACACCATTCAACAGGAATGACTTGGAGATGGCCGGGGTAGTCCCTACTCAAATGAAATGTAAACAACATAAAAAAAACAAGAAATGCTTTCACAGTTTTATTCCTAAATCTCATTCATGAAAAAATGTAATTCTCCTGCCCCGCAGTTCCTACTACAACACAAATCACACTGTTTCTTTTGAATGGAACGAATCGTCCGCCTTTTTATTATTTTTCGTGTTTGTCCGTTTTAACCCTTCCCGTACCCCGTGGGTGTGTTTGCACCCATACTTTTACTTTTTGCTTCATATTTTCAAAACCGTTCATTGAATCTTGCTGAAATTTTATGACTTTGTCCATGAAAGATTCGAGCATGTGCACGCCAAAACATCCAGCATGTTTGTTGAAAAACAAGCGAGTAAATAAACGACAAAGTCGTCGTTTAATGGAACGATTCGTCCATCCCCACCTCCACCCCCACCCCACTTTTTCTTAATAGCGTTTTTCGTCCATTTACTTATATTATCCTGGGCCTGTATTCACGTTGAGATAGCATGAACTTAGAAGCTCTTCCAAAAGTCCTATAAGATTTAATAGGACTTTTGGAAGAGCTTCTAAGTTAGCATGATGCTAAGTCTCATGCTATCTCAACGTGAATACAGGCCCAGGTTTTCTTTTTTTCCTCAGTCTGCTTTCCCAATCAGCATTTCTACCAGCTCAACACATCAAGATCAGCCTTATAAAAAAACAATCCGCGATAAACATCTCCATTACCATTATTCTTACATTCTATCATTCCCATCTTCTCAAAGTCTTACTGCTGTTGCAGGGGGTGAAAGATCTACAGACAAGACCCGTCAGCAGAGATGTCAGGCTAAACAACGTGGCAAGCCATATGAATGGATTTCAAGAACTGCTGTAGATTTGTGTAAGTGTGTTTGAAACGGACGGGCTCGCCATTTTGTTGAACTGAGATAATGAGCATCACAATCTGAACATCATGGACAATTTTGCCCATTTTTCAGTATGCTTCGTTCAGTGTATTTCACAAAATGCAATATCACAAAAACAAACCGCGCTCTCATTGGAAGTACATGTTGGATGTGCTTTGTTGATTGGCTCAGTAACATCACAAGCAGGATCGTTGCACACACATGCATACATACACACACGCGCGCGCGTGCACGCACGCACGCAAACACACACACACACAAACAAAAACGCAACACACACACGCATACATGTACGCATACACACACACACACACATACACACACACGCACACACACACGCACACACACACACACACACACGACGCAACGCACGCACTCACTTACACGCGCACACATGGGGAGGAAGAGAAAAACAAGGATAGAAAGACAGAAGCCGACAGAAAGATAGTCAGATAAATGCACATGTCCTAGTTCAAATTCATCATACTCTCGTACTAAAACATATAAACCTAGGAATGGAAAAAATACAAACACAGGGAGTCGGGGAGGGAGATAGAGACAGACACATGACACCTTACATGTCAAACAAGGGCGTCGCCGAGGCGGCAGAAATGTCAGTCACCAGCAATGCCACGCACTTGCGACACACATCCTGACACAAACTTGCAAGGGATTCTGTCTTTTAGTTCACGAGCTACAGCTTGAAGAAGAAACACATAACGCAAAGAAGGAAAATTCAGTTTTCAAGTTCAAACGTCAAGACCAAGGTCAGCATGGCGATGATTTATGATCGGATGTTTTCTACTCTAGGGTATACAGTACCACATACAATCTGAAGCGCTTCTGTCAAGCACCAATGTGGAAATTAAAGCTTAAAACACAGTTTGTAGACCCCTACCACATTCAAGGCCTACCGAGCTCCTGGACCGTGACGTTGACCTTGATTGGCATGCCGCCATCAGAACAGGCATAAGCCAACGTACCCCCATGCCAAATTTGAAGTCTCTAACACCAACGGTGTGGGAGTTATGGCCCCTGAAAGATTTTCCGGTTTTCAAGGTCGTACGCCAAAGTCAAGGTCACAACGGCGAGACAATTTTGTGCAGATGCCTTCCACTCATGGTGACACACCATCACACAAAATGAGTTTTTTTTTAAGTTTTTGTCTGCTGTTGTGTCACCATGAGTGGAAGGCATCTGCACAAAACTTCTCGCCGTCGTGACCTTGACCTTGTCTTATGACCTTGAAAACCGAAAATCTTTAAGGGGCCATAACTCACACACCGTTGGTGTTAGAGTCTTCAAATTTGGCATGTAAATACTTTGGCTTATGCCCGTTCTGATGGTAGCATACCAATCACGGTCAAGGTCACGGTCCGGGAGATCGGTAGGCCTTGAAAGTGGTAGGGGTCTACAAATTGGGTTTTAAGCCATATTTTCCACATTTGTGCTTGACAGAGGCGCTTCATATTGTGTGTGATACTGTATACCCTAGAGTAGAAAACATCCCAGCATAAATTATCGCCAGGCTGACCTTGACCTTGAAGTGTGACCATAAAAACCGAAATTTCACTCTTTGCGCTATATATTTCTTGTCCAAACTGTATCTCGTGAACTAGAAGACAGAATCCCTTGCAATTTTGTGTCAGGATGTGACACTCGTGCGGGGCATTGCTCGCAAGTGACATTTCTGCCGCTCGGCGACGCCCTTGTATACTCATGTAATGTGTCTGTGTCTGTCTCTCTCTCCCTCCCCTACTCCCTGTGTTTGTACTTCTAGTTCTATTTAGTACGAGAGTATGATGAATTGAAACTAGGACCTGTGCATTTATCTGACTATCTTTCTGTCGGCTTCTGTCTTTCTCTCCTTGTTTTTCTCTTTCTCCCCATTTCATCACATGTGTTGCGCGCTGGTGTTACCCGTGAGTGCGTGCGTCCTATCGTTTTTTCTGTGTGCGCGTGTACGTGAGTGCGTGCGTTCCGTGTGCGTTCCGTGTGTGCAGGTGTGTGTGTGCTTTCCGTGTGCTATGTGTTTGTGTGTGTGTGTGTGCTTTTGTTGTTGGGTGTGTGTTAGTGTGTGGCGCGTTCGCGTGCGTGCGTTGCGTGTGTGTGTTTGCGTGCATGCGTGCGTGCGTGCGTGTGTGTGCGTGTGTGTATGCATGTGTGTGCAACGATCCTGCTTGTGATGTTACTGAGCCAATCAACAAAGCACATCCAACATGTACTTCCAATGAGAGCGCGGTTTGTTTTTGTGATATTGCATTTTGTGAAATACACTGAACGAAGCATACTGAAAAATGGGCAAAATTGTCCATGATGTTCAGATTGTGATGCTCATTATCTCAGTTCAACAAAATGGCGAGCCCGTCCGTTTCAAACACACTTACACAAATCTACAGCAGTTCTTGAAATCCATTCATATGGCTTGCCACGTTGTTTAGCCTGACATCTCTGCTGACGGGTCTTGTCTGTAGATCTTTCACCCCCTGCAACAGCAGTAAGACTTTGAGAAGATGGGAATGATAGAATGTAAGAATAATGGTAATGGAGATGTTTATCGCGGATTGTTTTTTTATAAGGCTGATCTTGATGTGTTGAGCTGGTAGAAATGCTGATTGGGAAAGCAGACTGAGGAAAAAAAGAAAACCTGGGCCTGTATTCACGTTGAGATAGCATGAGACTTAGCATCATGCTAACTTAGAAGCTCCTTCCAAAAGTCCTATTAAATCTTATAGGACATTGGAAGAGCTTCTAAGTTCATGCTATCTCAACGTGAATACAGGCCCAGGATAATATAAGGTAAATGGACGAAAAAACGCTATTAAGAAAAAGTGGGGTGGGGTGGAGTGGGTGTGGGATGGACGAATCGTTCCATTAAACGACGAGTTTGTTTGTTTATTTACTCGCTTGTTTTTCAACAAACATGCTGGATGTTTTGGCGTGCACATGCTCGAATCTTTCATGGACAAAGTCATACAATTTCAGCAAGATTCAATGAACGGTTTTGAAAATATGAAGCAAAAAGTAAAAGTATGGGTGCAAACACACCCACGGGGTACGGGAAGGGTTAAAAAAGGACAAACACGAAAAATAATAAAAAGGCGGACGATTCGTTCCATTCAAAAGAAACAGTGTGATTTGTGTTGTAGTAGGAACTGCGGGGCAGGAGAATTACATTTTTTCATGAATGAGATTTAGGAATAAAACTGTGAAAGCATTTCTTGTTTTTTTTATGTTGTTTACATTTCATTTGAGTAGGGACTACCCCGGCCATCTCCAAGTCATTCCTGTTGAATGGTGTTCTATCTAGAACATCAAACTATCACGCCGTTAAATAATTATCTCAGATTAGAGGCTGTATCCACGCTTAGGGATTAAGAAGTAAGAAGTGATAAGTTAGCAGCGGTAGTTTGTGAAGATAAAACGATCTGGTATTATATTGTCAGGCTTTTCATTATAACTATTTAATAATATAGATTTGTTTTTGATGCGAGCCTGTATTTTATGAGGTAAACTTTGTTATTCCGGAAGATGTATTTGTTAATACTATCCGTCATTGGAATATTGAATAAGCTTTCTATGCAGCCGGAGAATATGATGTATGTGTGTCAGGTGTGTGTGTGTGTGTGTGTGTGTGTGTGTGTGTGTGTGTGTTGTGTGTGTGCGTGTGCGTGCGTGCGCGTGTGCTGTGCGTGTGTGTGTGTGTGTGCGTGTGTGTTGCGTGTGCGTGTGCGTGTGCGTGTGTGCGTGCGCGCGCGCGTGTGTGATATCTACTTGTATGCGGCTGTTTATGTTATTGTGTACGTGTGTGTGGTTGTCTGTCTGGTATCATTATTAGCCAGCAATGAGGGAGGGTGGCTTGGGGTAAAGGGGCTAAAACTCTGTAGCGAAAGGGTGAGAAAATATCTTTACAGCTAATCTTGATAACGATTATTAAACTCAGTATGCGTTCTAAGGAGTTTTAATGGAAAAGACCCTATAACTACTCAAACGGAGCTCTATCTTCAAACCATAAATTACATAGCAAAGCAGCAAAAACCGCAATTTTCCAGAGTAATTGAATATATACTTTGAAAAGAAAGCGAACCGTATTCTTTATATTTCATAATGACCCATGTAATTGAATTGCAGCTGAAATTGAAAGCAAGCCGTATTCTTTATATTCTACAATTATCCATCTAATTGAATTAAAGCAGAAAATGAAAGCAATCTGTATTCTTCGTGTGCCGTAATGATTTATCATCAAAACGCGCAGCAGGTCTTTTTCGAGATATACAGTGACCAAGAGTATACAGAGGTAGGACCTAATGAACAAATATCAAGCAAACAAACAAGCAGCCACATTTTACAAACTAACTCACCTTTCAAACCCAACTGTAAACCAGCCAACAAGTGAAAAAGCACGAACAAACGAACGCACACGCAGAGGTGGATCGGGGGTGAGGGTGGGTGTGGTGGTTACAGGGTTCCGGACCCCCCCACCGCCCCACCCCCACCCCCCACCCCACCCAAAAAAAAAAGAAAGGAAGAAAAGAAAAAGAGAAGAGAAAAATGTGAATCTGTGCCATAATCTTAGTTTATCCTTTCCAGGAGAGCCTTCGTTGCATCTTTTACAATCAACTTATCGTCAGCTTCTTCTTCTTCCGCTAGGTAGCCAACTTCAACAGGCTGAAGATTGAGGGGGGGGGGGACTTTTCCCTTAGACACCCCCACCCCACCCCCACACACACACAAACCGAGCACTTGGAACCTCCCTCCCATGACCAAACTGATCCACCCCTGCACAAGCACACACGCAGACATGCGCGCAGAACGAAAAAAAATCAACAATCCCCCCGGCAACCAAGTAAAAGGTGGGAGAGAAGAACTGTAGACTTTTGTCTTCATTTCCACTCGGTTTTCATGCCTCAGCATCATGTTGTTGTTTTTTCCGCCTCTTTAGCCACTCATGTCCTAAACGACATTACGATATAAACCGCAGCGTTTAATCTATGGCTTGATATTGGAAGCACTCCAACAAACACAAACCAGGTATCTTTCATCGCAGGAGCGTGCACATCAGCAGTAAAAACACTTGAAGAGTAGCGAAGATGATGCATGTTGAGCGCATCACATGGCTGGAGAAGAGGGTCCATTAAAGTTTCAAACCAGATGATGAGAGGAGGTTTTAATCGGGGGGGGGGGGGGGGGAGAGAGAGAGAGAGAGAGGAGAGAGAGAGAGATGAGAGAGAGAGAGAGAGGAGAAGAGAGAGAGAGAGAGAGATAATGATAATAATGATAATGATAAACGAACCTTTATTTTACTATGCACCACCACAGATAGAGACATGATAATACAGTCACATCGTGTCGATGGCTTGGAGTCAAAACGGACTATCTTTTAGATAGTCCATTGACATATTATTGAACATATTACGAAAAACTAATAACTTGTATAAAAAAAAAAAAAGACTGCAGAAATATAAAAAGCATAACCCCTTTTTATATTTCTGCAGTCGTTGTTTGATACAAGTTATTAGTTTTTTGTAATAAGTCCAACAATACATCAATGGACTATCTAAAGATAGTCCGTTTTGACTCCAAGCCATCGGTTTGTGTGGTCTGTAGGGCTGCTCCATCCAACTAACCTCAGGTTATGACATAATTAATGATCATATTATATTTTTATTTTTTCCATTATAGTCCCGTCAACAGCTACGGTCATCTCAGCACTGTCACCGCGTAAAGTTCGACCACTTATTACAAAACACTCATCAATGTATCTTACCAACGTTCAACAACCTGTAAACAACAAAACATACAGTACAATTCATAACATGACACCTCCATCATTGCACCCTATAGCACATAAGTCCACACAGTGCTGGAAACGTTGAGCCACTCTACTCTATTTATTGGATCCAGGTTAAAAAAAACAGTAAAAAAAAGGATAACAAATACATACTAGTAAGCTAAAATACATTTTTTTAAAAAGGCTATATAAGCAAATATGCACTGCAGAATGGACAACAGGTGCCCACTCAAGTGCGCAAGGTCTCACGTGTGGACGCCAGTGTACAATAAAAACAACAACTGGCATGTCATAAATTGTAAAAAGGAAAAACGTTGAAGGGTTTTATATACAAAATACAGGAGAATGGACCAATAAGGCAGAAAAAGTAGACGCCAGAAAGCAAAAAGAGAAGAGAACAGGCAGAGTTAAAGAGAGTGATAGAGTAGGGGAAGATACTAGCATAGAACTTCCAGAAGAAGGGGGAACTATTTCTGCTGAAAGACCCCCCGGTATCCCCACGGGAGGGCCTTAACCACATAAGCCAGCCTAAGCCGTTGCGCGCCTCCTACGACATGGACTATATATTGGACTTTAGGAGGCTGCTGGGCTCCTCTCCGTAAGCCCCCTGTGACACCTCGTAATGTCCCAATCCCGTGTAATGTCCCAATTATGTCTCAATTGGGACATTACACGTTGCACCCCCATGGGCGCTCGCCGCATAATGTCCCAATTGGGACATTATGCGTGGGGCCCCCCCGTGTTATGTCCCAATTTAGGACATAACGCGGCGAGAGCACCCATATTGTGTTAAGAGACCCTTATTTTGTTGGTTGGATGCATACTTGCATTGGCGATTGTGTCTCCACAGACACGCCTTTTCGCTTTTTTTCACAATTCTCATTCCCATGCCTGGTTGTGTGTGTGTGTGTGTGTGTGTGTGTGATTTCAACTCTTTCTTTTTAACGAAAGTCCTTGGCGTTTATTTCTATTCGCCATTTTGAAAGTAAATCATGAGTTGTTTTTACGTACGTAAAAAGAAACGATGACGCATCTTCAAAGGCTTATTGATTTGGTTTTAATACAGACAGACACACAACCAGACTGGGAGAGAGGGAGAATAACATTGCGACAGAACTCAATTTGAATGCACTCGGAGAGTTCCGACCTCCGCCAATGCATTTTACGCCCCACATAAGACAGAACAGCAAAGAAATACAGGCAAAAATATAACCTCCTTGGCGGGGGTAATGAAAAGAGATTAAGAATTAAAATATACAAATGAAATAACAAATGCTTAGCACACAAAACAAAGTAAATTATGACAAATTAGTTCCTTTTTACGTTGTTCACTTTAGAGCATAGACAAAAGAGACAGAAGTGTCATCGAAATCCCTACGTAACTTTTCGAGAAATGTTGCACACTAACAAACAAACAGACAAGACAGACAGACAGACAGAATGACCAACGCCGGTAAAAACATAACCTACTTGGCAGACGTAATAAACAAACAGTAAGCAATGCTACAATGATTAGGCCATCATTTGTTTATTTACGTGTGATTCTGTTTCCATACCATAGCACCTGAAGAAGAGAATGTAAAGCTTTAATCCAGTCTTTACCCCTTTACTCAGTGAAGTTACCTTGAATTGGTTGGAAAACAAAACTTTACAGGCAATATGGGTCCTCTCGCCGTGTTATGTCCTAAATTGGGACATTACAGGGGGGGGGGGGGGGGGGGGGGACGCATAATGTCCCAATTGGGACACTACGCGGGGAGCGCGCATGGGGGTACACCGTGTAATGTCCCAATTGGACATTACGAGGTGTCACCCCCCCCCCCCCCACCATGATAGGTGGAAGCCCGCCGGGGGGGGGGGGATTAATGATCATGATGATGACGATGACGAACATTTCTGAAGAATTAAAATGTGAGAAAATGCATTGCAATTAGGAAGATTATGAAATCGAAATATTCATTTACTACGCGATCGGCTCTTGTTTCTTAGTCTCCCAGAATGTATTTCGAGAACAGTGTTGCATTCCTGACCGTTTGCTAGAGGTCTTTGACCTGCACTTTGAACTGTTCGAAGTTTGAAGTTGTTGTATGCAGACGACACTGTCATATTTTCTGAAACTCCAGTAGGATTGCAAAGAGGCTTAGATAATATTCAACGCTATTGTCAAAAATGGAATTTGAAATTAAATGCCAAGAAATGTAAAGTTCTTATTTTTTCTAAGGGTAAGGTTAGACGTTTTCCCGACTTTCTTATAGCGACTGAAAAATTAGAGGTTGTTCAGAACTTTATGTACTTAGGGTTAAAGTTAAATTATAATAACAAAATGAATGTCGCACAACGTGATCTTTATGACCGAGCTTCCCGAGCCATGTTTGCTTTGTTGAGGAAAGCTAAATTATTGATGCTTCCTGCAGATCTAACAATTGACCTATTTGATAAAACTGTACTTCCTATCCTTACATATGGTTGTGAAATTTGGGGCTTTGATATGAATGATATTATTCAGAGACTGCAGTTAAGATTTTACAAGTTGGTTCTGAAAGTAAGACAGTCGACTCCTTCTCTTCATGATTTTTGGGGAAACGGGTAAATTCCCTGTTGGTGTAACTGTTAAATGTAGAATGCTATCATTTTGGTTTAACCTTGTAACAAACCACCAGACAAAAAAAATTATCAGTTCTTGTTTATAAATGCCTATTGAAAATGTACGAGTCAAATGTTTATGAAAACAGATACATCAAATATATCCATACACTACTAAATGAAACTGGCTTGAGTAGTTTTTGGTTGAATCAAACCTTTCTTGATGCAAATCCATTGTGGTTCAAGGAGAAGGTGAAAAGATGCTTAAAAGACACCTTTTTACAATCTTGGTATATGCATGTATATAATGACGAATTATATTTAAATTACAGAATGTTTAAAACCTCTTTTTGTGTTGACCCATATTACTTGGTCTTGCCATATAGCTATATGATTACTGTGTTAAAATTCAGAACTACTAATAATAACTTGCCTGTGAACACGTTGCGTTATACTGGTACACCCAGACATGAAAGAATTTGTGAAAAATGTAATGTACATGATGTGGCAGATGAGTTTCACTACTTGTTTGTTTGTCCTTTCTTTGACACTGACAGGAAAAGGTACCTCCCTAAGTATTTTTTTTACTCGCCCTAATGCTTATAAATTCCAAGCTTTGTTCTCTACAAAAAATAAGAAAATATTACTCAAACTAAAGCACTTCATTACAGTTGTTAACGGTTCTTTCAGATAAATGCTATTAATCATGTCTTTTTCCCATTTTGTTTTTAATTTAGTAATACATTACATTATTTGTAATATTATGGTATGGGTTTTCTTTTAAATGATTTTGGACATCACTCTTGGGTTGATTCTCGGAAATTTATTTATGTGTGTGTATGTTTTTATATTTCTGTGCCCAAATGGGGTATGAAATAAATTTCTTGCCTTGCCTTGCCCCTGTGAATGAAAGGGCACGACCATGAAGAGGAGAGAGAGAGAGAGAGAGAGAGGGGGGGGGGGAAGAAAGAGGAGACCACATTACTAAAATAAAGAGGTGAACATCCACCCACCTTCCCATATCAACTTTGAAGCATCCTTTCCGATCCACATCAGTCTTATCTGCATACAAGGTTCAAAATGTGCAGCTAGCTCTTCCTTGTCTTTTAGTTGTGATGTGAAAGGACAGTATTACATGCTGTAGGTCCCCCGAAGACGGAGTGTGGCTGCCCACGTGGCGGGGTAATCAAAAAACGGTCACACACGTAATGTTCTCATCCGTAGTTGATGCTCTTGTACCATAGTGTTCAAGTGCTTCCGCTGTTGGGATGATCCCTGGAGTCTTTTAGCCAGGGTAATTCACCAACAAGCTGTAGATAGTAGGCCTATGGGCTACTGTTGCGCTTTTTCTCTTTTTCTACATGCATCATTATGAATACAGCAGGGGACATCACGCTATCGCTACTGTATCGATAACTCTACCAAGATAAATCAGTACGGCTATCATTACGTATCGATAACACTATTGGGCTAAATCACTACGGCAACTAAGGGTTAGGGTTAGGGTTAAAATAGGGTTAAACTTAGGTAAGGAATAGGGTTAGGTTAGGAAAAGGGTTCGGGTTAGGGTTAGGAATAGGGTTAGGGTTAGTCTGTCTGATTTCAAACAGTCATCAATTGTTCTCTATGGGTGGTAGTGGTAACAACGGGTAGTTCTTTCGATACGTAGTCAAAGCGCTACGCACCCAATACAGAATGGACACAGGCCATGCATTTTTGCTCTACGAATTAAAGCGATATTTCTTGTTCACGTCTATTGCTGTTGTTGTTGTGTCTGTGAGCGTCCCAACAACATCATGTGAACCACGGAGCAGAATCACTTCAAATGTAGCGTAGTGTTTTCTTTCCCACCTAAAGTTGACGTATCTCGTGGTTCTCTTCTTCTTCTTCTGCGTTCCCGGGCCATATGGCCATGGGTAATGGGTAACGGTACGTATGTGTCCGGTTTTCAGTTTTCACTGGTCTCCCCGCTGCGTACAGCCGACACATTCCGATTTCTGAGGAGCTCAAAGGAGAACAATTATTTGGAAGGTTTGTTTTTTAAAAAGGCAGGAGAATGGGCCAATAAGTCAGAAAGATAGTTGATGATAGAAAGCAAAGGGGAAAAGGCAGAGTGGAAGAGAGTGGCATTTAATATTACATGACGTTGATATTGTATGTGGTATATCAAATAATAACTACGGGGTGCTGCTGAATGTGGCAACATGTCCTCGGTCACTCCCCCCTCCCCCCCCTACTGATAGCTAATTTTGTAGGGTGGTCTTATCATCTGAAACTGAAAAATCCTGTGGAGTAAGAATAACCTTTTTTTATGCTGGAAGGTGGGGGGTGGGGGTGGGGGAGAAACAGTAGCGAATCGAATGGAGAATTGTGGGTGAGTAAAGGCGCCAAATGATGTGTTGCATTTTCAATGATAATGTCATCAATATTCAACTCCATACCAGTTTGGGGTGGTTGCAGTCTCCTATTTCTTTTTCTTTTTTTAGGCCGTGGTTGCTGCATGACCTTTTATCAACTTTCAAGCCTGCCCTTTAAAACCCTGTAAAAGAGGTATGCAATTTGAACGCATTGATGGTACAGTACAGCAGCTTGCATTGAGAATGTCCGCTAAAAGCAACATTGTTCTGTTCTGTGGAAAGGTATAGGGGTAGGAGCAGCCTAGGGTTATGCTGTTTTCTGTTATCATCATATAGTAAAAAGCCAACTGTCCGTCCGTCGTGTGTGTGTGTGTGTGTGTGTGTGTGTGTGTGTGTGTGTGTGTGTGTGTGTGTGTGTGTGTGTGTGTGTGTGTGTGTGTGTGTGTGTGTTGTGTGTGTGTGTGTGTGTGTGTCTGTGTGTGTGTGTCTGAAACACGAAACGGGCCTTATAACTCCGCCGTTTTTCGACCGAATCGCTTCAAATTTGCTGTGAGCCTTAACGGGGCGATGGCAATGGCAACCGATGCGGCCGTGTCATTTGCGCGGTTTTGCAAATGCGCGAAACGCGCATCTGCCGGCCTTTCGGCGCCCGTATCTCCGGCATTTCTGAACCGATTGCCTTCAAATTTGGCAGGTACATGACCGGGGACGGTGACTATCGCTGTGTCAAACCGGAAGCGAATCGATTACTTAGGCGCATAACAGCAGCATGATGCAAAACGGGCCTTATAACTCCGCCGGTTTTCGACCGAATTTGCTTTCAGGCTTGCTGTTGCCAGGGCAAAGCCTGGCAGTAAATTTGAAGAAAATTGGGAGAGCGCGTCACTCTCAGAGCAGCGCCAACGGGAAACGGGGCCTTATAACTCTGCCGTTTCTTAACGGAATCGCTTCAAATTTGCTGTACTCAGCATTACCAGTACTTGGCGTTACCGTTACTAGGCGCTGCCCTTACTAGGGAGAGCGCATCACTCTCAGAGCAGCGCCAACGCGAAACGGGGCCTTATAACTCCGACTTTTCTTATCCGAATCGTTTCAAATTTGCTGTACTCAGCGTTACCAGTACTTGGCGTTACCGTTAATAGACGTTACCATTACTAGGGAGAGAGTGTCACTCTCAGAGCAGCGTCAATGGGAAAGGGGCCTTATAACTCCACCGTTTCTTAACCGATTCGCTTCAAATTTGCTGTACTCAGCGTTAACAGTACTTGGCGTTACCGTTACTAGGCGTTACTGTTACTAGGCGTTACTGGTACTCGGCGTTGCGCTAGTGAAACATAAATTTACCAGGGGGGGGGGGGGGGGGGGGGGTGGGGGGTCTAAACTATAACTGCACAGAAAGTTTCTATTACGTTGTTTAGTTGATATTGATGAATGATGTCCAAACTCATATTACTACTGCTTAAAAAAAGAAAGAGAGAGAGAGGGGGTGTTTAAAAGTTAAGGTCAATAATCCATAATCAATACTTTCCACCACACATGACGTTGGGCCAGTCTCAACCTGCCAACTTTGAAGCCTGTAACTGCACAAAATGCATAAGATAAGGCCCCCAAACAAATTTGACACCTCTAAGCTCTAGGTCCTTGACCTTCACCTTGTTCGGTACCTAATATTCAAAATCACTTTTAGCCAGTGCACTCCTATAGCAACTTTGAACATTGTAAGTCCAACGATGTGAAAAATATGGCCTCAAGAAGAACTTTACGGTTTTCAAGGTCAAACTTCAAGGTCAAGGTCAGCATGTTTTTATTCTTTTCTATGACCGGGACCATACCGGCACTTTACACAACCACAGAACATGTGAAGCTTTTCTGTCAACCAGTTCATGAGAAACAGCTCAGACATGAATAATTATTATATAGCTCAAAGAAAAAAAAATCGGTTTTGTGAGTCTTCCTTGGCGGAGGTTTGCACTGGAAATTGCAAAATTCAGGATCTGAATAGGTTGAGCAATGCTGACCAAGAATGTATATGGTTATAAGGGTTCTGTACACCAATTCATGAGATACGGCTCGGAGATGAAGTATATACTGTAAGGAAGAAATGTTTGGTTTTCAAGGTCAAGCTTCAAGGCTAAAGTCAGAAGGCCAATAATTTATCTTTGGGTGTCTTCTACTCAAGGTGAAACACCACCACACAAGATTTAAAACCGATTCGTCAAGCAAAACTGTAACAAATATGGCTAAAGCACGAATGTATAGACTCTAACCACTTTCAATGTCTACTGATGACCTTGACATTGACCTTGACCTTGCTCGGTACCCCATATTCAGAACTACCAAAAGTCAATGCACATACATACCAAGTGTGAAATCTGTGTGTGAAAGATATGGCCCCTAAACGAAATTAAGGTTTTCAAGGTCATATGTTAAGGTCAAGGTTAGTACAGTCACAAGTTTTATATGGAACCATCTGTGTACCATGATACACCAACACACACAATTTGAAGCGATTATATGCACTGGTTCATGAGTTACAGGGCGAACAAACAAAACTGCACCCATACTGCTAAATCTTTCCAGTCTTTCAAAACCGCTCTTAAAACTCACCTCTTCCGGCAATACCTCTGATTTCTTCCTTGTCCTGTTTCCTGCCTTAAAATGATGTCCCCCACATTGTGGGTGGGTGGGGTGTGCGCGCGTATGTGGGTGTGGGCGTGTGTGTGCGTGTGCGTGCGTGCGTGTTGTGGCTGTGTGCATGTTTGTGATAGTTGATATTGTAGTAGCTTATTTATGATTTATGTATTTATTTAAACAATTGTGAAGCACCGTGAGCTCAAGAGAGAAAGGGCTGCTCTGTAAATGTTATGTATTATTATTATTATTACATACATACCCACATATACTTTTATTATATTAGTATAGATGTTCAAGGTCTGAATGTCTTTGACACATACAGGATGATGATAATGGGCAGTTGTCCGAAAAGAGTTTTGCTTTTTTAAATTGTATTTAATCTATCTATACCTATAATAGTTGTCACTCTGTGCGTGTGTGGGGGGGGGGGGGGGGGGGGAAGGGAGGGGGGGAGGATATGTATTCGTGATCAGCCCCGTGAGGAATGCAATGAGAGACATTTTCGAAAAGACAGTGTAACGCAACACACCAACACACTCCGAAACCTGTAGCCATAATAAAATCATCTTAAAACCGCGATGCAAGCGAAATGAGCGGGTGGAACTGCTAGTTATTATTAATGATTACAGCTGTGTATCAAATGGACAGTTCTGGCACTCCTGAGTTCAGTCAAAGGTGTATTATCACGCCTGACTGTTTCACTCTGTCATAGACAGAAAGACACACGGAAAAGCATATATACAGATGCATGTGCATACATACGCGTGCGCGTATGTCTTCACACAAACACACACACACGAACATACACGCGCGCGCGGGCACGCACACACACACACACAGATTCACGAACGCATGCATAATCGAACGCACACACATACACAAGTATATACACACAAACAGACAGACAAATAGGCATTCGAGACACAGAGAGAGAGAGAGAGACGAGAGAGAGATGAGAGAGAGAGAGAGAGCTGAGAGGCAGAGAGAGAGAGAAGAGAGAGAGCACTTGACGCGCGCGTGCGCGACACATAACATCATCAATCAATCAATCAATCAATCAATCAATATTTTTATTGTCCATTTTACAGGAAATTCTTTCTTGCAGCGATAAAACAATCAACAAAACAACACAATAAAGACAGACATAGTATACAGAAAAGACAAAAAATGAAATATGCGACTATTTTAAACACTGTGCGCACATACAATTCTTGGTCTCATGCACACACACACAACACACACACACATACAAACGCACGCATACACACACACACACACACACACACACACACACACACACACACACACACACACACACACACAACACACACAACACAACACACACATCATGCACGCATACAACGATTTTCATCCATCTAACTTATACAAACTGAAGAGTCTTTCTCAAAGACGAAACAGCTGTCTTTGCATAGGCATTGTCTATCTCCCCCATTGGGAGAAAAAGTAAATCAGCACATTATTTTCTTTTATTCTTTTCAGAACACAGAACAAATCGTAAAAAGTAAAATTAAAGTTATTCAGTGTCTTTCTTAGGTTCACAAACTTAAATATTGGACACAAAACAAGTTTTATTCAAGCAAACTATATATATATATAAGAGAAAAGTTTAATGGTGTGGTTGTTTTTTCTTCTTCAATTTTTGTACGTTTTAACTTATACAATCATATAAACACATATATTACATACATACATACAAACATACAACTTGCATTCACAAATTATATATGAGATCATACAAATACCTTAATCTATATGCATACATTCATAATACAACATTACATATCTACATGCATACACAGCATACATAGATAGGCCTACATAGATAGAAAGATAGATAGATAGACAGATACATACATACACACATACACACATCTACATACATACATACATACATAACCTACATTTATACATGTAAAGCAAACACTTACAGAGCAAACATATGAACACCACCGTTGCAACAACGTTAGTCCAACACTGCCCCCCCCCTTCCCCACCCCCTATTTCCATAATATTTCATCAGTAAAAGAAAGAACAACAAATTAATGATCAGCAAGTGTCTCTGATTTAAAACAAAATTGAAAGCAAAAGTACATTAAGAACTACACAAATTGTCACACATGCACACGCACATATGCAGGCACCCCCCCCCCCCCCACTTACTCAAGCATGCACCCCAAATTTGCATGAACACACAACACATACACACGTATGCACACACTCACGCATGCACACACACACACACAAACACACGCGCACATACGCACGCACACACATATATGCACACGTAGGCTATGCATATACGTAGGCCTATACATACTGACATTGCAGGTTAATAATATTTATGGTCTATGTTAGCAAAGTGACATTCTAAAACTACTCTTTAACTCTCCACGAAAACCCAAGCAATAGGAATGAAAAAAACTATTATGCGATACATTACACCTATGAAATAATAATACAAATACAATGTAATTTAATAATATAATCCGTTAATAATAATCCGTTTAAACCTTTAGATCAAAATAAGGAATCCTTGTTTTAAGGGTCAACATGCAAAGAAATGCACTCATCCAAACAGTTTAGTTACTGAAATTGGTCATTTTCGGCAATCTGTCACATCATAAGTAAATATTTATTCGATATATTCTTTAAGAAGTTATCTTCATAAATGTATTAGAAAGTTTGAATTCAATCAATCAATCAATCAATCAATCAATCAATCAAGCATCTTTATTGTCCCCATAAAACATACAATGACATTTTGTTTGCTGCCACATTAAACAAATAATAATAATTTATGATAAAACATTACAAGCACAAAACATTCAATATAGCAGAATAAAGCAAGCAAACAAACAAACAAACACAACAAAAACAATTAAGATTAAACAAGTGGAATGGAACCACACCCATACACATACATGTATTACATATACATAACATAGTATGCAACACACACACACACACACACACACAACACACAACACACACACACACACACACACACACACACATACACACACACACACACACACACACATACACACACACACACACACATACACACACACACACACACACACACACAAACACCACACACACACACACACACACACACACACACACACACTCACACACCGAATTAGTTCAACTATGTGAAATAAAATATTTCTTAGATACTCATTCGCGTAAGCTATTCTTAGTGGGCATTATTCTTTGGATGATTGACTATGCATCAAGTATATGGGACAACTGTAATGATACCAATTTGAAACTAATCAACCGTATGTATATATAAAAAAGCTGTCAACTTAATTTTGTTAAAATGTAGCTCATTGACTATCAAAGATTATAAAGAACTAAACTCATTAACATTACATGACAGACTGTTGTTCAATAAAGCACTACTTATGCACAATATCATAAACGGAAATGCTCAGAAAAATTTCTTATAGATTCATTCAAAGTCAATCCTCACAGACATAATCATTTGTTATATTTTCCTAGACCTAGAAATAACCTCTACAAATCTATCTACTAGTTTCCTTTACTCTGGTGGAACCTTGTGGAACAGCCTGCCTACTACTCTAAAGAATATAAAAACAATAATTATTTCAAGACAAGGCTCAAACTGCATCTTTCAAACAGGCAAAAGTTGAATATGAAATGGTTATCCTAAAATTGGTTTTAATGTCTCCTTGCCCCATCCCCGCCCATAGATGAAACAAAAGTGTGTGAGTGCAAAAGCTGTGCATAATGTATCTGTGCATAAACCATTGTACCCCCTTTTTCATTTTAATATGTGACACACTATGTTGATATTGTATTGCTTTTTCATAAGCTTTCTGTTTGTTACTGTAAATATTGATAAGCTCTTTTTCTTTTCTTTTTTTCTATGTCCTAAATCAGTATGGTTTATGTTTCGTGCATGTGTGTTTGGTTTCTGTTTCTGTTTATAGATGGCTTGATGAAAAAAAGCATGTATGCTTGCTTATTCAATGTCCATCTTTAAATACAATTTTGACTTTGACTTTGACACACACACACGCGCCCGCACGCACGCACACGCACGCACGCACACGCACACACACGCGCACGCGCACGCACACACGACACACACACACAGACACACACACACACACTGACACACACACACACACGCATACGGGGCGTGCGCGCACACGCACTCATATCTACGCATATACGCACGTAGATTCAGTCACCCGTAATCTGGAATCTAGCGCACACATTTTAGCTGAAATATTAAGAACCCACAATTTATTTTTTAACACAGACACACACACGTGCGCGTGCCTGCCTCCATTCCCTGCTCCCCACACCATGAAATTACTCCCCTTCATTATTTCCGAACAATTCGATAACCAAAACCAATCTTTTTTTTATTATAAAAGAACACCACACAGACTAGTTGCTGTAAACATCGTTGGAAACTTGCCTAAATATTGCGGAGCCCGTTTGTAAAGATTACAATAAGCAAAAATAGCTGTCGAAAAGAAGGGCTGTTTCAAGTTTTCAAAAGTTAAGCTTCACGAGAACCTTTCGAATGAAAAAAAACTATAAGAAATAACATCCACAGCTTGGATTTCAGCTTCAATGAAACGAACTGTAAATACTATTTGCATTATAGTTCGTGTTCATGGCCACATGTTTGTCATTGGGGAACTTTACTGACAGCAGATGCGACTAAATAAGTGACAGCGCGAACAACATCGTCTACCTGGTCACTTATGGAAACCCCATAGCGACACTCGTTGACGAATGTCTCGCAGTTGTATGTTATCACGTTGTACTCTGCCTCACCCAAGCGCTTCCGAGCGTTCTCCACTATTTGTTTTGGAAGTAAGGGTCTGAAAAATATAAGAAGGAACATTCGTCACAATGTTGTTTTTATTTGAAAGGAAACCTAAAATATACAATTGAAAGCCATGCATAATGAGAGAGAGAGAGAGAGAGAGAGAGAGAGAGAGAGAGAGAGAGAGAGAGAGAGAGAGAGAGAGAGAGAGAGAGAGAGAAAGAGAGAGAGAGAGAGAGAGAGAGAGAGAGAGAGAGAGAGAGAGAGAGAGGTCGGAAGTCGGAAATTTAATGAGTTTGGGCCTACAGCCCCTCTCATGGGGGAAAACACATACAGCATTACCCAATACATTACAATTATAGTACGACAATACCTGAAATACAAAAGCACATGATTAAATCCACATCAATGAAAGCATGCAATTGAAACGAAAAGAAAATTCATAAACCACAGAATATTTAAGAATACGAAGGTTATATGTTGTTACAATTTGCATTGTTTTCAATAAATATTTTGCCGAATTTTGAAAGCTGCCAGTAAATATTTAGCTACGCGTACAGTTTCATGTCTCGAAGTACTTGACAATAATTATTGTTATGAATTTTGACTCAGAGTTTTTACCATTATTGGCTTTTAATTTAAACTGTCTGATCATATAAAGGACAATGAAGGAGGAAATGGATTTCGGATTATTGTGTTTTAGGACATAGTGGACAATTAATATTTTCTATGGTTGGCGAGAAGCGGTGTTTGTGCATATTCAGTTGAGATACACCCATTCTAAATTGTGCAAAGATATTTCTGTACACACCGCCAAACAAGACATCCAAATATAACTCTCTTTCAAATTAATGTTTTAGTCTACTGTAAAAGGATAACCGTGGACCAGTGTCAAGATGGTTTCGCCAATCGAAACAAACATTACTAAACAATCTCTAAGTTTTAACTCATTACAAAACTTTATTTCATTTCTAAAGCCAAAAATCCAAACATCTTCGAAACCATTCTCATAACAAGTATTCTTAATATGGGTCACCCATGTTGCTAAAGACTTTTTTCATGCATAGACAGTAACATTTTATAAGATTTCTTGGAATACCTGTCGTCCGTTTGTTTCAATAATCTAAACCAATATTTAATGCATCTGACAACAGCAGTTAAACACAAAGGAAAACGTCCTAGTTCACCATAAACAACATAATTAATAGTTTTGTTCCTAACATGTAAAAATCTTTTACAGGCATACAGATGTACTTGTTCTATTTGCTGCCGCTTTGCAACCCCAAATGTCAGCCCCGTACATAAGCAAGAGAACAACTTGAGAGTTAGTTTAAAGAAAACAGCTGGTGAGTTACATCCAACTCTTTTTAAGGTACACAGGATGTAATTTGTACATTTTCCCCTCTTATTTTGGCCTCATCCATAGCTTGTGATAAACAGTCTGGTTGAGAAAATAAGGCCCAAATACTTATAAGAGTTAACCACTTCTAAAGGGCTGTCCTTAAAAACCCATTTTTATTTTGAATGAAGGAAACCACCCATCCTGAATACAATAATGTTTTACTTATCTAAATTAACTGTCAACCGCAACCTCTCCATCTGTTTGTAGAATATTCAATTGATGCTGAAGTCCAATTACTGAAGACGCTAAAAGAGTTAGGTCATCAGCAAATAAGAAAAGAAAGAGCTCAATTTCTTTTGACGTAAGTGTAACACCATGCTTACCATTAACTATTATTGCGTGTGCCAGTTCATTGATTAATAAGGAAAACAAGACTGGGCTAAGGACACAACCCTGTTTCAGGCACTCAAAGAACCTTGAACGACCACTGGGACTATGACATAAAATACATGCTTTTACTGTTGAATATATAGCTTTTAACATGTTAAACATCTTCCCTTTAATGCCAGCACGAAGATGAATGGACCACAGGACGTTGTGGTTGACAGTGTCATAAGCTTTCTTAAAATCAATAAAGGCTATGTACAGTTTCTTGGGGTTTTTTGCTAAATATTTTTCAATGATGGCATTCAAAATAAATATATCGTCAATTTTGGATCGATCTTTCCTAACCCCGCCTGTGCTTAACAGATTTTACCATTTGATTCTGCCCATTTAGTAAGTTTATCATTCAAAATATGTATAAATGCCTTACTAAGAATACTAATCAGAGATATGCATTTATAATTATCTGGGTTTTCGGTGTTACCCTTCTTCTTGTGTAGCGTAGTTTGACAGCCTCTGACCCATTTTACAGGAATACTTCTAGAGAAAAATAGCATATAATATAATTTTTTTAAAAAGCGAATCGATTTAGAACGTTCGCGATAATACACCCCTTAACCTTTTTCACGAACCGGGCGTGACCAGATCCGACATTGACTCGAATGTTCGAACGGCATTACCGGAGATAGTGACGTATATTGGTTGAAATGTCAACAGCATCCGTTCATAACGCGCGCCGCTATGAGCAATTTACATTTACATGGGTGTGGTTGGGTGGGTGGGGGGGGGGCGTGGGATGGTCGAGGGGGTGGGGGTACAGGGGTGGGTGGGGTAGTAAGGGATGAGAGATTGAGGTTAACGGCATGTGCCTGTGTGGTATGGGGTGGGGGGTTGGGAGTAAGGGGCGGGGGTGGGGGATGGGTTAGGGTGGGGGTGGGGTGCGGGGATGGTTTTAGTGGGGAGGGGGGTGGCGGGGGGGGGGGGGTATAACTGGATGAAGAAGACAAGATGGAAGGAGGGAAGACACAAAAGTAATAATAAATGTTTTCACGACCCGCGAAACGGTACTCAGCACTACCGGAAATTGGCGTTACCGAGGGGCGGGTACTAGTATTGACCGTACTCGGCGTTTCCAGTTCTATGCTTGCATCTAGTAAAATCAAATAGTCTACTAAGAAGAAGATTTAAAGGTGCCTCAACCACTCAACTAACAAGCTTTTTCTATCTTTTTACTGTTAGCAAATGCTATCCCTTCACCTTCTTGTACTGAACTGTTACCATTTACTGTCACCCATGCAGCTTTTCATCAATCGTTTGCTTTTGTTTATGTGGATTTTCATCCACATATTCAGGTATGTATTATCTTCTCTCTGCCATTGCTGCTGAAATACAGGATGGACAGTCTCTCTAACCACCAACACAAAAAGACCGGCGACACTTTTATTTCTTCTGCTCAACATTTTATTTGCACAAGAATGCTGAAGGAAAGTATGAATAAAGGAACCAAACCAAACTCATTAGTCCCTTGCAATACAAAGTGCCTGTACTTTAAGGCGGTTTCTGATATCCGAGTTTTGATCATAGATACAGAAAGAAGAGTTCGGCAGGGGAATTGTTTTGCTTCCTATAGGGTAGTTTTCTTATAAGCGGATTCGGCTGTATTAATCAAAGTCTTCGTCTATGTACGTTTCTGTCAATGAAACGTCAAGCCCATGGACACTATTCAAGCCCAATCTCCATCTCCATCTCCAGTTTATTTACAGTCCTGCAATGTTAAACGCATGTACAGAAAAACGCAGCTGGGCTTGGCCTTATCCTAGGTGTCAGCATCACAAAACAGGTCCCTCATGGTCATCGGGGGGGGGTTTCCTTTCTGTACCACCCACAAAAGAGAGCCACTTCTCAAACCTTCCTCTCACCCCCGTGAACCTCTCTACCGCCCCCCCCCCCCCCCTGCCCTTTCTGATCCCTTAAACCCCTTCTGACCATTTGGATTTCCCTTCCTGCCCGTCTGAAAACTCATCAGTACTATCTCCGTCCTTCTGGGTAGAACTAGGGGTTGGACACATGGACTCAATACTTGGTTGTGGGTGAGGAGGAACCGTCCACGGCCTTGCCAGGCTGCTTTTACTGCTTTTATCTGTGGCTAGCATGTACAGAGTTCCCCTAGAAGCATAATTTCAGACGTGCTTAGAACCATCACCCACAGAAGGCTTTATCACGTGGCCGAAGATTATAACCAGTGTTTTCATCTTTTCTGTGTAGACACATCACATTCCACCTTCCTGCTGAGCTAGCATCCAGGTATTGAACACCGAACGAAAAACCGAACTCCTGTTTTATGAGCTAATGGTGCCGTCTTGCCTCTGCTACATTGCTGTCAATTTGGCTTGAATGTTTAAATTTACAGGGACGAACACCAGTTCGCGTTGGCTCCATCATAGGATACACCTTCTGTCGACAGTTTTTGCACCGAGAGAGAGAGAGAGATATAGAGAGAGGGAAGATTAGAGGAGAGGAGAAGAGAGAGAGAGAGAGAAGAGAGAGAGTATTGTATTCAAGCATACATTTATGTGTTGCATATCGGCATGTCACCTCTGACCGCACAACACTACGAGGTGAAGGGGGGGGAGAGAGGAATGGGAGAGGCACCGCGCGCGGCACGCACACTGACACACACCGACGGGCATGCAGTGGACATGGGCAACACAAAGTGACTACACAACACACTACAACACACACACACGCATCACGCCGCACGTAACACAACCAAGAGTACACAAACATAACACACACACCCCACACGACACAAAGCCACACACACACTAAGGGGACGACAGACACACACACACACACACCACACACACAACACACACATAGAAACAGGTTAAAAAAGGTGAATTGACCGATACTTGAATCACCAGGCTGTGTTTTATATTGGTTTGCTTGTCTTTGCATCATCCGCATAAAGTCATCCTCCTCTGACGCAGCTTTCTTTGCGGCACCACTCCTTGTGACTGACACTGGCTAATGAAGCAGAGTCGACGTGGAATGCTTGGTTGAGTAAGTCCCTGTCACCAGTGAGATGGATCACTTTAACCTTCACGCTGACGAGAAACAGTTTTTTTCAAAGTTATTAGTGAAGCAACCACAAAGACCGGAACTGAGTGGCTGCAATTAATAAATCACTTGCAGTAAAATAAATAAATCACACATTCAGTAAGCAGATGAGAAAAAGGCGCTTTAAAAAGAAAAAAAAACAAAAAAAAAAAGAAATTAAAAAAAAAAAAAAAAAAAAATAAAAACAAAAAAAGTTAAAACAAAATCACAAAGAGGGAAATTGCCCTTCCAACCTTCATTTCAAGGGGTCGTGATTTCCACGTTCAGGGTTATCCTAAGGTTCGCTTCACAGGGTCTACAGGGAGTAAGTACACATCTATTCAGGCATCGGGTTCCAAAAAGCAGGAATAAGCTGTGATTTAAAATAAAACGAGAG
>CM065682.1:41705851-41738122 GCA_017654935.2 Phymorhynchus buccinoides | reverse complement strand
TGTGAGGTTTGTTCTTTTGATTGTGAAATAGTAATTGATCCTATTGTGATGATGAACCCGTATTTATGTTATGGACTGATAGAAATCAAGCACAACCTTCAGGCATAGCCTACTATGTTCTAGATTGAATGTTGATGCATGCTTCGAGATAATCTGTAGCGTCTTCTTTCTCATTTTAAAACACTTTAATTACTAAATATAATTTCAAAGAGAGTTTGGGATTCAACTAGAAGACAACAAACGAGCATACATGTTGGTTCTATGGTCTACCACTGTATGTTCTGCTACATGCGGGTGGAAGAGTTTCACAGCAGTAACATGACAACGAATATTGACAGAAGACGACATAATATTAGATAAAGATGACAAGCGGGTGAAAACGACAGTGGTTAAAGTGCAGCTAAAAGGTAGAACAAAGGCTGCAGTAAATTTCATCCGGACTGAGAAGAAATGAATTCGCCCATTCATTTGTTATCCCGGTTTCTATGTTCAAAGAAAACGCGATGGCATTGGTAAAGTAAAGCAAAAGGAATATACACAAAACAGAAAGCCAAACTCAATAAGGCAGAAACCTAAATGAAACGCAAGCATAAACCTTAGGTAAGTTAAGTTGCGAGGGAGAATGTACAAATAAATCAGGAATAGCGGCGGAGGAATGTAGCAAATAAATCGAGGATTTTTTAAGACAGTTTCCAAATGGAGTGGGAATAAAGTGGATGGTGCGCCCTACACGATTATTCTGACTGGTAGAATTAAAGTATTGTCAACCCGAAATTACTGAGAGTGCCAATTTAAAGAAGACAACAGAAGCGAGTGGCAGTGACTGCAAAGCGGAGTTCAACCTTCCTTCCCGCCCCTGTGTTGAACAAAACAAAAATAATAAATGTCTTATAAAGTTTGCAGGGATGTTCACTTTAGATAGACGAGGAGCATGTAAAGAGACAGACACAGAAACTCTAGCTATTTCAAATGAGATGTGGCAGATTCTGTGAAAAGTTAGAAGAGGCCCTGATAAGGAGAGGAACCGGTAGCATATCCAACCTGCCCTGCGGTCAAGACCAACACGACCTGCCGCATAGGCCTACAGCGAGACTGGGCTATTCCCGCCTCTACTACATTTGTTCCGATGTTCCCTTGTACAAGGAGGCCCCGGAGGAATCCTTGTTTCATTGTAACACATACGCCACGGCAATGCCCTGTAAATAACATTTTTGCTGTGCCGGTGGTCCACTCACACGCTTTTCGCTTTTTCTCTGCGCGACCCACCACCCCGGAGGAATGTGAACCAAGACCTTGCTATGTATGGCCGATGCCGGCGGCTCGTCTAATCACTGGACAGAAACCAATGTATCTGTTTGAGATTTGGACAGAGAACCGAGCCAGGGACTACCACCCCGCCCACATCCCCCCACCCGACACACCACCAGCAACACACACACACGAGCCACCGCACCACACCCCCTCTACCCACCACCCCTCCAGAATCCCCGCAACGTGGAACTCCCACCAGCACTTCAAGAGCCCGCTGTCGCCGGGGACCTAACCAAGCCAATCAGCCATGGCTATGAGCAGTGGTCGCCCAGCATTCCACGATCAGTACCATCCAGACATCTGAAAGAGGGAAAAGAATAGGGTGGCGGTTTGTAAAATTAAAATAAGAATAAAGGAAGAGAATTGATTCCCAGCCAAAGAGAAAACCGAGCGAGAGAGAAAGAATCTGAAATGAACAGACGTAGGAAGAATAAGAGCTCTTATCACGGAATGACTTATGGTTCGGAATTACATCTACAAAATATGGCGGTGAAGAGAAAAATAAGGGATGTTAAACAGACATCTTTAACTAAGTCGTGCTCTTTCTAGCCCGGCTGCACAGACTACGCGCCCCATCAGAGGAGAGGCAATTACTTAATGAGACTAAGCGAAGAAGTGGAGTTTTTTAAGAGAGCGTAGTGGAAGAATAGAGGTGAAGCAAGGATGCGCCCACTTCACTGCACTCATACCATCCGTTCCTTGTCACATGCAAACAACGAAGGGGAATGGTTAATAAAACATCCAATATCATAGAGACAAAGAAATAGAGGGTGGGTGGGGTTTTGTGTTTTAAAAACAAATAGTAAGGAAGGACACAGAATTACGTCACACTGTAAGACTACTGTATAGTAAATTGTGGCAAGTGGCCATAAGCCGATGAGGTTTATCCGAGCGTGGTAAGGCTGCACATATCTGCACGAGAAGAGACACCCACCAAGATCGGGACTGTACTGTTAAGCACTGCCTCGGGTATGCCTCCAGTCATTGTCTTACCATCTTTAATTTACAATGTCCCACATGGCCGAAGGGCCGAAGAGGGGTAACCCCATATTTTCTCTCTCAGACACACAGCACAGAAAAACCAGAAAGTGCGAGAAGGAGATAGAAAGAAACGACAGGACCAGGAAGAATAGTTGTGTATCAAGGAATGAGCCGGGATGCGCCCCACTTCCACAACTTAGTACCATCTATATTACGTATGAAAGCACAAACAGGGGAGTGTTATATAAAATAAATAGCAGAAGTGCAACCGTTGCTACGAGTTAATTAAGTTGCACAAAATAAATGCGAGGCATTAAAGTGACAGAAATCTTTCAGTATTGAGTGCCATGTAGAGATGACGCGCACACGAGCAAAGGGGCGTTCAGTAGCCCCCGTCCACAAACAGAGCTAAGGGCGTTATAGTAGCCCGTCCACAAACTGACTAAGGGGCGTTAGTAGCCCCGTCCACATACTGAGCTAAGGCGTAGTAGCCCCGTCACCACAAACATGAGCTAAGGCGGCGTAGTAGCTCCCGTCGACAAAGAGCATAAGGGGCTTAGTAGCCCGTCCAAACTGAGCTAAAGGGCAGTTAGTAAGCTACGCGTCACAACGAGCTAAGGGCGTTCAGTAGCCCCGTCCACAACTGAGCTAAGAGGGGAAAGCAAGATGAAGAGAGGACAGATGGTCAGGACAGTTAGTACAACTCAGAGCAAACCAGCGTTTATTTCAAACTGGGTTGATTGAACGTGAGCAGAGTAAAATGAGAGAAGAGAGAGAGAGGAGGAGGACGAAGAGAGAGGAGGCGGAGGAGACGAGAAGGAGAGAAAGAGGACGGAGATGAGCAGAGAGAGAGAGAGAGATTTGTTAATGTGATTTGCTGATCAAAAGGGCTACTTCTGGGAGAACAGGCGAGAATACCTTTATAGACGTCAAGTCAGTCAAGAATATAGAAGGGAGCGGGAACGAGAAGGATACGCCCATTCCCCAGCAATCTCACCCCTATCATTATAAATGGGCTTCACAGTGTTACCGAAACCGAAGGACGAGCGAGTACGCTTCTATGACGGAGCCGATGGGTGTTTGACAAGAGGGGAGTAACAATGTTCGAGTGTGACGAGTGCTTCAATGGAAGAAAACAATGAGTATAAAACTATTTGCTCTAAAAGCAGACAAACACATAGCACGAGTCGTTTGCCGTGTACGCTATGTCATTTGGTGCGCGAGTGTAAGAATGATGTCTGGGCGAGTGTATTTGCCCATGGTGCTGAAGAGTTAATAATGATTTTGGATGGGAAAGTCCAGGATAGAGCTAAAGAATAAATCGTGGCCTTGTTACTTTTGAGAGGGCCGAGTTGGACAACAAGGTTTCGTGGTGGGCCCCAATCCATTTCCATTTTGTGAAACTGTAGGTCCAGAACATGTCCGGGACTGACAGACAAGAGCGAACTGAACACTAAGCTTACTAGCCTGAAGGACAAGCTTACTGTACGCAATACAACTGACATTATTATGTCGAAGGCTTTATCTTCAGCGGCTTGTTGTGCGTGTTTATGTTGGCTGTTCGGTTGTTTGCGTTGCGGTTTCTAGGTTTCATAAAAAAATCATTATCTTCGATTTCCGGAAAAAAATGAAACAGATCAACCACTCTACAAGAAAATAGAGAAAGAAAAATGAAGCAAGCAGCTTATAGATAGAGAATGGTAAAAAAAGAGTATAATAAAGGACAAAAGTGCCTCACAATAGGAAAATAGGATCACAAAAGAACAAACAACAATAAAGCCGGAAAAGTAAGAGGTTTTGTACACAAGTGGGGCTGCAATAGTGATGACGCGCTCTCCAGGTGAGGGTGGTTCCATTTGAACTAAGAGATATACACTTGAATGCACACTTAATAATGCTACACAATGCTGCACAAGTTTATAAAGTGCTACACGCTGGTTTTACTATCTTCAGAACTTTTTTGTGTTTGAAATTGTCATATTAAGTTATGAACAAAAAAATCGGATATACATAATTATGCACTTTGGGAGTGTAGATCGTATTATACAACGGTTACAAAAATATTTCATATAACTTCGAGACTAAGATAGTAAAAAGAGGGAAGGTGAAGAAACGTGGGTTGACGTGTGTGTCTGTGGAGGGATGGGAGGGGGGCGAAACCTGGGAGGAAATAGAATGGGAAAGGGAATGGGTATGGTTAAAATGAAAATTAAAAATATTGTAAAAATAGGGGGCAATATAACACTCATAATGCTAGAAAAGAGATAGGCCCCTACCAGACAGGATGGTTCCAAACTTGTGTAAACAAAACACAAACGGAGAAAACCGACAAACCACAAACAATGACAAAATAACACCAAACGATGGAGAGGGGATCCATTGAGGAAGTCACGAGGTGGGGACCTACTACTGTTGTCTGAAAAACAGATGGAGCACCACAATTGTTCTTTTTAACATTAGCAATAATAATGGCAAGATCCAAGCTATGAACCGCACAGCTGGAATGAATTTTAAAAAGCCTTGGTTATCATTTATAACACAAATCTTAGGACAGGAGGGGAGCATAGTCAGCAGTGACTGTGGTCGTATAAATCGGAAGGAAGGAAGGAAGAAGGAAGGGGATGGGCGAATAAACATATCCATGGGAATTTTAATAGCTTTCATCACATCGATTTCGATCACTACTAACGACAAAGCTCTGCAACGAATCTTGTCTGTATTCCTTCATGCATGCAAGTCGATTAGAGTCCTATTCTCGTTGTCTAGGGCATGAAACGCAGACTGTAGTCATTACTGATGGCGCTTGTAGGGGAAGACGGGGTAAAAAGCGCATGGGCGGGTAAGAAGCCCACCCCAATTATCTCATGAAATGAAGCAAATTTCAGTCTCATTTTGCCCATGAGACGAGCGTTAATGTCTAGCATTCGTCTCATGGGCAATTTGGACTGACATTTTCTTTATTTCATGAGATAATTGGGGTGGGCTTCTTACCCGCCAATGCGCTTTTTACCCTGTCTTCCCCCTATTAACTTTGGCACAACCCCCCCACCCCACCCTTTTCCCTCCCACAAGCTAAAAGTTTTTATGCAAAAATTAATGGCGAAGGACAAACGTGGCCAAGCGCAAATAGTGTAGGCCTATAACTTTGTAAAAAGTCAATTCAAGGGCATGCAAAAAAACTATACCTTGCCCATGTGAATATAACCCAAATGCAGGTACATCCAAAAAGAAACAAAACAAATGATTACGTCTTCATTAAAAACAACAGAAACAATGAAATAAATTAATACAATTTCATCGTAAAATACACATTACAGCACTTATCACATCTTCATTCGTCTACAAAAGAAACACCACACAAACGAATACACTTTCATTAAAAAACATGACCCGAGCGAATACATCATTATGAATCAAATGAATATAATATAGTCATCAAAAACGAAACACGCTCCAAATGCTTACATAGTCATAAAAAGCATTAGCCAAAAAAGAAAAATGACCCAAGTTCATTTACAAAACACATGACCAAATACATTTCATCCAAACAAAGTTTACTTAGTTTTTTCATGGCGTTTATAGTCCCTGTCAACAGCTATGGTCATTTCAGGACTGTCGCCACGATGGTTCAAACCACGCATAACATCCTTACAACGTAATGCATCTTAAACATATAGCATATCCTGCAAACAAAACATTAAAACATAAAACAATATATAGCGTGGTATCTTTATTATTGCATCATATAGCCCACAAATGTATGATGTGCTGAGGACGTCAGCCCTTTCACTGAACTCTTCTAGCACCATGGGCGAATGTATTCACCTAGTATATCACACTCCAGCAGATCCCACCAAATGCAAAGACATTCACTGCCAAGTGGCCTACTTTGTGTGTGTGTTATTTTCACAGCTTATGTCAGTACATGCAAACACTTGAAAAATAGTTACCCCCCTCTTGTCGGTTGTGATGCAACAGACAACCAAGTACTATAAGTAAAACCAAATACATGGCACTAGAAGAGTTAACTTGATCCCAGATTACAAAATTTCATAAGTCTAAATAAACAAAAAGGCCATGTAGGCTAACATACACCGGTCATCCAAAAAGTAAAAATATCCAAAACGAAACATGACCTAAATGAATAAATCATTCACAACATGACCCAAATGAATACATCGTCCCAAGACCCAAGCTATGAACTACAACAGCTGGAATGAATTTAAAAAGCCTTGGTTATTATTTATGATAACACAAATCTTAGGGCAGGAGGGGAGAATAGTCAGCAGTGACTGTGGTCGTATAATACAGAAGGAAGGAAGGAAGGAAGGAAGGTCGAATGGGCGAATAAGCATATCCATGGGAGTTTTAATAAGTTTCATCACATCGATTTCGATCACTACTAACGGCAAAGCTCTGCAACGAATCTTGCCTGTATTCCTTCATGCATGCAAGTCGATTAGAGTCCTATTCTCGTTGTCTAGTGCCGCGAGCAAAGGACAAGTTAAAACAATTTCCACTTCAGATCTGAATAGCATGACGAAAACTGCAAGACCGAAGTATTACGAGTATATTATTATGGGCGTTTGGTGTTTGTATCATTGCTTGTTGGTTTTTGCTTTGATATCAGTGTTTGCGCTCTTCAATTCAATCAGATTATGATATCGATTATGATAGCTAATCGATTATGATGGCTATATATGATGTTGACTTGCCATTTTCATCGATGCTGGTGGTATATATTATAGTATTATAGGCTTACTATAGTATATGGTATATATTATCTATAGTTCGTGGATTTTTTTTTTGATTCTCTTTTTTTTATATTTTTTTTTTGGGGGGAGGGCAAGAAACGCACATTGGAGTGCGTAACTGATGGCGCTTGTATTAACTTTGGCACAAACCCCTACCCCACCCTTTTTCCTCAGAGCTAAGTTGATTAAAAAAATTAATGGCGAAGGACAAACGCGGCCAAGCGCAGATAGTGTAGGCCTATAACTTTGTAAAAAAAAAGAAGTCAATTCAAGGGCATGAACAAAACTATACCTTGCCCAAGTCAAGAAATTTCATCTTAAACATATAACCCAAATGCATGTTCATCCCAAAAGGAACAAGACAAATCATGTTCATCCCAAAAGGAACAAGACAAATCATGTTCATCCCAAAAGGAACAAGACAAATGTTCATCCCAAAAGGAACAAGACAAATCATGTTCATCCCAAAAGGAACAAGACAAATGATTACGTCTTCATTAAAAACAACAGAAACATGAAATAAATGAATATATTTTCATCCTAAAATACACATTACAGCACTTACCACATCTCCATTCGTCTACAAAAGAAACACCACACAAACGAATACATTTTCATCCAAAAACATGACCCGAGCGAATACATCATCATTATGAGTCAAATGAATATAATATAGTCATCCCAAAATGAAACACGCTCCAAATGCTTACATAGTCATACAAAGCATTAGCCAAAAAATAAACATGACCCAAATTCATTCTCAAAACACATGACCAAATACATCATCCAAAAAAGAAACATGACCCAAAGACATCATCCAAAAAGCTTACTTTAGTTTTCATGTGGGTTGGGTCGAAGAGGACGAGTGCCGACGCAGAGACGAGGGGGGTTGTAAGCCGAGATACCGGCGTAGTATGCGATGGCTTACAGACGGTAAGTCACAGTATTACTGTATATAAGTCCGCTATACAGATATCTCATACAATACAAACAAAACCATAATGACAGAAATAAGGGTAAGCAAGGTATAGAAACGCCAAGTGTGTGTATAGCTAGCGTGGTATTTTTTATTATTGCATCCCATAGCCCACAAAGTTAGGCCGTGCTGAGAACGTCAGCCCTGTCACTTAACTTGTTGATACCAGATTACAAAACTTCGCATAAGTAAACAAAAATACATAAAAAGGCCATGTAGGCTAACATACAGCGGTCATCCAAAAAGAACAAATACCCAAATACATAATTAAAAAAAGAAACATGACTCAACATTCATCTTTATCCAAAACTACGACCTCCCCCCAAAAAAAAGAAAAAAAAGAAATAGGACAGAAGAAGCAGCATGATGACACTAAATGAATACATGCATCCACGAACATTACCCAAAATATGAATGCATCTTCATCCAAAAACACGACCCAAACGAATACACCTAAAAACATTGCATAAACATTGCATTCCAAAAACGCGGCCCAAACGAACACAATCTAAACACATGGCCCCAACAAATACATCATTCAAATGTATGGACAAAATGCATACATTATCCATGAACAATGAATATATCTTTGTCCTAAATCATGACCCAAATACATCTTTGTCCTAAAACATGATCCAAATAATACATTCAAACCCCACCCAAAAAAAGACCCAAGTACACACATCATCGAAGAAAAGCACGCCCAACACGAATACATCTTCATCCACAAACTTGGCCCCAACGCAAACATCATCGAAAAACATTACCCAATTTAATCACCTATCACAATGACCCAAATAAACACATTTGTCTAAAAGCATGACCCAAACGAATACATCTGCATCCCAAAACACGACTCAAATCAATAACTCATCCACAATTGTGGCCCAACTGCATACAGCATCCAAAAACATGACCTAAACGAATATATCATCCTCATACCATACCCACATGAAGACAATCATAATGACCCGAATGAATACATCTTCGTCCTAAAACATTACGTAAACGAATGCATCTTCATGCATAAAATTAATATGACCCAAATTGTTCATACAAAAAGATTACTTTAAATTAATCCATCATTCAAAAACGTGTTTAACGATATTGTATTTTCATTAATGTGTCTATAAACACGCATTCATTTTTGACGAGATGCCAACGATCGAAACAACTGTCCTAGGCTGGATTCTGCCATTGGAGGAAAAACTAGCACTCATTTATTTTTTATTTTCTTGGTTTAGAACACGGATCAATACACAAGTTAAAATGGACCAATTTTGATTCCGATGTTCATATTGATAGACATTTTGACACAAAAGCTGCATTACATTTAACTATTTTACACTGCAAATGCACCAACCTTTAGTCCTTCAGACCAGTGGCAGTGCTCAACATTACACTGGGATTTCTTTTATACCTTACTTTTCATCCTCTGATAAGTGTCGTTTCAAATTCAAAATTTCGAATATTGTGTCTTTTTACCTAATTTGTTTTTCACTCCTAATGTATTTGAGTGCTGGATTGTTGTTTTTCAGGACGGGGTGAGTGTGTCTTTTACTAATATATAAAAAGGAAATATCACTGTGGATCTATCCTCTTGTTGTCCATCACAGTGGGCTATCTCATATCCTCCCGTACGGGTTGGTACGAACACAAGTTGTGACAGTGATAGGTATATAAATGGATAGCGTATTTAAATGGGGTAGAAATGACATAAAAAGTAGCTCAAACAGGCACAGGTGTTGGTAATATTTCAGCTGACCCAATTCTGGAGTACCAAAGGGAAAGCTATTCAACTCGATGGATAACTAGTAATCAATAGATTCTTCAAAATAATGAAGGCAGATAATTCAAAGAAAAAGAACTACAGGTAAAAGAGAAAGAGAAAGAAGTTTTTTGTGAAACGCTTACACGATTGTATTTTCATAATGTTTCACGCAAGTTTCTGACTTTTAAGTTCCAAATAATTGCCGAACATTGAGAATCGGAAACAAACACTTTGAACATCAACCGTAAAAACGGAGGTTTATCTACGTTGCGATTATGTTATCTGAAAGCTGTGGTTAATTGCAACATCTACGTTGAAAATATTTATCCGAAAGCCGTAGTTCATTGCAATATCTAAGTTGAGAATGTTTTATCTTAAAGCTGAGGTTCATTGCAATAATATATCTACTTTGAGAACGAATTATCTAAAAGCTGAGGTTTATTATAATATCTACGTCTAGAATGTTTTCTAAAAGGTACGATTTGTTGCAAATACGTTGGGAATGTCTTATTTTTACAAAATAACATTCGTTACATCTACGTTGACAATGATTTTTCATTCAAAAATATATTGAGATTCATTGCATTGTCTACGTTGACATTGTGTTCATTAAACACCGATTTTCATTGCACTATTTACATTTTCAATGTGTTATTTCACAAAACCTGATTCATTGCAATATGAATGAGGGTGTGCTGTCATTTCAATGTCTACTGCTTCAACAATGTGCTATCTACAAGGGTGTCAGAGCGAGCAAATCCAGAAACCTGAAAATAGAATGAAATATACAAATGCAATTCCTGAATACCTAAAACCTGGAACTAATCGTCAAGAATTTTTGTTGAAGGGTGGGGGTAGATGGTGGCACACATCTCTGAAAACTGCAAACTATAATTACACATTTCTCAAATGTTGTTGAGGGTTGGGAGGGGCTTTTCAGGAGCGTGACGAAATCTCAAAACCGAAACATTATTAACAGCAAAACTACGATCTAATACTGGAGCACAATGACCCAGCCAGTCAGGACCATTCAGCAGGTTCTAACTCTTCTGAGCATGATGCAGCCAGGGCTTTGGAACTCGGGTTGTGGTTAATGGTAATGATACAATGGAAGGTGAAAAGAAGAAGGAGAAAGAAAGAGGGTTTCGGAGGGGTGAGGGGGTGAAGGTGAGAGGGGATGGGTGCTATGATGTTTCTCCGTTTTGCAAGTCTGCATCATTCGACACAACAAAAAAGAAAAGGACACGAGTGCTCTTGAAGGTGTTTTATCTGCTAGCAAGAAAAATGCAATTATATGTACTTTAAAATAAAAATGTATCACACACAAAAAGAATCGTAGTTTTACCCTTGAATGAAAGTAGTTTGTGGTTTGTTTGTTTTCCCAAATCTTTAGAAAAAATTGCATCTTAGTTATTCTTAAGATTACAATAGAGAACGTACTACATTTTCTATTGGAATCCATATGCCTAATTTAAATATACCGGTATACAAAATTAACCAAGTCATTCTTAAGCTCTAATGAAGCCACACAATATATGCCTCTCAAATAGAATTCTGGTTATTGTGAAAAGATTTTTTAAAAATTAATTTATTGATGCGAGTAGGAAGGGGTGGGCAACCCCAATATGCAGATTTACATCTGTTATGCTGTCGACATGTCTTCCGAAATCGTTACAGAACAAAACATCAAGCTGGAACATCCATTTTGTTGCTATGCAATGATGATTTCGACTATAGTTGTGTGGAAAGTTCAAGGAACCAAAATTGTATGCATTTTTTTGTTTTTAACAAACAAGATATGTGAAACAAACTGATAACCAACATTTCTCATTAGCTTGGGGAGCGTCTCAAAACCTCAACACCGAAAACACTTTAACAGCAAACATCAAGATGACTCTAATACTGCAAAATCAAGATGATCTAATACTGGAGCACAATGACCCAGCCAGTCAGGTCCCCTTTGGCAGGTCTGGGTATGATACTCCAGGGGATTGGAACCCCGGGTTAGAAAAAAATGCTTAAGAGTGGATAGGGTTGTAAGGGTTTGGAATTGGAGAGAGGGGGGGTGGCGATGGGAGGGTGGTGTGGCGTATGGTAGACCTCCGCGAATCGCGGAAAAGAAAATCCGCGAAAACCAGTTTGAAACAAAATTTTTTAAATGGCATGAAAAAGTGAAAATTTCAAGATCTCATTTATTGAATTTGATTGAATTTTCTTCTAGCCCAATATATGCAGGCTATTTTCCTTGAAAACCACTTTGCCCCCAACTACCATGCCTGCGGCGTTACTCAAGCCTGCAGCATTCCACACCAGCAATAAAAGGGCGGGAGTAGGTTAGAAGTTCCTTGATCCGCTAGTAACAAGAAAAGAGGTAAGAATAAAATGTTTACTCACATAGAAACAATTGTAACTAACGACATGCCCTCCCCCTAAGACAGAGTGTGGCTGCTTCACGTGGCGGGGTGGTAATCAGAAACGGTCACACACGTAATGTTATCTGTAGCTGATGCACTTGTACTACAGTGGTCAAGTGCTTCCGCTGTCGGGGTGATCCCTGGATTAGTAATTGTGTTTAAAACATTTCCACATGCAATGAACTTTAACCCTTTCACCGCCAGCCATATTTCAGCCCAAAAATTCCATTAAATTTACTTGGGTAGAGAACAAAATCCATCTGCAGTATTGGGGATTCTTCTGTGACATCTATAAAATAAGGTCGATCCTTACTTCCCAAAACTAAGGCAATAGAGTCTTTGGATAATAGACCCCAATTTGATGCCTTTTAAGGTGTTAAATCACTGTGGTGCTAAAAAGCTACTTTGGCGGTGAAAGGGTTAAAAAAACTGAATTTTAAATGTTGGTATTGATATGGGACAATGAGAATTTTAAAAAATCATTTTCGATCTTATTTTCTTCTTTAACCCCCTCCCCCCCCCCCCCCCCCCCCCCCTCCCCCCCCCCCCCCCCCCCCCCCCCCCACCCCCCCCCCCCCCCCCCCCCCCCCCCCCCTCCCCCCCCCCCCCCACACTATCCAAATAATTTAAAACTCTGATGAAGCAACAAAACATGTGCCCTTTTGAATAGGAACCTGCATAATGCAAAAAAGGAATTTTGAAAAAACCCATTGACGCTCATTTCATGATCCAGTTTGTAAAACGACGGGAGTAGGAAGGGGTGGGCGAATCCCCCGCCAAAACCCACCTTTGGAATACATTTCAATCCTACGTTTCAAACTGTTTACCATAATTTCGCAAGAATTTGTTACAAAGAGAAGGTGGGAGAAAGGCGGAGTGGACGCAACTCTTTCCCGAGCCCACCTGAATTCTGCCAATATGCAGATTTGTATCCGTTATGGTCTCCACAGAGATCGTCTCAAAACAAAAACCCATGATGGAACACATGCTTTGTTGCTATGCACTGCTTATTTGTTTTGTAGACACGAGTACGCGGTCATTCCTGGAAGCTATATTTTCTCTTGGTGTACAAGGTGCGTGGAAATGTTTGGAAACAAACTGATGACAGACATTTACTAGCCGATGTATGAATATCTATTGTTCGTTTACATTATAAGATTTGTCTAAGTGCTTGCGGGGAGAAGCTCATGTATTCTGTACTAAAACTAAAAAGTTCGAAAGGTGGTGGGGTGGTGGTGGTGGTATGATGGTTTATGCTGCTCAAACTTGCAGCATTCTGACAACAAAAGAAGGAAAGGACAGGACTGAGCAAGAAGGGGCGTCTTATCTGCTAGCAAGAAAATGCAGTAACATTCTTTTAAATCGCCACTCAGAGAAAACAAATGGCATGGTCGAAACAATTACCCTTAAAAGAAAGTAGAGAGTGATTTCCATTTTTTCCCCACAAATCTTTTAACAAAATAAAATTTTCAACTTGGTATTGTAATGTTAAGATCATAATAGAGGACAATATATATTTTCGATTTTGCATTTATATGTCTTATATGAGTAAAAAGAACATTACCCAAATCAATCTTAAACTCTGATGAAGCAACACAATATATTCCTTTCAAATAGGCTCCTGTACATAGCAAAAAAGAGACTTTTGAAAAACACCTTGATGTTCCTTTCAGGAAAACAAATTGAACAAAAGAGATAACCCGCCATAACCCACCTTTTGAATGCATCTTAAATGTAAATTTCAAACTTTTTTTTCACAATTTCGCAAGAATTTGCAACGACGAAAGGTAGGAGAAAGGAAGAGTGGATGCAACCCTTCCCCAAGTCCACCTTGCCCCATTGGTTCTGAAGTCTGCCAGTATCCAGATTATGTACATCTGTTATGCTCTTTAAACAGATTATCTCCCAAAAGAAATCAAGCTGGAACATCTACAGTATTTTGTTGCTATGCAATGATGATTTCAGGGTTAGTGTGTAAACTCCAAGAAACAATCGGGGTGGGGGTGGGGGTGGGGGGGTTCTTTTGATTTTTGTGAACAAGATCAGTGAAATTTTCTGGAAACAAGCAAAGTAAGCAACACATCATTGGCTCGATTTAATATGACCTGGATTTTTGAGTATTTGTAGTTACAATTTGTTTACAGAATAAAATTCACAAATTGTTTTGTGTTAAGATACTCTATACTGTTTTTATGCTAAAAACGGAAAGTGAACTAAACTAAAAGGTTAAAAAATAAACGAGACACTTTGTATGGATTGTCACATAACGGAGACTTGTGAATGAAACAATATCTGTAGCAGGGTCATTTAAAAGTATGGAAGGGAAGGATTGGGCTATGTTAGTGTAAGGTCAGCCTTGCTCTGATGGAATCTGCAGCTTTCACATTTTTTATACCGCTTCCTCGATGTAGATGTAATGAACCTTGGCTTTCAGATAACATACCTTCCTTCTAGATGTAGCTCTAAACCTTGGCTTTCGGATTACATAAACTTACACCATCATGTAGATTTGCAATAAAGCTCAGCTTTTAAACACACCTTCCAAGCAGATATTGCAATAAACATCAGCGTTTAGATAACATACCCTCCACGTATTACTGCAATGAACCTCCTCGGTTTTAACATAATCTCAACGTACATAATGCAATAAACCTCAGCTTTTAGATAATATGTTTCAACGTAGATGTTGCAATGAACATACACTTTCAGATAATACAGTACAGGAGGCCTTGAAACGAACCTCATTTTTTGAAAAGCATACCCCAATGTATATTTTGTAATGAACATTTTCTTTAGATAACACACCTTTCACTCAGATATTGCAAAAGCAACCCCAGCGTTCACAGAACATACCCTCAACATCGATATTGGAACGACCATCCCCATTTAGATCATAATCAAATGTTGTAATGAGCCTCAGCTTTTAGATAACATACCCTTCACGTATATATCAAATGAACCTCCGCTTTCAGATAACACATTCACTTAGATATAGAATGAACCTCCACTTTCAGATAACACACCCTTCACATACATATTAAATGAACCTCCGCTTTGATATAACATATGCTTCACGTAGATATCGAATTATACTAAGTAATGTCAGATAAGTATTATGGTGTTTAGTTCACTGCACAAGTATTTTCACACACTTGTGATTGTAACGTTTGAAAAAGACCCCCCCAAAAAAGAAATAAACTACTAGGACTCGCCCCATTCTGCAGGAATCAGAGATGGGAAAAAAGCACAGCTTTAGTTGGAAACAATATTGTGTCAATATCAAGGGTACAAAAAAGTGATAACATTGGTGAAGCTGTAACTTGAAGGGAAGCTCATACACTGAGGAAGAGAGACTAGAAATGAATACACACAACAATAAATCATAGCAAGGACAAAAAGGAGAACACAAGAACAAAATAAATCAAATTGAGGCCTGAAATATTAAGATACAGAACAAAACGAGAACCTCCAAACTGGATAGTATATATTCACATTAATAAGACCGTCAGTTGCACTGGGGAAATGACCTGCTATCATGAACTTGTGCTTCCGACCTGTGCCTATTTTGTCGGATTACATAATAGTCATTGAATTTCAAATTTTGATCTTTGGTCCAAATGATTATCAGCACAAATATTGTTGTAGTTCAAGGCCTGCAATCGATGTATTGATAACTCTGGTGCAAACCAAACAGCAGGACAGAAGGAGGAGGAATAAAAGAGGATAGTTGGGGATTCACGAGAATGTCTATGTCCAGGATGTGTTGCTTACAAATTATGTTTACAATGATGGCTCCACTTGATGCCCAATCATATCAATAATTCAGCGGTACCTAGCATGTCTATGTCTGGGAAGTGGGATTTGTGGAATGAGCATCTCTGGATCTGTGGGGCACGATGTTATGTAATAAAATGCAACGTTATTTGTCTAAGTAATAATATTTTATTTGCTTTCTATTTGTGCTTTTGGTCCAAAGTATCCATTTATATTGGTGATGCATAATACAGTTAAGGCTGTAGAACCAGTATTTTTTAAATGTCATATTGAGCGTTTGGGGCTGATCTACAGTACAATCCAAAAGTTTAGGTAGTAAGTGTGCTCCGTTATAAAGCCGAAGCTTTCAATGTCCACATATTTAGTCAAATAATCCTAAATGTTAAATTAATAAGTTCTTCATAGTTCCGTCGACAGCCCAGGTCATCTCAGGACTGTCACCACGTAAAGTTCAATCACGAATTACAAAACACAAATCAATGTATCTTACCAACGCTCAACAACTTGAAAGTATGACTAAAAAATTGAATAATTCATAACATAATACTATCATTGTACACTATAGCCCATAAATCTAGGCAGTGCTGGAAACGTCATTCCCCCTTGTCGAGTCCAGATTAGAAGGGAAAAAACAGCAAAAAAAGGATAAACATCTATATTTAAACTACATAAAAAGCCCATAATTATAGGCAAATGTGCACTGCAGAGTGGACAACGGGTGCCCAACCAAGTGCACAATATCTAACATATAGATGCCAGTGAATAAAAAAAGATGGCATCGACATAAATTGTTAAAAGGAAAATGTTTAAAGGGTTTTATAGAAAGAAAAAGACGAGAATGGTCCTGTAAGGGAGAAAGACAGTAGATGTAAAAAAAACACAGGGAAAAGGCAGATTAAAAAAGATGGACATATTAAAGGAAGTCAAGCCTAGAACGTCCTGAAGGTGGGGGAACTATCCCCACGGGGAGGGACTTGTGGATTTAGTGGTGGGGTCGACCAGCTCCCTAAATGGAGGCACGGGGCATCCACCCACTGCCGGTGTCCTCTTAGTGAAAAGCTCCCCCACCATGCAGGGTGGAAGCTCGCGAGGTGTGTGTGTGTGTGTGTGTAGGGGGGGGGGGGGGGGTCATAAATGTGAAGGTAGAGGTGCTTTCCCTTGCAAACACTGCACACGCTTTTACAATTATGGCAAAGTTTGGGCCTTGGATTCATAGTAGTTCGAGTTTATGTTTTGCCCAGATCTTAAGATTTTGAGTAGATCCGTACAGACTGTCCATCTGAGAAAATTACATTTTCGAAGACTGCACACAAAAAACATGGCTTTTAAGTTTTGCTGTTATCAAACGGTGTTTACGTCATAGTTTTCAAATTGTAACTGTTGTTTTGATCCAATCACTCTCCAAACGATAGATTTAAACATCCAGACTGTCTTTGTATTAATATCAGTTTAAAAGAATTGACACTGCATTAGTCCACAAAGAAAATACTGACCAAGTCACCCAAGGCCACTATGTCCCTTATGTTCCTCCAGTACCTTTAATTTCGTCCATACTACCAACAGCCGTCAGGATGTTGATGTGCTGAAAAGATGAATGCTCAAATAGACCTTTTTGATTAGGCTTGTCTGCTTTTTACTCCTCAATAACCACCTTGCTTCTGCTTTTACGTTCGTTTTTCGATATGCTTTTAAAATGACCGCGTATACAAGTCAAAGGGAGGAACTGTGAGCGTCTTTAGGGCTGATTTTGTAAAGTAAGAATATCTTGCTCGCATAGGTATTCCGTAGTTATCGAAGATCCAGATTGGGTTTTTTAATGTAACCTGTTTAAATTACATACCCACATTCTCAATTTTAATGAAGTCAACTATATATTTCTTGCTCCAGTCTGTATGCGATAAGCAGAAGCGTCCATAGAATTTTCTTTAGATTATGATCCAGTGAATATCCGGACCAGTCAGAAACCGTTACGTTTTTGTCATCGAATCTGCGTTTATGTCAAATTGTGCTTGGGGCTGTTGTTCTACACACAGCCCATATGTTTAGGCAGTAAATGTAGTTTGTTGTAAAGAGAAGGGCTTCCAGAATTCCCACATATTTCGATTTCATCAATCTTTCCATTAATGTAAAGACAAAATAGAAAACGTCCTTGTAAATACTGCATAATCTATTTCAAAACATTCTGATCTCTCCATTTCTCTACGCATGGGCTACAAGGCATTTAGGTCGGCTTCCATGAGATCTTTGTAGCAATTTGTGGTGTTTCATATACCCGAATGTTATTACATATCTCTTTAGTTTCATTCTTGCTCTAGTCTGTATTATGCAAATTAACTAAAGGGTCCCCATATTTTTAATCGGATAATCGATATGAATATGTACTTTGAGAACGAATTCTCTCAAATCTGAGGTTCATTGCAACATCTACGTTTAGAAAGCTTTAGAGACTAATTACAATATCTACGTTGCTAATGTGATATTTCATACAAAAACAGGGTCGTCGCAATGTCTACGTGAGTAATGTTTTATTAAAAAAACGATTTCCATTGTAATACTTACGTCGATAAAGTTTTATTTAATAAAAACTGAGATTGCAATATGTACGATGAGGGTGTGCTGTCATTTCAAAGTCTACTGCTTCGACAATGTGCTGTCTACAGGGGTGTTAGTGCAAAGAAATCCAGAAACAACAAAGCAGAATAAACCCAAAAATTCAATTCCTGAATACCTAAAACATGTAACTAATCGTCAATACTTTTTTTGGTCAAAGGATGGGGGTAGGTGGGGGCACACATCTCTGAAAACTGCAAACTATAATTACACATTTCTCAAATGTTGTTGAGGGTTGGGAGGGGCTTTTCAGGAGCGTGACGAAATCTCAAAACCGAAACATTATTAACAGCAAAACTAAGATCTAATAATGGCACACAATGACCCAGCCAGTCAGGACCCCTTCAGCAGGTCTGGGCATGATGCGCCAGGGCTTTGGAACTCGGGTTAGTTGGTAATTATACAATGGCGTGGGAAGAAGGGTTCGGAGGGGGTGAAGGTGAGAGGGGGTCAGTGTTATTTTTCTCCATTTCTCAAGTCTGCAGCATTCGACAACAAAAAAACAAAAACAGGACAGGAATGTTCTTGAAGGGGTGTCTTATCAGCTAGCAAGAAAATGCAATTAACTTTACCACACACAAAGTGAATCGTAGCTTTACCCTTGAAAGAAAGTAGCTTAGAAAACATTGCATCTTAATATTATTACAATAGAGAACGAAATACATTTCTATTGGAATTCATATTCCTAATTTAAATATATACAAAATTACCCAAGTCATTCTTAAACTCTAATGAAGCAACAAAATATATGCCTCTCAAATAGAATTCTGTTTATTGTGGAATCATGCCAGGACCTGTGAAGGGGTCCTGACTGGCTGGGTCCATGTGTGCCATAATTAGAATCTTAGTTTTCTGTTACATAATGTTTCGGGTTTTGAGATTTCGTCACCCTCCTGAAAAAGCCCCCCCAACCCTCAACACACATTGAGAAAATGGAATTCTAGTTGCCAGTTTTCAGAGATGTGTGCCCCCACCTACCTACCTTGACCAAAAAAAGTATTGACGATAGTGTACTTTAATGTTTAGGTATCAGGAATTGAATTTTTGGGTTTATTTGCTTTGTTGTTTATGGATTTTTCCTTGACTAACACCCTGTAGACAGCCATTGTCGAAGCAGTAGACTTTGAAATGACAGCAACCCTCAGTGTAAATATTGCAATCTCAGTTTTTATAAATAAAACTTTATCGACGTAATAGTATTACAAGGAAATCGTTTTTTTTTTAATAAAACATTACTCACGTAGACATTGCGACGGACCCCTGTTGTTGTATGACATATAACAATTAGCAACGGAGATATTGTAATTAGTCTCTAAAGCTTTCTAAACGTAGATGTATGCAATGAACCTCAGCTTGACGAGAATTCGTCTCAAAGAACAATTTCATAGCGATTATCCGATTAAAAATATGGGGACCTTTAGTTAAGTTTGCATAATACAGACTAGAGCAAGAATGAAAACTAAAGAGATATGTAAATAACATTCGGGTATATGAAACACACAAATTGCTACAAAGATCTCATGGAAGCCGGACCTAAATGCCTTGTAGCCATGCGTAGAGAAATGATGAGATCAGAAATGTTTTGAAATAGATTATGCATTCTTTACAAGGACCGTTTTCTATTTTAGTCTTTACATTAAATGGAAAGATGATGAAATCGAAATATGTGGGAATGTGGAAGCCCTTCTCTTTACAACAAAGACATTTACTGCCTAAAATATGGGCTGTGTGTAGACAACAGCACCAAGCAACATTTGACATGGAAACCGCAGATTCGATGACAAAAACGTAACGGTTTCTGACTGTCGGATATCACTGGGATCATAATCTAAAGAACATCTATAGGACGCTTCTGCTTATCGCATACAGACTGGGAGCAAGAAATATATAGGTGACTTCATTAAAAATGATGAATGTGGGTTAGTAATTTAAAAACAGGTTACATTTAAAAAAACCAATCGGATCTTCGATAACTACGGAATACCTATGCGAGCAAGATATTATTACTTTACAAAATCAGCCCTAAAGACGCTCACAGTTCCTCCCTTTGACTTGTATTACGCGGTCATTTAAAAAGCATTCTCCCCTCAAAAACGAACGTTTAAAGCAGAAGCAGGTGGTTATTGAGGAGTAAAAAGCTAGACAAGACTAATCAAAGGTCTATTTAGCATTCATCTGTTCAGACACACAACATCCTGACGGCTGTTGGTAAGTATGGACGAAATAAAGGTTACTGGAGGAACAAAAGGGACTAGTGGCCTGGGTGACTTGGTTCTCAGTATTCTTGTGACTTTCATGCAGTGTCAATTCTTTTTAAACTGAATTAATACAAGACAGTCTGGAGTTTAAATCTATCGTTGGAGCGGATGGATCAAAACAACAAGTTACAATTGAAAAACTAGACGTAAACACCGTTGATAACAGCAAAACTTAAAAGCCATGTTTTGTGTGCAGTCTTCGAAAATGTTTAATATTTCTCAGAGGAGTCTGTACGGATCTAACTCCAAAATCTTAAGATTGCGGCAAAACATAAACTCGAACTACTATAGAATCCAGGCCCAAACTTTGCCATAATTGGAAAAGGTGATGCAAGTGTTGCAAGGGAAAGCACCTCTCCTCACATTTATGACCCCCCCCCCCCCCCCTACACACACACACACCACACCCTCGCGAGCTTCCACCCTGCATTGGTGGGGGAGCTTTTCACTAAGAGGACACCGGCAGTGGGTGGATGCCCCCGTGCCTCCATTAGGAGCTTGGTCGACCCCACTATCCACAAGTCCCTCCCGTGGGGATAGTTCCCCACCTTCAGCGTTCTAGGCTTGCTTCTTTAAATGTCCTATCTTTTTTAATCTGCCCCCTTTTCCTGGTTTTTTTTTACATCTAACTTCTTTACTCCTTACAGACCATTCTCGTCTTTTTCTTTTATAAAACCCTTTAAAACATTTTCCTTTTAACAATGTATGTCGAGACATCTTTTTTTATTCACGGCATCTATATGTGTAGATATTGTGCACTTGGCGATTGGGCACCGTTGTCCACTATGCAGTGCACATTTGCTATTAATTATGGGCTTTTTATGTAGTTTAAATATAGATGTTTATCCTTTTTTTGCTGTTTTTTCCCTTCTAATCTGGACTCGACAAGGGGGAATGACGTTTCCAGCACTGCCTAGATTTATGGGCTATAGTGTACAATGATAGTATTATGTTATGAATTATTCAATTTTTTAGTCATACTTTCAAGTTGTTGAGCGTTGGTAAGATACATTGATTTGTGTTTTGTAATTCGTGATTGAACTTTACGTGGTGACAGTCCTGAGATGACCTGGGCTGTCGACGGAACTATGAAGAACTTATTAATTTAACATTTAGGATTATTTGACTAAATATGTGGACATTGAAAGCTTCGGCTTTATAACGGAGCACACTTACTACCTAAACTTTTGGATTGTACTGTAGATCAGCCCCAAACGCTCAATATGACATTTAAAAAATACTGGTTCTACAGCCTTAACTGTATTATGCATCACCAATATAAATGGATACTTTGGACCAAAAGCACAAATAGAAAGCAAATAAAATATTATTACTTAGACAAATAACGTTGCATTTTATTACATAACATCGTGCCCCACAGATCCAGAGATGCTCATTCCACAAATCCCACTTCCCAGACATAGACATGCTAGGTACCGCTGAATTATTGATATGATTGGGCATCAAGTGGAGCCATCATTGTAAACATAATTTGTAAGCAACACATCCTGGACATAGACATTCTCGTGAATCCCCAGCTATCCTCTTTTATTCCTCCTCCTTCTGTCCTGCTGTTTGGTTTGCACCAGAGTTATCAATACATCGATTGCAGGCCTTGAACTACAACAATATTTGTGCTGATAATCATTTGGACCAAAGATCAAAATTTTAAATTCAATGACTATTATGTAATCCGACAAAATAGGCACAGGTCGGAAGCACAAGTTCATGATAGCAGGTCATTTCCCCAGTGCAACTGACGGTCTTATTAATGTGAATATATACTATCCAGTTTGGAGGTTCTCGTTTTGTTCTGTATCTTAATATTTCAGGCCTCAACTTGATTTATTTTGTTATTGTGTTCTCCTTTTTGTCCTTGCTATGATTTATTGTTGTGTGTATTCATTTCTAGTCTCTCTTCCTCAGTGTATGAGCTTCCCTTCAAGTTACAGCTTCACCAATGTTATCACTTTTTTGTACCCTTGATATTGACACAATATTGTTTCCAACTAAAGCTGTGCTTTTTTCCCATCTCTGATTCCTGCAGAATGGGGCGAGTCCTAGTAGTTTATTTCTTTTTTGGGGGGGTCTTTTTCAAACGTTACAATCACAAGTGTGTGAAAATACTTGTGCAGTGAACTAAACACCATAATACTTATCTGACATTACTTAGTATAATTCGATATCTACGTGAAGCATATGTTATATCAAAGCGGAGGTTCATTTAATATGTATGTGAAGGGTGTGTTATCTGAAAGTGGAGGTTCATTCTATATCTAAGTGAATGTGTTATCTGAAAGCGGAGGTTCATTTGATATATACGTGAAGGGTATGTTATCTAAAAGCTGAGGCTCATTACAACATTTGATTATGATCTAAATGGGGATGGTCGTTCCAATATCGATGTTGAGGGTATGTTCTGTGAACGCTGGGGTTGCTTTTGCAATATCTGAGTGAAAGGTGTGTTATCTAAAGAAAATGTTCATTACAAAATATACATTGGGGTATGCTTTTCAAAAAATGAGGTTCGTTTCAAGGCCTCCTGTACTGTATTATCTGAAAGTGTATGTTCATTGCAACATCTACGTTGAAACATATTATCTAAAAGCTGAGGTTTATTGCATTATGTACGTTGAGATTATGTTAAAACCGAGGAGGTTCATTGCAGTAATACGTGGAGGGTATGTTATCTAAACGCTGATGTTTATTGCAATATCTGCTTGGAAGGTGTGTTTAAAAGCTGAGCTTTATTGCAAATCTACATGATGGTGTAAGTTTATGTAATCCGAAAGCCAAGGTTTAGAGCTACATCTAGAAGGAAGGTATGTTATCTGAAAGCCAAGGTTCATTACATCTACATCGAGGAAGCGGTATAAAAAATGTGAAAGCTGCAGATTCCATCAGAGCAAGGCTGACCTTACACTAACATAGCCCAATCCTTCCCTTCCATACTTTTAAATGACCCTGCTACAGATATTGTTTCATTCACAAGTCTCCGTTATGTGACAATCCATACAAAGTGTCTCGTTTATTTTTTAACCTTTTAGTTTAGTTCACTTTCCGTTTTTAGCATAAAAACAGTATAGAGTATCTTAACACAAAACAATTTGTGAATTTTATTCTGTAAACAAATTGTAACTACAAATACTCAAAAATCCAGGTCATATTAAATCGAGCCAATGATGTGTTGCTTACTTTGCTTGTTTCCAGAAAATTTCACTGATCTTGTTCACAAAAATCAAAAGAACCCCCCCACCCCCACCCCCACCCCGATTGTTTCTTGGAGTTTACACACTAACCCTGAAATCATCATTGCATAGCAACAAAATACTGTAGATGTTCCAGCTTGATTTCTTTTGGGAGATAATCTGTTTAAAGAGCATAACAGATGTACATAATCTGGATACTGGCAGACTTCAGAACCAATGGGGCAAGGTGGACTTGGGGAAGGGTTGCATCCACTCTTCCTTTCTCCTACCTTTCGTCGTTGCAAATTCTTGCGAAATTGTGAAAAAAAAGTTTGAAATTTACATTTAAGATGCATTCAAAAGGTGGGTTATGGCGGGTTATCTCTTTTGTTCAATTTGTTTTCCTGAAAGGAACATCAAGGTGTTTTTCAAAAGTCTCTTTTTTGCTATGTACAGGAGCCTATTTGAAAGGAATATATTGTGTTGCTTCATCAGAGTTTAAGATTGATTTGGGTAATGTTCTTTTTACTCATATAAGACATATAAATGCAAAATCGAAAATATATATTGTCCTCTATTATGATCTTAACATTACAATACCAAGTTGAAAATTTTATTTTGTTAAAAGATTTGTGGGGAAAAAATGGAAATCACTCTCTACTTTCTTTTAAGGGTAATTGTTTCGACCATGCCATTTGTTTTCTCTGAGTGGCGATTTAAAAAAATGTTACTGCATTTTCTTGCTAGCAGATAAGACACCCCTTCTTGCCCAGTCCTGTCCTTTCCTTCTTTTTTTGTCAGAATGCTGCAAGTTTGAGCAGCATAAATCATCATACCACCACCACCACCCCACCACCTTTCGAACTTTTTAGTTTTAGTACAGAATACATGAGCTTCTCCCCGCAAGCACTTAGACAAATCTTATAATGTAAACGAACAATAGATATTCATACATCGGCTACTGTTAATTCGACACGTAAATGTGTCTGTCATCAGTTTGTTTACAAACATTTCCATGCAGCTTGTTTACCACGAGAAAATATAGCTTCCAGAAATTACCGTGTACTCGTGTCTACAAAACAAATAAGCAGTGCATAGCAACAAAGCATGTGTTCCATCCTGGGTTTTTGTTTTGAGACGATCTCTGTGGAGACCATAACGGATACAAATCTGCATATTGGCAGAATTCAGGTGGGCTCGGGAAAGAGTTGCGTCCACTCCGCCTTTCTCCCACCTTCTCTTTGTAACAAATTCTTGCGAAATTATGGTAAACAGTTTGAAACGTAGGATTGAAATGTATTCCAAAGGTGGGTTTTGGCGGGGGATTCGCCCACCCCTTCCTACTCCCGTCCTTTTACAAATTGGATCATGAAATGAGTGTCAATGGGGTTTTTCAAAATTCCTTTTTTGCATTATGCAGGTTCCTATTCAAAAGGGCACATGTTTTGTTGCTTCATCAGAGTTTTTAAATTATTTGGATAGTGTTGGGGGGGGGGGGGGGGGGGGGGGGGGATGGGAGGGGAGGGGGAGGGGTTTAAAGAAGAACAATAAGATCGAAAAATGATTTTTTAAAATTCTCATTGTCATATCAATACCAACATTTAAAATTCAGTTTTTTAACCCTTTCACCGCCAAAGTAGCTTTTTAGCACCACAGTGATTTAACACCTATGTCACTAAAACGCATCAAATTGGGGTCTATTATCCAAAGACTCTATTGCCTTAGATTTGGAAAGTAAGGATAGACCTTATTTTATAGATGTTTCACAGAAGAATCCCCAATACTGCAGATGGATTTTGTTCTATACCCAGGTAAATCTAATGGACATTTCTGGCTGAAATATGGCTGGCGGTGAAAGGGTTAAAAAGTCATTGCATGTGGAAATGTTTTAAACACAATTACTAATCCAGGGATCACCCCGACAGCGGAAGCACTTGAACCACTGTAGTACAAGTGCATCAGCTACAGATAACATTACGTGTGTGACCGTTTCTGATTACCCCGCCACGTGAGCAGCCACACTCTGTCTTAGGGGGAGGGCATGTCGTTAGTTACAATTGTTTCTATGTGAGTAAACATTTTATTCTTACCTGCTTTCTTGTTACTAGCGGATCAAGGAACTTCTAACCTACTCCCGCCCTTTTATTGCTGTGTGGAATGCTGCAGGCTTGAGTAACGCCGCAGGCATGGTAGTGGGGGCAAAGTGGTTTTCAAGGAAAATGGCCTGCATATTGGCAGAAGAAAATTCAATCAAATTCAATAAATGAGTGAAATCTTCACTTTTTCATGCCATTTTAAAATTTGTTTCAAACTGTTTCGCGGATTTTCCGCGATTCGCGGAGGTCTACCATACGCACACCCCCTCCCATCGCCACCATACCCATACCTGCCACCCCCTCCCATCGCCAAGTGTTTTCCCCTCCCCAAGCTAATGAGAAATGTTGGTTATCAGTTTGTTTCACATATCTTGTTTGTTAAAAACAAAAAAATGCATACAATTTTGGTTCCTTGAACTTTCCACACAACTATAGTCGAAATCATCATTGCATAGCAACAAAATGGATGTTCCAGCTTGATGTTTTGTTCTGTAACGATTTCGGAAGACATGTCGACAGCATAACAGATGTAAATCTGCATATTGGGGTTGCCCACCCCTTCCTACTCGCATCAATAAATTAATTTTAAAAAAATCTTTTCACAATAACCAGAATTCTATTTGAGAGGCATATATTGTGTGGCTTCATTAGAGCTTAAGAATGACTTGGTTAATTTTGTATACCGGTATATTTAAATTAGGCATATGGATTCCAATAGAAAATGTAGTACGTTCTCTATTGTAATCTTAAGAATAACTAAGATGCAATTTTTTCTAAAGATTTGGGAAAACAAACAAACCACAAACTACTTTCATTCAAGGGTAAAACTACGATTCTTTTTGTGTGTGATACATTTTTATTTTAAAGTACATATAATTGCATTTTTCTTGCTAGCAGATAAAACACCTTCAAGAGCACTCGTGTCCTTTTCTTTTTTGTTGTGTCGAATGATGCAGACTTGCAAAACGGAGAAACATCATAGCACCCATCCCCTCTCACCTTCACCCCCTCCGAACCCTTCTTCCCACTCCATTGTATAATTACCAACTAACCCGAGTTCCAAAGCCCTGGCGCATCATGCTTAGACCTGCTGAAGGGGTCCTGACTGTCTGGGTCATTGTGCGCCAGCATTAGATCGTAGTTTTGCTGTTAATAAGTTTTCGGTTTTGAGGTTTTGCGACACTCCTCAAAAGCCCCTCCCCCCAACCCTCAACAACATTTTAGAAATATGTAATTATAGTTTGCAGTTTTCAGAGACGTGTGCCCCCATCTACCCCCACCCTTCAACAAAAATTCATGACGATTAGTTCCAGGTTTTAGGTATCCAGGAATTGCATTTGTATATTTCATTCTACTTTCAGGTTTCTGGATTTCCTCGCTCTGACACCCTTGTAGATAGCACATTGTTGAAGCAGTAGACATTGAAATGACAGCACACCCTCATTCATATTGCAATGAATCAGGTTTTGTGAAATAACACATTGAAAATGTAAATAGTGCAATGAAAATCGGTGTTTAATTAACACAATGTCAACGTAGACAATGCAATGAATCTCAATATATTTTTGAATGAAAAATCATTGTCAACGTAGATGTAACGAATGTTATTTTGTAAAAATAAGACATTCCCAACGTATTTGCAACAAATCGTACCTTTTAGAAAACATTCTAGACGTAGATATTATAATAAACCTCAGCTTTTAGATAATTCGTTCTCAAAGTAGATATATTATTGCAATGAACCTCAGCTTTAAGATAAAACATTCTCAACTTAGATATTGCAATGAACTACGGCTTTCGGATAAATATTTTCAACGTAGATGTTGCAATTAACCACAGCTTTCAGATAACATAATCGCAACGTAGATAAACCTCCGTTTTTACGGTTGATGTTCAAAGTGTTTGTTTCCGATTCTCAATGTTCGGCAATTATTTGGAACTTAAAAGTCAGAAACTTGCGTGAAACAACATGAAAATACAATCGTGTAAGCGTTTCACAAAAAACTTCTTTCTCTTTCTCTTTTACCTGTAGTTCTTTTTCTTTGAATTATCTGCCTTCATTATTTTGAAGAATCTATTGATTACTAGTTATCCATCGAGTTGAATAGCTTTCCCTTTGGTACTCCAGAATTAGGTCAGCTGAAATATTACCAACACCTGTGCCTGTTTGAGCTACTTTTTATGTCATTTCTACCCCATTTAAATACGCTATCCATTTATATACCTATCACTGTCACAACTTGTGTTCGTACCAACCCGTACGGGAGGATATGAGATAGCCCACTGTGATGGACAACAAGAGGATAGATCCACAGTGATATTTCCTTTTTATATATTAGTAAAAGACACACTCACCCCGTCCTGAAAAACAACAATCCAGCACTCAAATACATTAGGAGTGAAAAACAAATTAGGTAAAAAGACACAATATTCGAAATTTTGAATTTGAAACGACACTTATCAGAGGATGAAAAGTAAGGTATAAAAGAAATCCCAGTGTAATGTTGAGCACTGCCACTGGTCTGAAGGACTAAAGGTTGGTGCATTTGCAGTGTAAAATAGTTAAATGTAATGCAGCTTTTGTGTCAAAATGTCTATCAATATGAACATCGGAATCAAAATTGGTCCATTTTAACTTGTGTATTGATCCGTGTTCTAAACCAAGAAAATAAAAAATAAATGAGTGCTAGTTTTTCCTCCAATGGCAGAATCCAGCCTAGGACAGTTGTTTCGATCGTTGGCATCTCGTCAAAAATGAATGCGTGTTTATAGACACATTAATGAAAATACAATATCGTTAAACACGTTTTTGAATGATGGATTAATTTAAAGTAATCTTTTTGTATGAACAATTTGGGTCATATTAATTTTATGCATGAAGATGCATTCGTTTACGTAATGTTTTAGGACGAAGATGTATTCATTCGGGTCATTATGATTGTCTTCATGTGGGTATGGTATGAGGATGATATATTCGTTTAGGTCATGTTTTGGGATGCTGTATGCAGTTGGGCCACAATTGTGGATGAGTTATTGATTTGAGTCGTGTTTTGGGATGCAGATGTATTCGTTTGGGTCATGCTTTTAGACAAATGTGTTTATTTGGGTCATTGTGATAGGTGATTAAATTGGGTAATGTTTTTCGATGATGTTTGCGTTGGGGCCAAGTTTGTGGATGAAGATGTATTCGTGTTGGGCGTGCTTTTCTTCGATGATGTGTGTACTTGGGTCTTTTTTTGGGTGGGGTTTGAATGTATTATTTGGATCATGTTTTAGGACAAAGATGTATTTGGGTCATGATTTAGGACAAAGATATATTCATTGTTCATGGATAATGTATGCATTTTGGCCATACATTTGAATGATGTATTTGTTGGGGCCGTGTGTTTAGATTGTGTTCGTTTGGGCCACGTTTTTGGAATGCAATGTTTATGCAATGTTTTTAGGTGTATTCGTTTGGGTCGTGTTTTTGGATGAAGATGTATTCATTTGGGTAATGTTTTGGATGATGTATTCATTTAGGTCATCATGCTGCTTCTTCTTTCTTTTCTTTTTTTTGGGGGGAGGTCGTAGTTTTGGATAAAGATGAATGTTGAGTCATGTTTCTTTTTTTAATTATGTATTTGGGTATTTGTTCTTTTTGGATGACCGCTGTATGTTAGCCTACATGGCCTTTTTATGTATTTTTGTTTACTTATGCGAAGTTTTGTAATCTGGTATCAACAAGTTAAGTGACAGGGCTGACGTTCTCAGCACGGCCTAACTTTGTGGGCTATGGGATGCAATAATAAAAAATACCACGCTAGCTATACATTGTTTTATGTTTTCATATGTTTTGTTTGTATGATAGGCTATAGGTTTAAGACGAATTACGTCGTAAGGATGATATACGTGGTTTGAACCCTCGTGGCGACTGTTCAAAACACATGAAAACTAAAGTAAGCTTTTTGGATGATGTCTTTGGGTCATGTTTATTTTTTGAATGATGTATTTGGTCATGAGTTTTGAGAATGAATTTGGGTCATGTTTATTTTTTGGCTAATGCTTTGTATGACTATGTAAGCATTTGGAGCGTGTTTCATTTTGGGATGACTATATTATATTCATTTGACTCATAATGATGATGTATTCGCTCGGGTCATGTTTTTGGATGAAAATGTATTCGTTTGTGTGGTGTTTCTTTTGTAGACGAATGGAGATGTGGTAAGTGCTGTAATGTGTATTTTAGGATGAAAATGTATTCATTTATCTTACGTTTCTATTGTTTTTAATGAAGACGTAATCATTTGTCTTGTTCCTTTTGGGATGAACATGATTTGTCTTGTTCCTTTTGGGATGAACATTTGTCTTGTTCCTTTTGGGATGAACATGATTTGTCTTGTTCCTTTTGGGATGAACATGATTTGTCTTGTTCCTTTTGGGATGAACATGCATTTGGGTTATATGTTTAAGATGAAATTTCTTGACTTGGGCAAGGTATAGTTTTGTTCATGCCCTTGAATTGACTTCTTTTTTTTTACAAAGTTATAGGCCTACACTATCTGCGCTTGGCCGCGTTTGTCCTTCGCCATTAATTTTTTTAATCAACTTAGCTCTGAGGAAAAAGGGTGGGGTAGGGGTTTGTGCCAAAGTTAATACAAGCGCCATCAGTTACGCACTCCAATGTGCGTTTCTTGCCCTCACCCCAAAAAAAATATATAAAAAAAATCAACATCAAAAAACAAATCCCACGAACTATAGATAATATTATACCATATACTATTTTTTTTTAAAGGTTTAAAAAGCCTATAATACTATAATATATACCACCAGCACCCCCCCCCCCCCCCCCCCCCCCCTGATGAAAATGGCAAGTCAACATCATATATAGCCATCATAATCGATTAGCTATCATAATCGATATCATAATCTGATTGAATTGAAGAGCGCAAACACTGATATCAAAGCAAAAACCAACAAGCAATGATACAAACACCAAACGCCCATAATAATATACTCGTAATACTTCGGTCTTGCAGTTTTCGTCATGCTATTCAGATCTGAAGTGGAAATTGTTTTAACTTGTCCTTTGCTCGCGGCACTAGACAACGAGAATAGGACTCTAATCGACTTGCATGCATGAAGGAATACAGGCAAGATTCGTTGCAGAGCTTTGCCGTTAGTAGTGATCGAAATCGATGTGATGAAACTTATTAAAACTCCCATGGATATGCTTATTCGCCCACCCCCATCTTTCCTTCCATCCTTCCTTCCGTATTATACGACCACAGTCACTGCTGACTATTCTCCCCTCCTGCCCTAAGATTTGTGTTATCATAAATAATAACCAAGGCTTTTTAAATTCATTCCAGCTGTTGTAGTTCATAGCTTGGGTCTTGGGACGATGTATTCATTTGGGTCATGTTGTGAATGATTTATTCATTTAGGTCATGTTTCGTTTTGGATATTTTTACTTTTTGGATGACCGGTGTATGTTAGCCTACATGGCCTTTTTGTTTATTTTGACTTATGAAATTTTGTAATCTGGGATCAAGTTAACTCTTCTAGTGCCATGTATTTGTTTTACTTATAGTACTTGGTTGTCCATTGCATCTCAACTGACAAGAGGGGGGTAGCTATGTTTCCGAGTGTTGCATGTTACTGACATAAGCTGTGAAAATAGACACACACAAAGTAGGCCACTGGCCAGTGAATGTCTTTGCATTTATTTGGTGGGTGGGAGGGGAGTGTGATATACTAGGTGAATACATTCGCCCATGGTGCTAGAAGAGTTCAGTGAAAGGGCTGACGTCCTCAGCACATCATACATTTGTGGGCTATATGATGCAATAATAAAGATACCACGCTATATATTGTTTTATGTTTTAATGTTTTGTTTGCAGGATATGCTATATGTTTAAGATGCATTACGTTGTAAGGATGTTATGCGTGGTTTGAACCATCGTGGCGACAGTCCTGAAATGACCATAGCTGTTGACGGGACTATAAACGCATGAAAACTAAAGTAAACTTTTTGGATGATGTATTTGGTCATGTGTTTTGTAAATGAACTTGGGTCATTTTTCTTTTTTGGCTAATGCTTTTTATGACTATGTAAGCATTTGGAGCGTGTTTCGTTTTTGATGACTATATTATATT
>CM065682.1:41637724-41705351 GCA_017654935.2 Phymorhynchus buccinoides | reverse complement strand
CACCATGTATATACATCTTTTTCTCTAACTGTGAACTGTTTTTATCAACACAGGAAATAATATACTTTCATTTCACTTTGTTGTTGTCATACCCTGGTTAAAAGACTCCAGGGATCATCCCAACAGCCGAAAGCACTTGAACACAATGGTACAAATGCAACAGCTAGGGATGAGAACATTACGTGTATGACCATTGGTTTTTTTTTATTACCCCGCCACGTGAGCAGCCACACTCCGACTTCGGAGGATTTTGGAGACTGATGATGTTAAGCTATGAGCTTGTCATGGCTAAAGACAATCCCCGCATAACTATGCCAAGCATAACAACATTTTGATGTAGCCTTGGTGTTCTAGCCTATGTCAATTGGTCTGACAGCCTTAAGCCAAGGCAAACTTTCAGTTTATATCAGACAGTTTGGTACTCGTATGTACACAAATGGGCTTTTTCATGAAACAGAGCTTTTCTAAAAAAATATACCAAATTTCTGTTAAGTAAAGCAACACCAAAACTTTGATTTTAATACCACTTAAAAAGGAGTGAACCATACAACATTCATTTCAATATTCCTAACAACTCTCAGGTGTGAATTTTCAACCAGGCATGAGACTGAAACTGAATGATGCTAAGAAAGACTGCAGTTTAAAATGACGTACTCCCTATAACAAAATTAATGGGCTTTTTCAAATGAAACAGCTTTTCTTAAAACACCAAAACTTTGATTTTAATACCGCTTAAAAAGGAGGGTAACTTGCATGTTTTTTTTTATTATGTGAATTTTTTATTTTTTCATATTGCAATATTCCTAAATACTAACGGGGGTGTACTGGGGCGGTTTTAGACGGCTTTAGGAACATGGGCAGGCATCTTAGACTGAAACTGAACATTAAAAATGCTGTAGCATTTATGGTGCAGATCTGCATTCCATACTGGTAATCAAAAATACATAAACCAAAACACTGATACCTTTCAGCAGGGACTGATACAGCTAGGACATAAATTGTTTTGGAGCCTTTGATTGTATGGTTTTTGTTACCCTTGGACCGGTTCATTTATGGTGCAAAATTCCTAGCGCATCACTGTCATGTACAATTTTCATTTCTATAAAACTACTGACACTGTTCTAGTATAAAACAATACTTCTACAGCCAATTTATTTCCACATCATGGGAAAACGTGTTTTAAAGGTATACATGTACCTGCCACACCTCCCAGGATTTCAACAGTTCTGTTACATGGTGAGTGAACGCTGTACATCCAACAGTCTTCCAGTACCACCACCACACAGCATGCGATGTAGACGACCAGGGCTGTGCTTTCTGTCACCCGTACTGCTGTGATCCATACGTCTGAAATCAAATCAACCATGAAAGTCAAATCATTGGCTTGCATAAATTTCTTTTTTTTCTAAACTAAAAAAGAAAGTTGTAACTGTACAGTTGTAACTTATTTTGCAAAAATAAATCAGTGTAGATAATGTTCAAGGCCTTTGAAATACTCATTTCTTTTCTTACACAACTCACCTGGGAGTAAATGAGGAAAAGAGAGGGCAAAACAATTGGAGGGGTGGCTACTGGCAGGAAACAAATTCACTTTCATGAACGCGGCATACTGGAGGATAAAATTCAATGCTTATTTCACTTTTTCTTCACAAGTTTTACTGCCATATCAATTCACCTCACACAAAGTCAATTATTTCAAGCTCATCATTCGAAGAGCAAACTGAAAAAAAACAATCGATGGAATGTTCTTTGGGTGATACTTTGCGAAGACAACAATGAACACAAAACTTCATGAAAATCCATTCATAACTTTTGAGTAAAACTGTTCACGGATGAACAGAAATCATCAAAAACATTGAACGGCCTCGTTGAAATTAAGGTTTAAAAAAATCTGACCTGAATGGCTGTCAACATCCCATGCACATGACGCAGAGCACCTCATCCACAGCCCAAACTGTGTGGTCCAGGCTGGCACAAAGAAACCGACGGTGAAGAGCGCTGTGGCCAGTAGAATTCCTATAGATCCCAGCTTGTGAAGCATGTGATGTGCCTGCCATCTGTCCATACATGTCGCCATCTTCACTGCACTTTCATGTCAGCAGAAATCCACATCAAGATGCTGAGCTCCTCTTGCGGCTCGCTTCTTCAGCCAATCTTGTTTCAGCGAAGTCTTATCCAGGATCCAGGATCACTTTTGCTTTTTCCTGAAAACAAATTATTTGTAATCAACACAAAATTGTATGATTTCATCCAACTCTTTTAACAAAAATAACTCTTGCAAAACAGGAGGGTTCCGTATTTTTCCCCAAAACTATTTCAGAGGCGGATTATACTGTTAATAAAGGGGGGGGGGGGGGGTTCAGCTGATTTTAAAAATAGATTTTAATTACGAAAATACTGTGAGTGCGTACGCATGCGTGTGTATGCATGTGTGAGCATGTCCAAGTGATTATTTATGAAACAGAGTAACATATTTATAATGAAAGGTGTGTTTTTTAGGCAGCTGGGGGGGGGGGGAGGGCAAGCAACCAGGAACCTCCCCCCCCCCCCCCCCCCCCCCCCCCCCCAATAATCTGCCCAAGTTGTATTTTCAAAAGTTAAATTATGGAGAAGATCACCCTGAAGTTCATCGACAGATCCAGCAAGTGGGGCCACAGCCGCTTCCAGACCCATGAGGAGAAGCACAGCTTCATGTGACCCCTCAAGAAAGCTGGTCAACAAGGAAGCCGCCACCTAATAACAGGCTGCATTTTTACCCTGACTGCTGGCCGGCCACACACGTGCATGCATTGCTTCCATGCTGTGTGTGTGTGTATGTCGATTTCTTGAATCATGAATCTTAACATCTTTAAAACTATTTTCAGCAGTATATCAACCCAGTTGCACTTGTTTACTGTAGATCTTTTGTTATACACAGAATCGCAACAACAACAAAAACAGTGTATATTTATTGTATATTTATTGTTTGGAAAAATGTATAATTCAATCCAGGTAGCCAGATGTTTTAACTAATTTAAACCAACAGTTACAGTAAATATCACTATTTAGGCTGATGAGAAGGGTAATACATTTAGGCCTGTATACATTTATTTTGTTCCTCCAATATTAGGTCGACATTTCCCACTAAGTCTACCTTATCTGTATTTATCTTATGAGTTAGGTCTATCACAAGAACCTAAAGAAAATTTACTCCTTGTTTTAAAAAAATACTTTGAATAGTAGCTTGGCATAACGTTATCAGCATCGTTTCCATAGTAAATTATTCTTTTCAGTGTTTCGTTCTGCGTATGTTCAATTCTTATAACCTAATTTTAAATGTATCTTGTTTAATCAAAACAAGTCAAATAGTTTGCGCTTACCACTCTCTTTATCCACAGTCAACATTTCCCTACCCCCAGATCATATAGCAGATGGATAGAAATCCCAAGGCCAGCAGTAACGATGAAAAAAAGAGCCTGCACATTTCCTGAAACTTTTGAGTAGATAAACGTAGGCCTAGCTGGTGTGCACTTCTTTGTACAACCTAGTTATTTGTACACAGAGTGAGGCCGGAGGCTGCTGGTGTGTAGGCTAGACAGCAGCATCAAGCCGCGCGCAGCAGCAGCCAATTTTCTGGCAGAAAGGGCACAGGTCAGCATCAGTGTGCTGTTTTGTGGAATGTGTGGAAGATAGGAGGATAAAGGAAGGGATGGTACACACGCGCGCGCACACACACACTTTTACCAGATTAGGGATGCTTTAGCGGTGGCCTTCAAACCTTCTTGCCCCCTATCCCCCACCCTTCCATCATGCACTCTCCACCCCTACAAAGACTGGCATCTTCTCATATGGCCCTATGTGTCTCTGTTACACGTGTGTGTATTAGGACAAACGCAAACGTGCATATGAACACTCAAACATCTGTGTAGGAACACGCGCAAATAAGTGCACATGCACACACGTGTGCACATATACATACACACACACGCTTTTCATTGATAAAGTAGGCCTACTGTCAGTTTTTAAGACTCTTTGTTGTCCTTTTCCCCAGTACACTGAGCAAATGTGTATAAGTTTGTCACGCTCGGTGTGTCACTTTATTGTTTCTGTCGGTCCTAATGATATTTTGTTTAATTACTTGTTCATGTAATTCTTTTGGGTAATCATGGTTTTTTTAAAAATGATTGTAGGTCTACTCCGCTCAGTTCTAATCATCAGTTAGTACGGGCCCGGGTGCGGGTGGGAGGGGGCAAAGGACTTAGCCTACGTAATAACAAGTAAAGCGATGGACTGTGTATTTCTCCGTCTGTCTGTCCATTTGTCTTTGTTATCTGTGTGCTAATAAAAATTTGTTTTCACTGACTTCATAGTGCCTAAACTACTGACCCGATCTTAACAATGCTTAGCAGAATGGTTCCCTCCATGCACCCACCACCCACCAAGTCCTGTGGTTACGGAATGATAATGGATGGATCAAAGCCTGCTGTAGTTAAAAAGTGTCACCTTACGACCTTTTTAGTAAAGAATGATGACATATTTGGTATTTCAATTACGACACATGTGCATTTCAATGAAATGATCCGTAGTCAGTGGCCAATTACCCTCCTGAAGTAGGTCTATTAGTTTTATCTTATTTCAATCTTTACTGGTCCCCAGATACGCAGTGCGTGATAGGGACCTAAAGCCCCAAGACAACAACAATTATTTCAATCAAGATAGTCAAAAAAATATAATAATGTTGTTCTCTCTTGTTTTGAATCTTGGTTTGGTTGGTTTTTTTGCTTTGCGTTGAACTATAAGTACGGTGTGTATCACAGCGTATCACATCTTGTTTTAACTATTTGGTAGTTTTTGTAGCTGCTTCTTGAGTTCGCACGCTCAGCATGCTTTTGTTTCCGCTGTGAGCATTTCCTGTTGTTGAACACTCTTCAACTCGGTGAAAATAGCGACGGTCTGTCATTCGGCGCGCAGCAGCCGGCGGGTTGCGATGTTTCTAACCCTAGGACTTTTCAACTTTCTCTCATAGCACACTGCGTCTGTCTTTTGGTCAGCTTCCAGACGCAGGAGAGAAATAAAATAAAAGAAACTGACCAATGCGCCGAATATATGACGGTCAAGACGAGACAAGAAGTCAGCAGACGGCTCTTGAGTCGAGTGCGTTTGTCACTGTGTCCGAGTGTCATGGTTCGCCCGTGGCTTGGTGAGGGGCTTGCGCATTCTTCTGCTTGACTCTTCTTCAGTCTTGTGACATAAAAATACAGTTTTTGAACACCATTCTGCCAGAGTTGTCTCTGGGAGATGTTCGAAGCTGTGACATTTAAATTTTAGATGCATCATGTGTAATTTCTCAGAAACTGCAACTGATAACAACCATTTGCAGGGCTCCCACAAAACAAGGGGTCCCAGGGACTCCTTCACTTACAGTATAGAGGGTCCTAGAGGCGGGATAGAGGGTCCCAGTGGAATTGCGAATGCTAAAAAGAATTGGTAAAGGTAAAGATGTGCCAACCTCCCTGCATTTCTCGGTTAATTGGAATTTTCCGTTTTTGCCTTTCTTACCAAACATAATAATAATAACAGTACATTTATATAGCGCCGCTTTACCTCAGATGAGCCCAAAGCGCTTTACAATCAATTATTCATCAACAGATAACAAAAAACAACATTCAAGAGTGACACCAACCACCAACAGTGCATATGCAAAGCAACTCTCTCTCTCTCTAACACACACACACACGCACACACATTACACGCGCACACACAACACACACAATTATTGACGCCAACTCGTTCATACCCCATTCGGTAAGCCACAGCAACTGAGCCGCATGGACTGACCACATACACCAACACCCTCACACACAACGTACGCACGCAGACACGCACACAAACACACATGCGTGCACACACAACCCACAAAACCAAAATACCACATATATAGCTGTATTCTATTAACCTTTTTAGCTAATAACCTTTTTGGAATCCTAACCCTAACCCCTGTAAGACGGGAAAACGCAATGAACCACGGGGTGACAAATGGCCTGTGTACTGCAATACATAGAGAGGGGGGGGGGGGGGGGGGGGGTCCTATTAGATAATTGGCCTAGGGTTAGTATTCCAAAAAAACTATGTTAAATATATTTCCTATTTTAGTTATTAGCTAAAAAGGTTCATAAAATACAGCTTTATGTTTGGTAAGAAAGGCGAAAATGGAATTAACCGAGATATGCAGGGGTGGTGGCACATCTTCAATTTTTCTAGTCCCGGGCATCCCTGGGACCCCCTGCACATTCTTTTAGAGGGTCCTTTAGATTTTTAGTGCTTCATAGAGAGCCCTGAGCCCGGGTCACTGGGAGCCCTGATTTGATTTAACGTCCTCCGACCTGGAACAGGTACATGTGGGACATTCTTAAATGCATAGATGGTGTGACGATCCTGGAGGTACTACAATACCAGGAAAGTCATGTTATTTTTTCCTATGTAACCAAGCATTGCACGATGATAAAATACCGTCATACCTTTTCTGTGACTGCTTTTATTAACTAGAAAGCACTGACAAACCGATGCACTTGGTCAAAAACTTTCAACATTGTATGTAACTTTCTCAGAAACTACAAATAGTAGCACAACAAAACTGCACGACCACTTTGCAATACCATCAAACCTTTCCATGGCTGCGATGAGCTCTCCAGGTAGGAGCAACCCGAATTTCACAGACGCCTCTGTGTCTATAAAGTGCAAAATGAAATTATACCAGTGACTACTTTAATACAGTATAGCCAGATACTGAATGCAAAACGTAATTTTTGTGATAAAAAGATGTAATGAGCCAGTCAGTGTAGAGTGGCACAGAGGTAACGCGTTCACCTCGTGCACGATAACAGTTCGAACCTGGGTACAGGGGATTTTGTACTCTCACTCTGCACTAGGCCTTATGGTCTGAACGTCACGTAGTGGAACTGATCTTTCGGATGAGACGATAAACCGAGTTCCCATGTGCCCATGCACTTAGTACACGTTAAACCCTGGATTTCACAGAGACGCCTCTGTGACTATCAAATACCAAATTTCAGGCTTTGCCTTTCGTTTTTGTGTTTATGTGGCAGTGTTCTGTGACAGAAGATGCATGCACACTCAAGGGGCCAACCCACTGCATACGATTCAATGCAACTGCGATCCGATTGTGACATTTGTGAGGCATGGTTCTCGTGAAACTCTACTGTCTAAATGAATCTGATTAAATCCTACTAGTTCCCTATATTTCAAAATTGTGTTTTGGGCTCTACTATAGTAAACAGAAATAGTAGAAATATATGATTGGCAAAATCCACATTCTCGCCCGTAGGAGAAGATAATCTGATGACGGAAAGAGCAACCTGTTTCGCTCTTTTCTGCTATCAAATGATCTCCCTTATGGGCGAAAATGTAGATATAGCCGAATTATTTTTAGATGGAAGTATTTCACGTGAATCATGTCACAATATGATTGCATTTGAATTGAATCGTATGTAGTGTGTCGGCCCCTTCAGAGAACGAACTAAGAGAGATTTTCAAAAACTTATAACAAGCGGGCATCACCACATGGACCAAAGCAAAGCCTTAGTTTATTTTTCAAATACAAAAATCAGAAAAGAATGTTATAGTAAAATGCTTTTATTTCTCTAGTACAACATTTATAGGTCAGTCAACATTCTGAAGAAGTGTGAATGTGCCTGGCGTCGGCTCAAATAGGCCTACCCTGACAATGACATCTACAGGTCAGTTAATTAACGTTTTGACAAGCAGCCCAGGTACATTTTGCACGGATCAATTGCGCAGAACCTTGAGTGTCCCCAACCAGCTTGACTCGAAAACCTTCAGTGGAGATGTCTTCCACGAATTTGTCCAAAGCCAGAACTGTAGGCTCGTACTTGTCAGCACCATAGCCCTGACCATGACCACCATAGGAATGGCCCCGGTGCTGGGTCAGGTCAAAAAGGAAACCAGTGAGGTGGAGGGACACAGTGGGTGTCTCCATGAACTCTGTGGAAAAGTTGAGGTTGTGTGTACCGGGTGCAAGGTCCGCCTGTCCGTATTCACCTGGTGAAACAAACGATTTTTGTTGATCTTGTACCCGTCCATACAGTAAAGGCAAGGTTCAAAATACAATATTTTACAGTGGAGCTTCCCTTATATTTATAAGGCTTTCAAAAATTATCCAAAATGAGGTATTAAATGGGAGGGAGTTGTATAAGAGAGGTAAGAAGGGCAATGTCTCAGAGAAGTAGGTCTTAAGTCCTCCACTTATAATGGGGTCCTGACAATTATGCAAAGGGTAGACACATACGCTTGCGCACACGCACTACACAGGCACGCGTACGCGCGAGTGTGCCCACTGACATGCACACAACGTACACAAGCACACGCCTACGTCAAGCATGTTACACATACCCATCCTTATGCTCTGGGCATGTTTGTGCACAAACTACACACACATACACATGTGGATCCACTTGCATGTGATCTCGATCTCTCTCTCTCTCTCTCTCTCTCTCTCTCTCTCTCTCTCTCTCTCTCTCTCTCTCTCTCTCTCTCTCTCTCTCTCCCGCCACACTAACATTTCCTGCTGGTCACAGCATCAAAGATGTTAGTCCCGTTGACCACCACCTCTTGTAGAGTGGCATTCACGGCCTGAATGTCGTCCTGAAGGTCATTGAAGAACTGAGGTTTGATGTCCACGGCTGCCGTGTTGTTTAGCACTTCAATTTTCTTCCCTTGGTAGAAGTTGGTTTTGCCGATCTGCCAACGTTAAAATTCAAAGTGGATAATGAACATGGGATCTCTAACCACCTGCTTCCCTTTCACCCTTATTTCCTTACCACACTCACGAGCGATACGATACTCTATTTAAATGATTATTTAAATCAAAGTGCAGTAAGCTTATATGTCTAGACCAACTGTCCGTAGAATTTTTTGATTTTTTTCTTGATCCCCTGAATTTCTTTTCAGTTTTTACCACAAGCAAAAGCATGGGTAGACTATTTTCCCCCCACTTATTATAAACAGCGACCTGTGTATGTGTAGGGGTGGGTGGAATGTTCTTAACTCTTTTTTTCATGGACAATGAACTTTTGGCAGAAAGACAACGGCTGATTTTCTTTGTAGGCCCACCATTATTCAAAGGTGGACAAAATATCACCCACGAATAGGGCTTCAATAATCTGTTTCACATTACAATCCATTCGCTTACTAGTCTAGTTTAAGGGGATAAATCAAAAACAAGTCTGTTGTTTGTTTTCCCATCAGCGCGTCTTAACGGCAGATTGAGGCGACTGTGCCTTACTGGCTGAAAATATAAGAAACTAATCAAACAAAAACAAGTCGTTTGTTGTTTGTTTTCAGCGCGTCTTAATATATACTGAGAGGCATTAATTCTACAACTGTAAATTGTGGATTTTTCAGGTAAAACGTACAAAACGGTGACATTTTGTGAACTATTTTTGCTCCCTAGGGTCATAGTTATTTTTGGAACCACTCACCATGCATCTAGCCGTTATGGTGATTGAGCGACAGCTCACTTGGTCCGAAACACAAAATGCTAAAAATAGTGTTCAAAATGAGAAAATAGATAGGGGAAGACGGGGTAAAAAGCGCATGGGCGGGTAAGAAGCCCACCCCAATTATCTCATGAAATAAAGAAAATTTCAGTCAAATTTGCCCATGAGACGGATGCTAGACATTAACGCTCGTCTCATGGGCAAAATGAGACTGAAATAACGCTCGTCTCATGGGCAAAATGAGACTGAAATTTGCTTCATTTCATGAGATAATTGAGGTGGGCTTCTTACCCGCCCATGCGCTTTTTACCCCGTCTTCCCCTATTCACGTTTTGCACGTGAGAAAATGGCGGGTTGGCCATAAAAAGTTTAACTTGATTAAATCGGACAATATGAGAGAACCTTCAAGAAACCGACAAAGCAGACAAGACAGATCTGCGCAGATAACTGTTCTTTGCTACTGAAGGAGAAATGTCATCTTTTTTTCAATTTTATCTCTCGTCACATAAGCCACATTCACGGCAGAATCAAAGTGTACAGAACAACAGACAATAAAACCCTGAACAATTCAACAATTCAACAACTGAAAATTAAAGACAAACGCCATTAGACATGGTTTGGACTTTTTAAAATGGCACGGGGGTCATATGATGTTGTTCCTAATCGTTTTGCATCTTTAATTTTTAAAGACGACTAATCTAATTATTGTTATTACACGTAAAAATGAACATAAAGTAAAATATTAATAATACACAGATTGTTGAAAAGATTGATTTTTTAATGAATTTTTAAAGACGCATTTGCATAATTTATGCTTACAGTCCATAAAAGAAGGGAGTGTAGGGGGCCCATGTCTAGCTTGATTTGAAAGATATATTGAAACCATTGAAGCTTGAGGATGGGCATGGCGATATAGAAAGGGATAATTATGGTGAATGTTTTGTGAACTTTTTTTCTGAATTTGTTTTTATACCTAGGGCCTATCTGGGTTATAGGCCTACCAGAGACATTATTATACAGGCCTAATGTCTCTGGCTTTATGTTTGCGTAGCCTACCTGGATAGAGTCGAAAAATGCTTGGCCAGTGAGGCCTCCCTCTTTGACAACGGTGGTCAACGTATTTGCCGCCTCAGCTTGGTCCTCGTCCACTCGATGCTGCAGAGCCTTGATCTGCCAATGAAAAATGACGAAATAGTGTAAACACAAAATGCTAATAATTGTTCCATGTTAAATTATCGTTAACAATTTCTGCATACTAGTAACACACTGTCCGCCAAGTTTCACCAGAATCTGTTCATAATTTATAGGGCCTACATATTAAACTGACCCGTTCGTTACTAAGCGATTTAAATAAATAGCATTATGGATAAAAGATGATAAAACGTACGCCGAGACATGATAATTTGAAAGTTGTTGAATCATGCCAATCATGACTAGCTCCAGATTTTAATGCCTATATGCATCACATCCATCTCTTAGCAGTCACCGTCCATAAGGGTCTACAACCGATTGGACGCTAATCTCCATTTCTTGGTCTAGCATCTGATTACTCACATTGCTATCCCCGACCTAAAAGTCACTAGGCTCAAACGCGGATCTGGGGGGTGTCACATGGGTTCCGGACCCCACCCCACCCTAAACAATATAAATAAGAAAGAAACAGAAATTTTAAAAAAGAAGGGAACATTCATGATATCGTCAAAGATACTGTATACAGTCTTTGGTATCGTGTACTTTCAAGTCGGATAGGCCATTTTTGCATCTTTTACATTCAAATTATAGGCTAATCAGCTTCTGCGGGTACCCCCAGACTCCCAACCCCTCCGGACTGACTCATCCGCCCCTGAGGCTTATTATGCGTTATCCATACATTTATTGCAACACGTGTCTGTCCATGTTTGTGTCTGTGTGTTATTGTATCATTATCAATGTGTGTCACCATTGAGTCTCTTTGCGAACAAAACATGCATTCACTGAAATCGCCAGGTTTAAATTCTACTTTGCCTTTGCCATGATGGTCCATCATTGTTGTAAGAACAATGCTTGCTACTTGTTCGAAGGTCCAATTTAGCATCTTCGTTGAAACAAGGACCAAGCGAACATTTATGCTCATGCTCTCTCTCTGTCTCTGTCTCTCTCTCTCTCTCTCTCTCTCTCTCTCTCTCTCTCTCTCTCTCTCTCTCTCTCTCTCTCTCTCTCTCTCTCTCTCTCTCTCTCTCTCTCTCTCTCTCTCTCACTCTCTCTCTCTCTCTCTCTCTCTCTCTCTCTCTCTCTCTCTCTCTCTCTCTCTCTCTCTCTCTCTCTCTCTCTCTCTCTCTCTCTCTCTCTCTCTCTCTCTCTCTCTCTCTCTCTCTCTCTCTCTCTCTCTCTCTCTCTCTCTCTCTCAGAGTCTCTCTCTCTCCCCTTACTTGTTTGAAGATCCAATTTAGCATCTTCGTTGATTAGGCCTAGATAGGGCCTAATTGACATGTCTTAGACGCCGATAATCGAAAACAAGGACCAAGCAAACAGTTATGCGCTCTCTCTCTCCCTCTCTCTCATCTACCCACATACCTGATCAGCGAAGTTGTTGATGCCAACAGTCTGACGTGCATTGGTGTTCAGCACAAAGGGCAACACCTCATCGAGGAGAGTGGCTCGCCGCTCCTGGTTCATATTGCTATGAGTTCGCACGGATGACAGTGCCATGGAAAGTTCATCCAGTTGATTTTCTAGATCTGCCATATACACAAATAGACATGTATGCAATTATTTTGGTGGTAAATGTGAGTAAGCTACATGAACACACACACATACGAGTACATAGCTACATACACCACACGTCTACCTCCACCCACCCCCCTCACCCCTTTCCTTCTCTTCCTTGTTGTTCGCCCTCTCTTTCTCCCTCCTGACCCTCTCTCTCTCTCTCTCTCTCTCTCTCTCTCTCTCTCTCTCTCTCTCTCTCTCTCTCTCTCTCTCTCTCTCTCTTGTTTTTAATGTTATTTGCAGACGATGTTATTTTACTGTCAGACTTCAAAATCAGCTTAACATATTAAAAACAGAAGCAGACAGATTGCAACTAGTTGTTATCCTAGAGAAAACCAATATAATTGTCTTCCGGAAGGGTGGGTATCTTGCTGCAAACGAAGTGTGGTGGTACGGAAATGATGAGATCAGTCAAATAGATACAAATATTTAGGTATTATTTTCACTACAAAACTAAGCTTGACTCCATGCTGGTCAGAACTAGCCAAATCGAAATCCTTCGTAGTTTGAGGAAGTTAAATTCATTTGATGTTAGTATATTTTGGAAGATGTTTGATACTAAAATAGAGCCAGTTTTAACGTACGGAGCTGAAGTCTTATTGAAAATAAACCATTAGAAAGTGTCCATACTTTTGCAATCAAAAGACTCTTAAGTGTTCCAGTACATTCCTCAAACAAAGTATGCTATGGCGAGTCAGTGTTCGTATGTTAAATGTATTAGATATTGGATTAAAGTAACAAAACTACCATTGACACGTATTTGCAAAAAAGCGTACCAAATGCTGTTAAGACAACACGAATTAGGTAAATATAACTGGGTATCAAGTGTTAAAAAAGTATTACAGAAAATGGTTTTGGATTAGTTTGGATAACGCAGGGTGTAGGAAATGAAAAGGTTTTTCTGTATGAATTCAAACAACGTATGGTCGATTGCTTTAATCAAAACTGGCACGCTGCTATAACTGAGAAAGATAAATATAGTTGGTACCATTCTTTTAAGGACGGATTATATTCTGAAAAATATTTTGATGTACTAACAAATAAATGGTGTAGGGATGCCTTTATTAAATTTAGAACGAGAACTCTAGGCTTGTATTCTAACAAATTGTGGTTCACTCGTGATTTGTTTATTAATTCTGTTTGTCCTTTATGTTCTGATGGTTTTGAGGATGAATTGCACTTTTTATTTTCTTGTAAGGAATATAATAAGTTACGCAAAACATGTCTTATATTCACTAAATTCAATTTGCAGAGGTATAATTTTTGTAAGTTACTTGCCTCAGAGAATGAAAATGTCATAAAGTGTTATGCTTTGTTTTTAGCTAAAGCTACAAAGCTTAGAAAAGAGAAATTGGATTGTTGCATATAACTTTGTGCTGCATTACCCGACCTATCCTATTGGTAACTTACCTTTTGTGTAAATTTATTTTTCTCTTGTGTAATCTTTCTATGTATGTAAGATGTTTTATTTTATGTTTCTTAAAAACAAATCTTATGAACTGATTTAGTCGCCAGTTAGGCTTATATTATTCTTTAGTTCATGGTTTGTGCTTCCTTGGCATCGGAGCATTGTTTGCTAATGTCAATAAAATTCATTTTTCAATTTCAATTTCAATTTTCTCTCTCTCTCTCTCTCTCTCTCTCTCTCTCTCTCTCTCTCTCTCTCTCTCTCTCTCTCTCTCTCTCTCTCTCTGTGAGACACATGCGCGCGCTAGCGCATGAACATGCGTGGATACACAAAGACGCGCGCGCATGTTCTCAGCGTGAAACTGAGGTAATTAGCCAAATCAACAATCCAATCACCTTTTAACTGCTGTTTGAGATCGTCAAATGATGGTCCATCTGAGTGGTGATAGGAGTTTGGTATCCCCTTCACCTTGGCAGCAAGTAGTACTAGCACAAACACTTTGACAAAGGAAGCCATTCTCTCTGATTCCAGCAGTTTATTGCTATCACTAAGATCTTGCAATGACAGACACGGGTGCAGTCGGCCTCTAGACCTCAATCACTGCTACTAGCCTTCTGTTTTAAGACCTTGAGGACGTCCGCTTTTAAGTTCGTTGATCGGAAAGCCGCGCGTTGCTTTATCTATCAATCTACCATCTCCGAGTCCTCACGGCACTTAGCTTCGCACACACGCACACGCACGCACGCGCACACACACACACACACACACACACACACACACACACACACACACACACACACACGCACACGCACGCGCGCGCACGCGCGCGCGCACACACGCACACACACACACACACGCACACACACACACACACACACACACACACACACACGCACACACACACACACACACACACACACACACACACACACTTGAATTCCGGATGATATGCTCTAACCTCGGGGCTTATGAATGTGATTAATTAATAATGTGTCGAAACTTTGTTAGGCAGTTTCTGAAGAATAAAAAGGCCGCATCAGTGTTTGTCCCGGGGCTTTTTCACTATATGCACAGAAGTCCAGCGTCATCAGAGAACTTTGGCCATCATATAATTCTCTGGTATGATCAGCTTCATCTCCAGTAAGATCTGCATAACTCCTCTTCACTTCAGATCAATAACGGCTTTGTAAGATTAGTGTGTAGGCCTAGTGTCAGTAATTCCTGGTTTTTATGGTAAGTGGACAAAGGGAGAATAAGAAAACAAATCAAATCCTGCTTGTCCACTCTCAAAGGTTTTTAAACACCCTTTTTTTCAAGTTTCTCCAACGAATGCTAATGAGCATGGCAAGGTAGCCTACAAAATGAGACATCTTTTAAAATGCAATAGGGCCCACATGTGATTAGCCCTACCTAACGGACTCTGGATAATAACTTCATGACAGGGGGTGCGTATAGTGCCAAGCCTTCTAGAATGTGAAAAACTCACAGATGTCATCGCCTAAAAGAGCATAGGCCTACTAAATGGATATTGCCTCCATAATCCACTCAAATTCTTCAAAGCAAATAATTTCAAGTGAACTGCAAAACTGGGTATGAATCACAGGTGTGTCATACTTCTTGTCAGTGAGGGTGAGAGAGATGAAAAGGAGTGAAGTTACAACACACATACACACACACATACACACACACACACACACACACACACACACACACACACACACACACACACACACACACACACAATCACATACGCGCGCGCGCTCACAAACATATACGCACACACACACACACTGACACACACAAACACACATAGGCCTACACATCCAAACACAATTCAAGTATAATTAAATGTTTTATCACACTCGTGCTATATATGGTACAGAAAAATGTAAAGGTTGGGGCAAAATCATGATCACTGAATTTGCATTTTGTATTAATTTAGCTTATAACAAATGCATAAATGCTCCAGGCAAACAAATTACTGGACCTGATTATTTCTTTAAAGTAGAGAAGAATGAGATTGAAATAACGATATAATTCACACACACACACACACACACACACACACACACACACACACACACACACACACACACACACTTCCTCGTGTAAAGTTTTAAAAAAAAACAGTATTGTGTAAAGACCAATCATTGTTTTGTCCGAAAACCCAATGGGAATGCACACAATTTGTCCAATGGGCCAATGGGATGCATGCATTTTCAACCAATCAGCTCATTTCCAGCGCCAAATTTGACCGGTGAGTTCGTGTCACTTTCTTTTCTCAAGTGGCGTCCGAGCGACAATGACGAAGACAAATTTCGGCCCGCTTTCTCTCCACAATACGACAGGTAAGCCTTTCACCTAAGGAACATGGGTAATATTAACTGAGATAGTTGTATCCATTGTGTGTGTAATATAACATCTAAAGACAAAATGTGTTTTTAAAAAAACGTTACAATTGGACACACAAGAAACCCATTTATGAACTGAACAGCCGCGGCATTGGAACTATTTAATGTGCGAGTTGGTCTGTTTTGTTTTTGGTCTCTGCTACGTTTTCATCTTTAATTTCAGATACCTATAAGTCAGCAGTAGGTGAGTAGTGAGTTAAATTCAAACGCTTTCCATATAGAAACTCGTTCAGCTAAGCCGACATAGTATTTTTGACGCATTTTGTTTTCACATTTCAAGAGAAACTAATCTCGTGTAATTAATTCAACATACATCCAGCGTGGGATAACCCGACATAAAAGAATACTTTAATGGTTACTAAGGCTAACGTCACGAGTTTCCCGTCGACAGTGGTTTCGTGTCCGTGGCTGAACCTATTCTTATCCATTTTCATCTCTACCATCCCTCTCCGGTGGTTGCAGTCCAGAATGGGGGTGCATGCGGAAAATTTAACGTAACTGAAGTCACTAAAATATATTTATGCAACCCCGAATTATTTCACAGCCTACATGTCAAGTTATTTGGCCGGCTATATTCACATCATCAGTTTATGCCCGTATTTGGCCTATGTGAAACTGTGAATTTAGTTTCATTTGCAAGAATATTATTGTTGTAGGCATTTTAAGCGTCGGTCATCAAATCGATTTTGGGGGGGGAATAATTTTTTTTATATAATTGTTTTCCGGGCAATATTCACATTTCTGCTCGCCAAGAACGATAGTTTGTAATAGAAACGAATGTAGGCCATTGCTTTTATAGTCAACAGATTATTGTTCTTGTTGAGCAGAAATGTGAATACTGTATTACCGTTTTGTGCTCAAAATGCACTCATGAACACAATAAACTGTTGACAGAAAAGAGCATAGACGATTGGTTTTTCAGTCAAATGATCTCCCCTAGGGACAGAAATGTGAAGCTTGCCGTGTCGGGTGGAGGGGTACGAACGGAAATGGTAGTAGTGGATAGCGCAAATTCCTTTACGTCATAGCATAAATACTGGTTTTGTTTTTAAATGCGATTTCTTGTCAACATATTGCCCTACATAGTTGTCATACTTAACAAAAAGAAACAAAAAAGTTTTCCAAGTCGTTGCACTTTCACTTCCACAATCCATATTGTATGACAAACAACAAAATGGATCTCAATCGTACCAGGACATATCAAGATTATTTCATTTTTGCTGAAAGCATAGATCATTCAAGTCATTCTGAGATTTAGTTAATCAATCAAGAGGAATCAACTAGACTCAAGAACGGGGTAAAGATGCAGATCAGCACCCCCTGTCAGTCTTGGTTCGTTGAGTTCTTTCCGTCTTGCCTTTCTTTTCTACTACATTGAACGCATATTTTTGTGTAAATGGGTGAAAATTAAAGATAAATATAGAAAACGATAGCATGTAGAGGTTTCGTGCTCAATCTGCAGTAAGAAAGGCAAGACTGAAAAAAACGGGGGAAACCCGAGAAATGGAGGAGGGGGTGTTGATCTGCATGTTTGCACCCCAAAAGTCTACTGCCCCCCCCCCCCCCCCCCCTTCGTATGTTCACACACACGATAAAACAAATGAAGGGCCGTTCATATTACTTTCAAATGGCGCCACAAAGTTAGGGGCCTACTATGCAGCGTTGTATACGTGGGACGAAAAGAAATTATTGGCATACCTTTATAGATAATTTTCTGTGCCTTTTTTAAACAAAAACTCCGTAATTCACAAAGTTCCATCAAACTGCATGACCCTAAGCTACCTTTCCATATTTGAGAGAGAAAAACAATTCATGGATTTCAACGAAATCTGTACCCCCCCCCCCCCCCCCCCCCCCCCCCTTCTTTTTTTTTTTTTTTTTTTTTTTTTTTTTTGAGTTTATTTAATCTTTCAAAAAGCAATTTCAATTTTTCAGGAACCGGAACTCATTCATATGAATCGTTTGCAGAATTATGCATTTGGAATACACCATTTCAAACAAATGTACCATCAGAACAAAAAATGATGAACAAACATTGCTTTAAAAATATCAATCGATGATTGTTTTCTAGTATAATGGAATGATTATCCACTGTCACTGATAATCTATTAGCCGAGTTGCACGTGTCGGACCATACGCACATATGCCTACGTATGCTTATGTGTATTACTTAGACTAATAATTTATGTATCAACACGAAATTATATGAACCGATGTACACGAAGTTCTTGTTGTCAAGTTCTTTATTAACGGGAATACTTGTTTTTGCTTGGCATATTTGTTTGCGTCAATGTATGCGTGTGATGTTTGTGAGTGAGTTTATGCGCGCGCACGTCTGTGCAGTGTTGATCAAATGCACGTGAGATCGCGTAGACGTTTCTTTTTTGTCCCTAATATTGTTGTTATAATTTGATTTGTTGCGTTCCTGAATGTATATTGAGTCTGTGTACATTTCTTGCCTTCGATTTCCTTTATTCAATGGTATGTTTATAATGTGTACGTGTTCTGCGTATTTGCGCCTGTGTGTGCGTCATATGCCTTTGTATTCGCTTTTTAACTTCCTAGTGATTTTGTAAAGCGCATTGAGCTTTAAGCTAATGAGCTAAATAAGTTTTCTGAATAATGGCAAAGGTAAAGATGTGCCCCCCCCCCCCCCCCCCCCCATTTCCCGGCCAACTCCATCTCTCCGCCTCTGCCCCTCCCACCATACACAAAGCCGCATCTTAGGAACATATTCAGCTAACAACCCCCCTGGAACACCAACCCCAACCCCAGCCCCAAACCTAACCCTACCCCTTCATTTGTTTTACTTGTATGTTAACATTAACATTTTTCTCACGTTGTCTAACAGTGTGTTTAATCTATGCAGGCCTCTGTCAACCCTGCACTGTGATCTCCCCTCCTGGTTGCGAGTTCACCCTGCCACCTCTACACAAGAAATGGGACCAATCTCGTCATGGTCTTCACGAGTTCGAGGTCCATATAATGGAGCCTGCTTGTTGACCAAAAGGTGTGTGTGTTTCATTACCATCACATTCAGATCACACCTGCTCCTAGAAAATAGTTGCCACTACACTGTATGACCAATTACTGTTTATCTGTCCTTGTTCCCATGTGCAGGCCCTTATTGTGTACCTTTATTTATTTTTTATTGCAAGGGGGGGAATGTATTAAAAATAACAAAAACAAACCAAATCCATGACATGCTCTGTTATATCCACTTTGGTCCATTTGCAGCAACCAGCCCAGCAGCACAATGACCAGTCCTGGCAAATTATCCATCCTGCGTTCCCTCACAGAGAAATGGAGTGGTCCTCAAAAGATACCTCCATTCAAGATCCCCCCAGTCCACTAGAAAGGCTACCAGTTTGGGTTCAGCTCTGCGTCATGAAACCTAAAGGCGTCAGCTTGGCTAAGCAAAAGGTAGAGAATGTGTGTGTGTGTGTGTGTGTGTGTGTGCGTGTGCGCGAGCGCGCGTGCGCTCTTGACTTGTAAATAACTTAAGTATATGCATTAATTTTGGAAAGTTTTTTTAATTGAACATATTTTGTAGCTACTCGTGCATTTTGTGGCTATTTGAAAACCTTGCATTGTTTTGCTTGTGCTGTTGGTAGTATGGACGAAATTAAAGGTACTGGAGGAACATAAGGGACATAGTGGCCTTGGGTGACTTGGTCAGTATTTTCTTTGTGGACTAATGCAGTGTCAATTCTTTTAAACTGATATTAATACAAAGACAGTCTGGATGTTTAAATCTATCGTTTGGAGAGTGATTGGATCAAAACAACAGTTACAATTTGAAAACTATGACGTAAACACCGTTTGATAACAGCAAAACTTAAAAGCCATGTTTTTTGTGTGCAGTCTTCGAAAATGTAATTTTCTCAGATGGACAGTCTGTACGGATCTACTCAAAATCTTAAGATCTGGGCAAAACATAAACTCGAACTACTATGAATCCAAGGCCCAAACTTTGCCATAATTGTAAAAGCGTGTGCAGTGTTTGCAAGGGAAAGCACCTCTACCTTCACATTTATGACCCCCCCCCCCCTACACACACACACACACACACACCTCGCGAGCTTCCACCCTGCATGGTGGGGGAGCTTTTCACTAAGAGGACACCGGCAGTGGGTGGATGCCCCGTGCCTCCATTTAGGGAGCTGGTCGACCCCACTATCCACAAGTCCCTCCCCGTGGGGATAGTTCCCCCACCTTCAGGACGTTCTAGGCTTGACTTCCTTTAATATGTCCATCTTTTTTAATCTGCCTTTTCCCTGTGTTTTTTTTACATCTACTGTCTTTCTCCCTTACAGGACCATTCTCGTCTCTTTCTTTCTATAAAACCCTTTAAACATTTTCCTTTTAACAATTTATGTCGATGCCATCTTTTTTTATTCACTGGCATCTATATGTTAGATATTGTGCACTTGGTTGGGCACCCGTTGTCCACTCTGCAGTGCACATTTGCCTATAATTATGGGCTTTTTATGTAGTTTAAATATAGATGTTTATCCTTTTTTTGCTGTTTTTTCCCTTCTAATCTGGACTCGACAAGGGGGAATGACGTTTCCAGCACTGCCTAGATTTATGGGCTATAGTGTACAATGATAGTATTATGTTATGAATTATTCAATTTTTTAGTCATACTTTCAAGTTGTTGAGCGTTGGTAAGATACATTGATTTGTGTTTTGTAATTCGTGATTGAACTTTACGTGGTGACAGTCCTGAGATGACCTGGGCTGTCGACGGAACTATGAAGAACTTATTAATTTAACATTTAGGATTATTTGACTAAATATGTGGACATTGAAAGCTTCGGCTTTATAACGGAGCACACTTACTACCTAAACTTTTGGATTGTACTGTAGATCAGCCCCAAACGCTCAATATGACATTTAAAAAATACTGGTTCTACAGCCTTAACTGTATTATGCATCACCAATATAAATGGATACTTTGGACCAAAAGCACAAATAGAAAGCAAATAAAATATTATTACTTAGACAAATAACGTTGCATTTTATTACATAACATCGTGCCCCACAGATCCAGAGATGCTCATTCCACAAATCCCACTTCCCAGACATAGACATGCTAGGTACCGCTGAATTATTGATATGATTGGGCATCAAGTGGAGCCATCATTGTAAACATAATTTGTAAGCAACACATCCTGGACATAGACATTCTCGTGAATCCCCAGCTATCCTCTTTTATTCCTCCTCCTTCTGTCCTGCTGTTTGGTTTGCACCAGAGTTATCAATACATCGATTGCAGGCCTTGAACTACAACAATATTTGTGCTGATAATCATTTGGACCAAAGATCAAAATTTTAAATTCAATGACTATTATGTAATCCGACAAAATAGGCACAGGTCGGAAGCACAAGTTCATGATAGCAGGTCATTTCCCCAGTGCAACTGACGGTCTTATTAATGTGAATATATACTATCCAGTTTGGAGGTTCTCGTTTTGTTCTGTATCTTAATATTTCAGGCCTCAACTTGATTTATTTTGTTATTGTGTTCTCCTTTTTGTCCTTGCTATGATTTATTGTTGTGTGTATTCATTTCTAGTCTCTCTTCCTCAGTGTATGAGCTTCCCTTCAAGTTACAGCTTCACCAATGTTATCACTTTTTTGTACCCTTGATATTGACACAATATTGTTTCCAACTAAAGCTGTGCTTTTTTCCCATCTCTGATTCCTGCAGAATGGGGCGAGTCCTAGTAGTTTATTTCTTTTTTGGGGGGGTCTTTTTCAAACGTTACAATCACAAGTGTGTGAAAATACTTGTGCAGTGAACTAAACACCATAATACTTATCTGACATTACTTAGTATAATTCGATATCTACGTGAAGCATATGTTATATCAAAGCGGAGGTTCATTTAATATGTATGTGAAGGGTGTGTTATCTGAAAGTGGAGGTTCATTCTATATCTAAGTGAATGTGTTATCTGAAAGCGGAGGTTCATTTGATATATACGTGAAGGGTATGTTATCTAAAAGCTGAGGCTCATTACAACATTTGATTATGATCTAAATGGGGATGGTCGTTCCAATATCGATGTTGAGGGTATGTTCTGTGAACGCTGGGGTTGCTTTTGCAATATCTGAGTGAAAGGTGTGTTATCTAAAGAAAATGTTCATTACAAAATATACATTGGGGTATGCTTTTCAAAAAATGAGGTTCGTTTCAAGGCCTCCTGTACTGTATTATCTGAAAGTGTATGTTCATTGCAACATCTACGTTGAAACATATTATCTAAAAGCTGAGGTTTATTGCATTATGTACGTTGAGATTATGTTAAAACCGAGGAGGTTCATTGCAGTAATACGTGGAGGGTATGTTATCTAAACGCTGATGTTTATTGCAATATCTGCTTGGAAGGTGTGTTTAAAAGCTGAGCTTTATTGCAAATCTACATGATGGTGTAAGTTTATGTAATCCGAAAGCCAAGGTTTAGAGCTACATCTAGAAGGAAGGTATGTTATCTGAAAGCCAAGGTTCATTACATCTACATCGAGGAAGCGGTAGCGGTATAAAAAATGTGAAAGCTGCAGATTCCATCAGAGCAAGGCTGACCTTACACTAACATAGCCCAATCCTTCCCTTCCATACTTTTAAATGACCCTGCTACAGATATTGTTTCATTCACAAGTCTCCGTTATGTGACAATCCATACAAAGTGTCTCGTTTATTTTTTAACCTTTTAGTTTAGTTCACTTTCCGTTTTTAGCATAAAAACAGTATAGAGTATCTTAACACAAAACAATTTGTGAATTTTATTCTGTAAACAAATTGTAACTACAAATACTCAAAAATCCAGGTCATATTAAATCGAGCCAATGATGTGTTGCTTACTTTGCTTGTTTCCAGAAAATTTCACTGATCTTGTTCACAAAAATCAAAAGAACCCCCCCACCCCCACCCCCACCCCGATTGTTTCTTGGAGTTTACACACTAACCCTGAAATCATCATTGCATAGCAACAAAATACTGTAGATGTTCCAGCTTGATTTCTTTTGGGAGATAATCTGTTTAAAGAGCATAACAGATGTACATAATCTGGATACTGGCAGACTTCAGAACCAATGGGGCAAGGTGGACTTGGGGAAGGGTTGCATCCACTCTTCCTTTCTCCTACCTTTCGTCGTTGCAAATTCTTGCGAAATTGTGAAAAAAAAGTTTGAAATTTACATTTAAGATGCATTCAAAAGGTGGGTTATGGCGGGTTATCTCTTTTGTTCAATTTGTTTTCCTGAAAGGAACATCAAGGTGTTTTTCAAAAGTCTCTTTTTTGCTATGTACAGGAGCCTATTTGAAAGGAATATATTGTGTTGCTTCATCAGAGTTTAAGATTGATTTGGGTAATGTTCTTTTTACTCATATAAGACATATAAATGCAAAATCGAAAATATATATTGTCCTCTATTATGATCTTAACATTACAATACCAAGTTGAAAATTTTATTTTGTTAAAAGATTTGTGGGGAAAAAATGGAAATCACTCTCTACTTTCTTTTAAGGGTAATTGTTTCGACCATGCCATTTGTTTTCTCTGAGTGGCGATTTAAAAGAATGTTACTGCATTTTCTTGCTAGCAGATAAGACGCCCCTTCTTGCTCAGTCCTGTCCTTTCCTTCTTTTGTTGTCAGAATGCTGCAAGTTTGAGCAGCATAAACCATCATACCACCACCACCACCCCACCACCTTTCGAACTTTTTAGTTTTAGTACAGAATACATGAGCTTCTCCCCGCAAGCACTTAGACAAATCTTATAATGTAAACGAACAATAGATATTCATACATCGGCTAGTAAATGTCTGTCATCAGTTTGTTTCCAAACATTTCCACGCACCTTGTACACCAAGAGAAAATATAGCTTCCAGGAATGACCGCGTACTCGTGTCTACAAAACAAATAAGCAGTGCATAGCAACAAAGCATGTGTTCCATCATGGGTTTTTGTTTTGAGACGATCTCTGTGGAGACCATAACGGATACAAATCTGCATATTGGCAGAATTCAGGTGGGCTCGGGAAAGAGTTGCGTCCACTCCGCCTTTCTCCCACCTTCTCTTTGTAACAAATTCTTGCGAAATTATGGTAAACAGTTTGAAACGTAGGATTGAAATGTATTCCAAAGGTGGGTTTTGGCGGGGGATTCGCCCACCCCTTCCTACTCCCGTCGTTTTACAAACTGGATCATGAAATGAGCGTCAATGGGTTTTTTCAAAATTCCTTTTTTGCATTATACAGGTTCCTATTCAAAAGGGCACATGTTTTGTTGCTTCATCAGAGTTTTAAATTATTTGGATAGTGTTGGGGGGGGGGGGGGGGGGGGGGGGGGGGGGGGGGGGGGGGGGGGGGGGGGGGGGGGGGGGGGGGGGGGGAGGGGGGGGGGGGAGGGGAGGGAGGGGGGGGGGAGGGGAGGTTTAAAGAAGAAAATAAGATCGAAAATGATTTTTTAAAATTCTCATTGTCATATCAATACCAACATTTAAAATTCAGTTTTTTAACCCTTTCACCGCCAAAGTAGCTTTTTAGCACCACAGTGATTTAACACCTAACGGCATCAAATTGGGGTCTATTATCCAAAGACTCTATTGCCTTAGATTTGGAAAGTAAGGATCGACCTTATTTTATAGATGTCACAGAAGAATCCCCAATACTGCAGATGGATTTTGTTCTCTACCCAGGTAAATTTAATGGACATTTCTGGCTGAAATATGGCTGGCGGTGAAAGGGTTAAAGTTCATTGCATGTGGAAATGTTTTAAACACAATTACTAATCCAGGGATCACCCCGACAGCGGAAGCACTTGACCACTGTAGTACAAGTGCATCAGCTACAGATAACATTACGTGTGTGACCGTTTCTGATTACCCCGCCACGTGAGCAGCCACACTCTGTCTTAGGGGGAGGGCATGTCGTTAGTTACAATTGTTTCTATGTGAGTAAACATTTTATTCTTACCTGCTTTCTTGTTACTAGCGGATCAAGGAACTTCTAACCTACTCCCGCCCTTTTATTGCTGTGTGGAATGCTGCAGGCTTGAGTAACGCCGCAGGCATGGTAGTGGGGGCAAAGTGGTTTTCAAGGAAAATGGCCTGCATATTGGCAGAAGAAAATTCAATCAAATTCAATAAATGAGTGAAATCTTCACTTTTTCATGCCATTTTAAAATTTGTTTCAAACTGTTTCGCGGATTTTCCGCGATTCGCGGAGGTCTACCATACGCACACCCCCTCCCATCGCCACCCCCTCCCCAAGCTAATGAGAAATGTTGGTTATCAGTTTGTTTCACATATCTTGTTTGTTAAAAACAAAAAAATGCATACAATTTTGGTTCCTTGAACTTTCCACACAACTATAGTCGAAATCATCATTGCATAGCAACAAAATGGATGTTCCAGCTTGATGTTTTGTTCTGTAACGATTTCGGAAGACATGTCGACAGCATAACAGATGTAAATCTGCATATTGGGGTTGCCCACCCCTTCCTACTCGCATCAATAAATTAATTTTAAAAAAATCTTTTCACAATAACCAGAATTCTATTTGAGAGGCATATATTGTGTGGCTTCATTAGAGCTTAAGAATGACTTGGTTAATTTTGTATACCGGTATATTTAAATTAGGCATATGGATTCCAATAGAAAATGTAGTACGTTCTCTATTGTAATCTTAAGAATAACTAAGATGCAATTTTTTCTAAAGATTTGGGAAAACAAACAAACCACAAACTACTTTCATTCAAGGGTAAAACTACGATTCTTTTTGTGTGTGATACATTTTTATTTTAAAGTACATATAATTGCATTTTTCTTGCTAGCAGATAAAACACCTTCAAGAGCACTCGTGTCCTTTTCTTTTTTGTTGTGTCGAATGATGCAGACTTGCAAAACGGAGAAACATCATAGCACCCATCCCCTCTCACCTTCACCCCCTCCGAACCCTTCTTCCCACTCCATTGTATAATTACCAATTAACCCGAGTTCCAAAGCCCTGGCGCATCATGCTTAGACCTGCTGAAGGGGTCCTGACTGTCTGGGTCATTGTGCGCCAGCATTAGATCGTAGTTTTGCTGTTAATAAGTGTTTCGGTTTTGAGATTTCGCGACACTCCTCAAAAGCCCCCCCCCCCCCTCAACAACATTTTAGAAATATGTAATTATAGTTTGCAGTTTTCAGAGACGTGTGCCCCCATCTACCCCCACCCTTCAACAAAAATTCTTGACGATTAGTTCCAGGTTTTAGGTATCCAGGAATTGCATTTGTATATTTCATTCTACTTTCAGGTTTCTGGATTTGCTCGCTCTGACACCCTTGTAGATAGCACATTGTTGAAGCAGTAGACATTGAAATGACAGCACACCCTCATTCATATTGCAATGAATCAGGTTTTGTGAAATAACACATTGAAAATGTAAATAGTGCAATGAAAATCGGTGTTTAATTAACACAATGTCAACGTAGACAATGCAATGAATCTCAATATATTTTTGAATGAAAAATCATTGTCAACGTAGATGTAACGAATGTTATTTTGTAAAAATAAGACATTCCCAACGTATTTGCAACAAATCGTACCTTTTAGAAAACATTCTAGACGTAGATATTATAATAAACCTCAGCTTTTAGATAATTCGTTCTCAAAGTAGATATATTATTGCAATGAACCTCAGCTTTAAGATAAAACATTCTCAACTTAGATATTGCAATGAACTACGGCTTTCGGATAAATATTTTCAACGTAGATGTTGCAATTAACCACAGCTTTCAGATAACATAATCGCAACGTAGATAAACCTCCGTTTTTACGGTTGATGTTCAAAGTGTTTGTTTCCGATTCTCAATGTTCGGCAATTATTTGGAACTTAAAAGTCAGAAACTTGCGTGAAACAACATGAAAATACAATCGTGTAAGCGTTTCACAAAAAACTTCTTTCTCTTTCTCTTTTACCTGTAGTTCTTTTTCTTTGAATTATCTGCCTTCATTATTTTGAAGAATCTATTGATTACTAGTTATCCATCGAGTTGAATAGCTTTCCCTTTGGTACTCCAGAATTAGGTCAGCTGAAATATTACCAACACCTGTGCCTGTTTGAGCTACTTTTTATGTCATTTCTACCCCATTTAAATACGCTATCCATTTATATACCTATCACTGTCACAACTTGTGTTCGTACCAACCCGTACGGGAGGATATGAGATAGCCCACTGTGATGGACAACAAGAGGATAGATCCACAGTGATATTTCCTTTTTATATATTAGTAAAAGACACACTCACCCCGTCCTGAAAAACAACAATCCAGCACTCAAATACATTAGGAGTGAAAAACAAATTAGGTAAAAAGACACAATATTCGAAATTTTGAATTTGAAACGACACTTATCAGAGGATGAAAAGTAAGGTATAAAAGAAATCCCAGTGTAATGTTGAGCACTGCCACTGGTCTGAAGGACTAAAGGTTGGTGCATTTGCAGTGTAAAATAGTTAAATGTAATGCAGCTTTTGTGTCAAAATGTCTATCAATATGAACATCGGAATCAAAATTGGTCCATTTTAACTTGTGTATTGATCCGTGTTCTAAACCAAGAAAATAAAAAATAAATGAGTGCTAGTTTTTCCTCCAATGGCAGAATCCAGCCTAGGACAGTTGTTTCGATCGTTGGCATCTCGTCAAAAATGAATGCGTGTTTATAGACACATTAATGAAAATACAATATCGTTAAACACGTTTTTGAATGATGGATTAATTTAAAGTAATCTTTTTGTATGAACAATTTGGGTCATATTAATTTTATGCATGAAGATGCATTCGTTTACGTAATGTTTTAGGACGAAGATGTATTCATTCGGGTCATTATGATTGTCTTCATGTGGGTATGGTATGAGGATGATATATTCGTTTAGGTCATGTTTTGGGATGCTGTATGCAGTTGGGCCACAATTGTGGATGAGTTATTGATTTGAGTCGTGTTTTGGGATGCAGATGTATTCGTTTGGGTCATGCTTTTAGACAAATGTGTTTATTTGGGTCATTGTGATAGGTGATTAAATTGGGTAATGTTTTTCGATGATGTTTGCGTTGGGGCCAAGTTTGTGGATGAAGATGTATTCGTGTTGGGCGTGCTTTTCTTCGATGATGTGTGTACTTGGGTCTTTTTTTGGGTGGGGTTTGAATGTATTATTTGGATCATGTTTTAGGACAAAGATGTATTTGGGTCATGATTTAGGACAAAGATATATTCATTGTTCATGGATAATGTATGCATTTTGGCCATACATTTGAATGATGTATTTGTTGGGGCCGTGTGTTTAGATTGTGTTCGTTTGGGCCACGTTTTTGGAATGCAATGTTTATGCAATGTTTTTAGGTGTATTCGTTTGGGTCGTGTTTTTGGATGAAGATGTATTCATTTGGGTAATGTTTTGGATGATGTATTCATTTAGGTCATCATGCTGCTTCTTCTTTTTCTTTTCTTTTTTTTGGGGGGAGGTCGTAGTTTTGGATAAAGATGAATGTTGAGTCATGTTTCTTTTTTTAATTATGTATTTGGGTATTTGTTCTTTTTGGATGACCGCTGTATGTTAGCCTACATGGCCTTTTTATGTATTTTTGTTTACTTATGCGAAGTTTTGTAATCTGGTATCAACAAGTTAAGTGACAGGGCTGACGTTCTCAGCACGGCCTAACTTTGTGGGCTATGGGATGCAATAATAAAAAATACCACGCTAGCTATACATTGTTTTATGTTTTCATATGTTTTGTTTGTATGATAGGCTATAGGTTTAAGACGAATTACGTCGTAAGGATGATATACGTGGTTTGAACCCTCGTGGCGACTGTTCAAAACACATGAAAACTAAAGTAAGCTTTTTGGATGATGTCTTTGGGTCATGTTTATTTTTTGAATGATGTATTTGGTCATGAGTTTTGAGAATGAATTTGGGTCATGTTTATTTTTTGGCTAATGCTTTGTATGACTATGTAAGCATTTGGAGCGTGTTTCATTTTGGGATGACTATATTATATTCATTTGACTCATAATGATGATGTATTCGCTCGGGTCATGTTTTTGGATGAAAATGTATTCGTTTGTGTGGTGTTTCTTTTGTAGACGAATGGAGATGTGGTAAGTGCTGTAATGTGTATTTTAGGATGAAAATGTATTCATTTATCTTACGTTTCTATTGTTTTTAATGAAGACGTAATCATTTGTCTTGTTCCTTTTGGGATGAACATGATTTGTCTTGTTCCTTTTGGGATGAACATTTGTCTTGTTCCTTTTGGGATGAACATGATTTGTCTTGTTCCTTTTGGGATGAACATGATTTGTCTTGTTCCTTTTGGGATGAACATGCATTTGGGTTATATGTTTAAGATGAAATTTCTTGACTTGGGCAAGGTATAGTTTTGTTCATGCCCTTGAATTGACTTTTTTTTTTTACAAAGTTATAGGCCTACACTATCTGCGCTTGGCCGCGTTTGTCCTTCGCCATTAATTTTTTTAATCAACTTAGCTCTGAGGAAAAAGGGTGGGGTAGGGGTTTGTGCCAAAGTTAATACAAGCGCCATCAGTTACGCACTCCAATGTGCGTTTCTTGCCCTCCCCCCAAAAAAAATATATAAAAAAAATCAATCAAAAAACAAATCCACGAACTATAGATAATATATACCATATACTATAGTAAGCCTATAATACTATAATATATACCACCAGCATCGATGAAAATGGCAAGTCAACATCATATATAGCCATCATAATCGATTAGCTATCATAATCGATATCATAATCTGATTGAATTGAAGAGCGCAAACACTGATATCAAAGCAAAAACCAACAAGCAATGATACAAACACCAAACGCCCATAATAATATACTCGTAATACTTCGGTCTTGCAGTTTTCGTCATGCTATTCAGATCTGAAGTGGAAATTGTTTTAACTTGTCCTTTGCTCGCGGCACTAGACAACGAGAATAGGACTCTAATCGACTTGCATGCATGAAGGAATACAGGCAAGATTCGTTGCAGAGCTTTGCCGTTAGTAGTGATCGAAATCGATGTGATGAAACTTATTAAAACTCCCATGGATATGCTTATTCGCCCATTCCCTTCCTTCCTTCCTTCCTTCCTTCTGTATTATACGACCACAGTCACTGCTGACTATTCTCCCCTCCTGCCCTAAGATTTGTGTTATCATAAATAATAACCAAGGCTTTTTAAATTCATTCCAGCTGTTGTAGTTCATAGCTTGGGTCTTGGGACGATGTATTCATTTGGGTCATGTTGTGAATGATTTATTCATTTAGGTCATGTTTCGTTTTGGATATTTTTACTTTTTGGATGACCGGTGTATGTTAGCCTACATGGCCTTTTTGTTTATTTTGACTTATGAAATTTTGTAATCTGGGATCAAGTTAACTCTTCTAGTGCCATGTATTTGTTTTACTTATAGTACTTGGTTGTCTGTTGCATCACAACCGACAAGAGGGGGGTAGCTATTTTTTCAAGTGTTGCATGTTACTGACATAAGCTGTGAAAATAGACACACACAAAGTAGGCCACTTGGCAGTGAATGTCTTTGCATTTGGTGGGAGTGGAGTGTGATATACTAGGTGAATACATTCGCCCATGGTGCTAGAAGAGTTCAGTGAAAGGGCTGACGTCCTCAGCACATCATACATTTGTGGGCTATATGATGCAATAATAAAGATACCACGCTATATATTGTTTTATGTTTTCATGTTTTGTTTGCAGGATATGCTATATGTTTAAGATGCATTACGTTGTAAGGATGTTATGCGTGGTTTGAACCATCGTGGCGACAGTCCTGAAATGACCATAGCTGTTGACGGGACTATAAACGCATGAAAACTAAAGTAAACTTTTTGGATGATGTATTTGGTCATGTGTTTTGTAAATGAACTTGGGTCATTTTTCTTTTTTGGCTAATGCTTTTTATGACTATGTAAGCATTTGGAGCGTGTTTCGTTTTTGATGACTATATTATATTCATTTGATTCATAATGATGTATTCGCTCGGGTCATGTTTTTTAATGAAAGTGTATTCGTTTGTGTGGTGTTTCTTTTGTAGACGAATGAAGATGTGATAAGTGCTGTAATGTGTATTTTACGATGAAATTGTATTAATTTATTTCATTGTTTCTGTTGTTTTTAATGAAGACGTAATCATTTGTTTTGTTTCTTTTTGGATGTACCTGCATTTGGGTTATATTCACATGGGCAAGGTATAGTTTTTTTGCATGCCCTTGAATTGACTTTTTACAAAGTTATAGGCCTACACTATTTGCGTTTGGCCACGTTTGTCCTTAGCGATTAATTTTTGCATAAACTTTAGCTTGGGAGGGAAAAGGGTGGGGTGGGGGGTTGTGCCAAAGTTAATAGGGGAAGACGGGGTAAAAAGCGCATTGGCGGGTAAGAAGCCCACCCCAATTATCTCATGAAATAAAGAAACTGTCAGTCAAATTTGCCCATGAGACGAATGCTAGACATTAACGCTCGTCTCATGGGCAAAATGAGACTGAAATTTGCTTCATTTCATGAGATAATTGGGGTGGGCTTCTTACCCGCCCATGCGCTTTTTACCCCGTCTTCCCCTACAAGCGCCATCAGTAATGACTACAGTCTGCGTTTCATGCCCTAGACAACGAGAATAGGACTCTAATCGACTTGCATGCATGAAGGAATACAGACAAGATTCGTTGCAGAGCTTTGTCGTTAGTAGTGATCGAAATCGATGTGATGAAAGCTATTAAAATTCCCATGGATATGTTTATTCGCCCATCCCCTTCCTTCCTTCCTTCCTTCCTTCCGATTTATACGACCACAGTCACTGCTGACTATGCTCCCCTCCTGTCCTAAGATTTGTGTTATAAATGATAACCAAGGCTTTTTAAAATTCATTCCAGCTGTGCGGTTCATAGCTTGGATCTTGCCATTATTATTGCTAATGTTAAAAAGAACAATTGTGGTGCTCCATCTGTTTTTCAGACAACAGTAGTAGGTCCCCACCTCGTGACTTCCTCAATGGATCCCCTCTCCATCGTTTGGTGTTATTTTGTCATTGTTTGTGGTTTGTCGGTTTTCTCCGTTTGTGTTTTGTTTACACAAGTTTGGAACCATCCTGTCTGGTAGGGGCCTATCTCTTTTCTAGCATTATGAGTGTTATATTGCCCCCTATTTTTACAATATTTTTAATTTTCATTTTAACCATACCCATTCCCTTTCCCATTCTATTTCCTCCCCCAGATTTCGCCCCCCCCCCCCTCCCTCCACAGACACACACGTCAACCCACGTTTCTTCACCTTCCCTCTTTTTACTATCTTAGTCTCGAAGTTATATGAAATATTTTTGTACCGTTGTACAATACGATCTACACTCCCAAAGTGCATAATTATGTATATCCGATTTTTTTGTTCATAACTTAATATGACAATTTCAAACACAAAAAAGTTCTGAAGATAGTAAAACCAGCGTGTAGCACTTTATAAACTTGTGCAGCATTGTGTAGCATTATTAAGTGTGCATTCAAGTGTATATCTCTTAGTTCAAATGGAACCACCCTCACCTGGAGAGCGCGTCATCACTATTGCAGCCCCACTTGTGTACAAAACCTCTTACTTTTCCGGCTTTATTGTTGTTTGTTCTTTTGTGATCCTATTTTCCTATTGTGAGGCACTTTTGTCCTTTATTATTATTTTTTACCATTCTCTATCTTATAGAGCTGCTTGCTTCATTTTTCTTTCTCATATTTTCTTTAGAGTGGTTGATCTTGTTTCATTTTTTTCCGGAAAATCGAAGATAATGATTTTTTTTATGAAACTAGAAACCGCAAACGCAAACAACCGAACAAGCACAAAACAGACGCACAAAAGCCGCTGGAAGATAAAGCCTTCAACATTAATAATGTCAGTTGATTGCGTAAAGTAAGCTTGTCCCTTCCAGGCTAGTAAGCTTAGTGTTCAGTCGCTCTTGTCTGTCAGTCCGGACATGTCTGGACCTACAGTTTCACAAAATGGAAATGATTGGGGGACCACCACAGAAACTTGTTGTCCCAACTCGCCTCTCAAAAGTAACAAGGCCACGATTTATTCTTTAGCTCATCCTGGCCTTTCCACCATCCCAAAATCATTTTAACTCTTCAGCACCATGGGCAAATACACTCGCCCAAGACATCATTCTTACACTCCCACCAAATGAAAAGCAAGTAACTGCCAAGCATCTTGCTATGTGTTTGTCTGCTTTTAGAGCAAATAGTTATATCATTGTTTCTTCCATTGAAGCAACGCGTGCACACTCGAAAACATTGTTACTCCCCTCTTGTCAAACACCACACGGCGCAAGAAGAGTAGCGCTCGTCCTTCGGTTTCGTAACACTGTGAAGACATTTTATAATGATAGGGGTGAGATTGAGTGGGGAAATGGGCGTATCCCTTCTCGTTCCCGCTCCCTTCTATATTCTTGACTTGACTTGACTTCTATAAAGTATTCTCGCCTGTTTCCCCAGAAGTAGCCCTTTGTGATCAGCAAATATACATTAACAAAATCTCTCTCTCTCTCTCTCTCTCTCTCTCTCTCTCTCTCTCTCTCTCTCTCTCTCTCTCTCTCTCTCTCTCTCTCTCTCTCTCTCTCTCTCTCTCTCTCTCTCTCTCTCTCATTTTATGTGCTAAACTGTTCAATCACCCCAGTTTGAAATAAAGCTGGTTTGCCTCGAGTTGTACTAATGTCCTGACCATCTGTCCTCTTCATCTGCTTCCCCTTAGCTCAGTTGTGGACGGGGCTACTAACGCCCCTTAGCTCAGTTGTGGACGGGGCTACTAACGCCCCTTTGCTCCGTGTGGTCATCTCTAACCATGGCACTCAATACTGAAAGATTCTGTCACTTTATGCCTCGCATTATTTTGTGCACACTTAATAATCGTAGCAACGATTTATGTATTTATTTATATAACACTCCCCTGTTTGCTTTCATACTTAATATAGATGGTAATGAGTTGTGGAAGTGGGCGCATCCACTGCTCATTCCATGATAAAAACTAATTATTCTTCCCTGTCTGTCGTTTCTTTCTATCTTCCTTTCTCTCTTTCTGGTTTTCCTTCTGTGTGTCTGAGAGAGAAAATAGGGGGTTACGCCCTCTTCGGCCTTTCGGCCATGTGGGACATTTGTAAATATAAAGATGGTAAGAACAATACTGGAGGCAATACCCGTAGGCAGTGCTTAACCAGTAAAGTCCCGATCTTGGTGTGTGTTTTTTAATGCAGATAATGTGCAGCAGTAACCACGCCTCGGATAAACCTCATCGGCTATGGCACTGCCACAATTACTATAAAGTAGGTACTTAGAGTGTGACGTAATTCTGTGTCTTCCTTACTATTTGTTTTAACACCCCACCCCACCCTCTATTTCTTTGTTATGATTATTGATGTATTTATTAAACATTCCCCTTGTTGTTTGCTTTCACACTTAACGGATGGTAATGAGCAGTGGAAGTGGGCGCATCCATTGCTCACCCATCTATTCTTCCACTACGTTTTAAAAAAACTCACTTATTCGCTTAGTTTATTAATTTATTGTTTCCTTTCCCTGATGGGGCCTTAGTTGTCAGCCGGGCTATAAAGAGCACGACTTAGGTTAACTGATTTCTTTAACACTCCCTTATTTGCTTTCACACGCAATATTTTGTAGATGGTAATTCGAACCATAAGTCATTCCGTGATAATAGCTCTTATTCTTCCACTACGTCTGTCATTTCTATATTCGTTTCTCTCTCTCGTTCTTTCTTTTTCTGAATCATTCTTCCTTCCTTTATTCTTATTTTAATTTACAAACCGCCACCCTATTACATTTTCCCTCTTTCAGATGTATGGATGGTACTGAGCGGTGGAAGTGGGCGACCCACTTCTCAATACCATGTCTTTATTTTTTTTAGTTCCCCGGCGACACTTGTTTTTAATTGCTTTTGTTATTCCACTTTGTTTGATTCTGAGTGTGTGTGTGTGTGTGTGTGTGTGTGTGTGTGTGTATTCCCCTGGCTCTTTTCTTTCCAATCTCAAACAGATACCATTGGTTTCTTCCATTGATTATAAGTAGCCGCCTTCATCGTCCATGCATGTCAATGTTTTTTCACATTCCTCTGTTGTGGTTCCTCAATCTTAAAAATCGAAAATCTTGATTTTGACCACCGTCCCATCAAAAATGTTGTTTACAGGGCAATGCCGTGCGTATGTTTACAAGAAACAAATTATTTCCTCCTTGCCTCCTTGTACAAGGGACATCTTCATTGTAGTAGAGGCTGGAATATCCCAGTCTCTCTGTAGGCCTATGCGTTCAGTCGTTTGGTCTTGACCGCAGGGGCAGGTTGGATATGTACCAGGTTCCTCTCCTTATCAGGGCCTGCCTTCTAACTTTTCACAGAATCTGCCACATCTCATTGAAATAGCTATAGTTCTGTGTACTTTACAGCCTCCTCTCTTATCATAAAGTTAAACATCACCTGCAAACTTTATAAGACATTTATTATTTTTGTTTTTGTTAACACAGGGGCGGGAAGGAATGGTGAAACTCGCTTTGCCAGTCACTGCCACTCGCTTTTTTGTTTCTTTAAATTGCACCCCTCCAGAATTTCGTTGACAATACTTTAATTCTACCAGTCAGAATAAGTCGTGGTAGGGCGCACCACCACTTATTCCCACTCCATTTTTACTTTAAAAAATCCTGATTTATTTGTACATTTCCTCCGCCGCTATTCCTGATTTATTTGTACATTTCCTCCCTACAGCCAACTTAACTTAACTAAGGTTATGCTTCGTTTCATTTAGGTTTTGCCTTATTAGAGTTTGGCTTTCTGTTGTGTATATTCCTTTTGCTTTACTTTACCAATTCCATCGCAGTTTTCTTTTGAAACAAGAAACGGGGGATAACAAATGAATGGGCGAATCATTTCTCATTCCGGAGAAATTATGCAGCCTTTGTTCTACCTTTTAGCAACTTTAACCACTGTGTTTTCACCCGCTTGTCATCTTGTATCTAATAATTATGTCCGTCTTCTGTCAATATTCGTTGTCATGTTAACTGCTGTGAAACTCTTCACCCGCATGTAGCAGAACATACAGTGGTAGACCCATAGAACCAACATGTATGGTTTGTTTCTTCTAGTTGAAAATCCAAACATCTCTTGAAATTATATTTAGTAATTAAAGGATTTTATAAATGAGAAAGAAGACGCTACAGATTATCTCGAAGCATGCATCAACATTCAATCTAGAACATAGTAGGCCTATGCCTGAAAGGTTTTGCTTTGATTCTAGTCCATAACATAAAATACGGGTTCATCATCACAATAGGAATCAATACTATTCACATGCTCCATATTACATAATGCTGGCTTTATGTTAACAGGACTGAAAGATGGATTGGTTGAAACAATTGTTTAGCTTATTCTTGTTATGTCTAACATCATGGTCCTAGTTTCTTAATTGTCAACGGGGCTATAAACATGACATGTTTATTGCTTACAATCGCCCCCCCCCCCCCCCCCCCCCCCCCCCCCCCCCCGACGATGGACTTGAAACATTTGAAGAATCTCAGCACGGACACTAAAACATTTCATCTTTCTGAGACATTCGGCTGTCAACTTTTTTTTAAGGAAGAGCACTTGTGTTATGCCAAGAGAGCTTTTTATCCACGATTACTCCTAAATACTTGTCGTGATCAACCTGTTCAATTGTGTCATTTTTAATCATGTCTTGTCTTAATCCTGGGGCTTCTTTTCTCTAATGTCAATCACGAGCTCTTTTGTTTTACTCGCATTGAACAATGGACATTCACTGTATTTTTGTTGATTACACTTCCCCTACACTGGCTGCTTTTCGTTTGTCTGCTTCTCACCACTTGCATTTTGAAACTGGATCGTTGATGACGCGCTCCTTTGGTCATTTAAAATCTACACCATATGAATGAAAATCTAGTGAACCCGTGTTGGCTGTAAGTTTTCAAGCAAGTTGATCCTTTGAAACCTTGTTCTTGCGTAAGTGCGCTATTATTTGTTTTAAAGAACGTGAATCTCCCGATACCGTGTGCCAATACATAGCCTAGGTGGTTCCTTGCAACTCTGTGAATTAAAACACATTTTATACGTAGGTCACGATTGCCATTTGTTGTTTTTCATCCACGCAGTCCTGCTGAAAGTGAACCGAGATTCCCACATTTTGCTCTTGAATTAATTTGCCTTTCGACCCTTCCTTTCCCCTTTCAACCTCAACGATCCACACCCCACTAACCATCTCTATCTCCCTCGCCCCCTGCGTTTGCCCCCTTTACTCTTGATTATTATTTCAATTTATTTATTTATCCATTTTGTGGGGGTGGGGGGATCTTTAGTGGGATTCAGATTATGGAGCACATTAAAAAAAGTGTTAAAACACGCCTCTTTTACGGGTTATTTTTATCCATTTTTCTTTTTGTTTGTTCAGTTTACTGTTGTTGTTTTTTCCCCACGTTATCAAAAGTTCTTTCATGCCACGCACATGGACCACGATGGACTTTATTAAATTGTCATTTAAAATATTTCAGTTTTTATATTGACAGTTTTTGTGTGTGTAGCTATGCTTTCATACAGATCATGAGATGTATAATCACACTGAGTAAAGTGTTGAAACTGGGTTTTTTTAAGTGGGCAAAAGAACTGTATAGCCTATGTGGAATGCATAGGATGTGGCTCTGACTTGATTGCCTTCTCTGTTGCTGTTTCCGTACATTGTCATTCCTCTGATGAATTATGAAATTGTTGTAATTATAATAATTAAGACAATCGTGCAATGCCTTGAATTTGAGCTTGTTAAATGTGCGAGATGGCATTACATTTTAGTAACAACAGAAAATGCTTTGACTCCATCCTCCCACTCCGCCTGATGTTTTTCTTTCTTTTCACATTGATAGTGTTGGTGTTGTTGCTGATGTTGTTTTGTTGCTGTTCTGTTGTTCATCAAAAACGTATTTGCTTTTTTATATTTTATATATACGGCTAGTTGGGTTTTTTCGATGACGAAATGTCCCCGTTTAGTGTGGATGCAAACTAAAATTAATTTAATTTGTGGTTGCCCAGTGACATGTAAATGCAAAATGAAAATGATGAAAAACAGAATGACTAAAGCATTCAGTGAAAATTGCAAGTAAACTGTTTTTGCCTTTGTCAACTGATGGTTTATTATGCCAGTAGATACAAATCTTTAATATTGTATCTGATTCCATGGAATGATGATTTTTGTTTGTTAATTATTAAATTATATTAGGGCCTAAAGGTGGAAAGAATAGGACTTAAGAGGGACACACACGCACGCACACACGCGCGCGCACACACGCGCACGCACGCACGCACGCACACTCACGCACACGTACGTTAGTGGATGTTATCACAACTGAGCTAAACTGTTTTATTTTTGTTTTTTGTCAAGTTTTTTAAGTGACAATTGTTTTTGTCCATATAAACCGTTGAAATGAAGTAGCTTCGTGGTAATGTGTTTATTTTGTTTTGTTTTTATGTGAATTTTGTTTGAAGAAAAAATCTTTGGGCAATTGTTTTTATTTTTCAGAAATGCCCATTATCCTATAATGTCGCAGCCAAATCTTGTCATTTGTCACTATGAAATAAAACTGAAGTGCATTGTGCTAATGTTGGAATTATTCGAGAGAGAGAGAGAGAGAGAGAGAGAGAGAGAGAGAGAGAGAGAGAGAGAGAGAGAGAGAGAGAGAGAGAGAGAGAGAGAGAGAGAGAGAGAGAGAGAGAGAGAGAGAGGGAGAGAGAGAGAGAGAGAGAGAGAGAGAGAGAGAGAGAGAGAGAGAGGGATGGATGGAGGGAGAGACAGAGAGGGGGAGAGGGAGGGAGGGAGGGTGGACACGTTCACACACACAAAAGCATGACTTGGTGTTGCACTGATACCCGTATTGTCTTGCAACTTTCTTGAAAATCAACTGGAAGACTTGACAGACCTCGCACCAAGTTTCATGCTTTTCTTCATATGATTGATTTTTGCAATCAGTCCCCTGCTAAGATAATGACCTATTGCCTGCCAGGAGCAAAATGACATGATTATTGATGCCAGATTTTCAATTTGAAGTTAACGACTAAGGAATGCAGATTTTGGCTTTGGAAAAGTGAAAAGCGGCGATTTACTTCCAGCCGTTTTGGCAGACTCTGTTAGTAACGGGTATCATTTCTATTTCATAATATTTTAATGAGTATTTTGTTATATCTTTGCCGTCCGCAATTTTCTTCATAACCTTTTGAATAAGACTGTGAACAGACAAGTAGACAAACACTGTGACAAGGACAGAGCCAACAAAACGTAACATAGTTCTACTTAAGAACAAAAACAAAACATTGATAATGCGCCCCTTCGTTAGGCGGAGAAGATGATCAGACATGTGGTGTAAACAGGTATGCACGCGTACGCGCGCGCGCGCGTGCGTGCGTGCGTGCGTGCGTGCGTGTGTGTGTGTGTGTGTGTGTGCGCGTGCGTGTCACGGTGTGTATGTGTGTGTGTGTGTGTGTGTGTGTGTGCCACGGTGTGTGTGTGTGCCACGGTGTGTGTGTGTGTGTACGCAAAGACACTGAGTACTAAGCTCACTCTATACTAAGCTTTTTGGTGTGGGTACAGGTCAAATGAGGTCAAAATACGCTATCCCCGCCCCGCGTTACGTCCCTTTCCATGACCTCTGCCGGAAGCAGAGACTCATGTCAATACCAAAATGGCGGACTGCTAAACAAATGCACATTTCTTGGATTATTTGGATGATTTTCAAGCTATTGTGTTGTGCTTAGTGGTTTCTTTCCACATATTTTGATTGCTTCACTTTATAACTACACGGGACAATGCCTTCTAAGGTTATGCAAAGACTGTCAACGTTTGCTCAGTGGCCAATTCCAAGTGATTCTTGCTCTGCCTCTGGAAATTTTGTCAGTAAAGCTGCAGGAGCACATTTTGAACGTACCTCTGACAGCATAAAAGATGAAGTGATGTGCAAATCATGTTCTGTGGAGTTCTCCGATTGGAATAGTTATGTTCCATCATATGAATGCAAGTTATACGAATCGCCAGCAGCTGTACACAGGGTCATTAGCCCTAAATGTCCAGCTTTGAATCCCCCACATTCAGACGATGCCAGAGATGAGAGTGCAACGCAGGCTGCTTTGAGTTTGACAGACCACCAGGTTTGCTTATCAAATTTGATTGAAAGTCCCTATGCTAAGTATGTGCCTGATCATGTACAACATTCATGCAGTGCAACTCCTGAACAGTTACAACCTGCAACACATATTCAGACTCTGAGAGTGCAGCGCGTGCTATTTCCAGAAGCACATGGCCATAATGAACAACTTCAACAAGATCAAGGCGGAGAAGATTTCCAGGGTCCAGAAAGTGAAGATGCTCAGAGAGACACCACACCTGACCCCGTGCCTCATTCAAGTGTCCTGAATCAGACCCCCATTACTCACCCCTTCAGACCTAAATCCGGGAATTATGATCACTTGTTTGCCAGTTACCGTCTTCAAACATTTTCCCAGCCCATCACCTGCAGCAAGTTCCAGACATGGGCAGAAGAAGGATTCATTTTCAGGGAGGAGTATCAGGATGTGATGTGTGTTTATTGTGGAGTTGTACTGGTTCTGAACGGACATCAACCTGGTGTTGTGCACAGAAACTCATCACCCTCGTGTCCTTTTGTGATGGGTTTTGATGTGGGAAACATTTCACAGAACCAGGAGAAGTGTATACGGCTAGTGTACTTTAAACAGCAGGCAGCTAAGAAACCAAATGACAGTGAGATGAAAATCAAGTGTGTGCAGTTTCAGAAGGAAGACGATAGGCTGGGTTCCTTTCAGGGCTGGCCTAGAATGTGTGCAAAAATCTTCCCAGCAAGTGTCATGGCATCAGCTGGATTTTTCTACAGTGGTAAGATCAAGACTTTTCCATTTGGTTAAAATTGGCATTTTGTTTGTACTTCATCTAATAAATTAGATAATAATTTTAATAAATCTCTTAATACCTTACTTTTCCCTGACCTGTCATAATCAGTGCCCGTGGAGTGGTGTGTGACAGTGTCTGTGTGCACACGTATACATGTGTGTGGTTGTGTGTCGCTGTGTGTGTGTTTGTGTGTGTGTGCATACAATCTGTATGCAGTGATGCACAAGTACATGTGTTTTACTTTTAGCATACAGTTGTATGCATGTTCGAAGAATTAGTTCCATCCGTCGTTTCCTCTCTCAGGATGCCCTGAAGACTCTAGTATGTGCTTTTGTCCTGTCTCACCTTGACTACTGTAACTCACTTCTTGCTGGCTGTCCATCAATTCTCATCTCTAAGCTCCAACGGGTCCAGAATAATGCTGCTCGTCTCATTTCTCGCTCCCCTAGGTACGATCACATCACTCCGGTTCTTCGTTCCCTACATTGGCTCCTAGTTCAATCACGTATTGACTACAAAATTCTCCTCCTTGCCTTCAAGTCACTGAATGATCAAGCTCCCCTGTATCTCTCTGATCTTCTTCATCTCTATGTCCCAGCTCGCCAACTACGTTCGTCTTCTGATTCTTGTCTCCTTTCCATTCCCTCCATGGAGGAGGAAGGGGGGGGGGGAGAGAGAGAGAGAGAGAGAGAGAGAGAGAGAGAGAGAGAGAGAGAGAGAGCTCAGAGAGAGAGAGAACTAGGGTGAATGTGTGTTGATTTTAGCATACTTTTTATCATGTTCTAGTATTCAGTATTGGTTTTAATAATCTAAACTTTGTTTTTGTGTATTATGCTTGGGATATTATTCATTTTAATTTAGTTTTATGCATATTGTCCCATTATTGTTTGTTTAAGCTGTGTGTGTGTGTGTGAGGGAGAGAGAGAGGGGGGGGGGGGAGGGGGGGAGGAGAGGAGGAGAGAGAGAGAGAGGGGGGGAGAGAGAGACAGAGAGAGAGAGAGAGAGAGAGAAAGAGAGAGAGAGGGAGAGAGAGAGAGCCAGGGTGAATGTGTGTTGACTTTAGCATACATTATTTTACATTGTTCTAGTATTCAGCATTGGCTTTTATAATCTAAACCTTGTTTTTATGTACCCCCTTTTATACATTTTGTTTGCTGTCCTATTATTACTTTTATACAAATTGTTTGTTTAGCTCTGTGTGTGTGTGTGTGTGTGTGTGTGTGTGTGTGCTATATTGTATTGTAATTTAATTCTTATGATGTATTTACTGTATATTGTCTTATTGTCTCTATTTGTATTATATATGTGTTTTATGTGCATGCCAGACAAAGAATTTCTTTGTTTTAAAGACAATAAATATTTTGATTGATTGATTGATTGATTGATCCGTCTCAAATCTGCTGGCCAACGTTCTTTTTCTTGTCAAGCACCATCTCTGTGGAATTCTCTGCCTTCTCCTCTCCGACACTCCAACTCAGTCTCCTCATTCAAAACCTCTCTTAAAACCCATCTTTTTCCTGCTGCGCCCTAAATATTTGATCAGTTGTCTATCGTTGTGTGCACGTGAGGGAAGATTGATTTAAGAGGTTTGTGCTGTGTTTTGTGGTGCGTGTGTGTGTGTGTGTGTGTGTGTGTGTGTGTGTGTGTGAGCGTGTGTGTGTGTGTGTGTGAGCATGAATGTGTGCTTGTGTGTATTTTGGTTTTGTGGGTTGTGTGTGCACGCATGTGTGTGTGTGTGTTTGTGTGCGTGTCTGTGTGTCTGTGTGTCTGTCTGCGTGCGTACGTTGTGTGTGAGGGTGTTTGTGTATGTGTGTTGGTGTATGTGGTCAGTCCATGCGGCTCAGTTGCTGTGGCTTACCGAATGGGGTATGAACGAGTTGGCATCAATAATTGTGTGTTTATGTGTGTGTGCGTGTGTGTGTGTGTGTGTGTGCGTGTGTGTGTGTGCGTGTGTGTGTGTGTGTGTGTGTGTGTGTGTGTGTGTGTGCGTGTGTGTGTTAGAGAGAGAGAGAGAGTTGCTTTGCATATGCGCTGTTGGTGGTTGGTGTCACTCTTGAATGTTGTTTTTTGTTATCTGTTGATGAATAATTGATTGTAAAGCGCTTTGGGCTCATCTGAGGTAAAGCGCTATATAAATGTACTGTTATTATTACTGTTATTATTATGTATGACATATGGAAGTGTGTGCGTACACGTACGTGAACATACCATTACCTGCACATGTGTGTGTGTGTGTGCGTGTGTGTGCGCATAACAGACCTGCCTACCCATACGATTTTTCATATTTTGTACATTATTTTGAGCCCCAGTACTGCAGTATGGTAAATGGAAAATTAATACGGCCAAAATTTGAACTTTTTAGTTTAAGGTCTAAGATAGTAAGATCGGTCAAAATCGAGTGTTTTTCGTCATTTCGCGTGGCGGTTTAATGTTCTGTAATGTTCCGTTTTGGGGTCTCCTTGCAAAATACGGAATTTTGAGAAAAAGTACGGAATTTTATTTCGTGGAGTACCTAAAAAAGAAATTGGGGGTAGGCAGGTCTGGCATAAATCAAAATGTTTGTTGTTGTTCTTTAATTTAACGTCTTTTCACTTAGAAGTGATATTAGACATAAAAAATCCAAACAAAATGAAACAAAATGTTTGTGTAGGGATGTGTGTGCTTGTGTACACGTGTGTGTGTCTGAACTTTGTAAACATGTGTTTGTGTCCATTATGTGTGTATGTGTGTGCATGTCTCTGTGTGTGTGTGTGTGTGTGTGTGTACTTTGTGTTTGTGCTCATGGTGTGTGTGTGTGTGTGTGCGTATGATGTGTGTGTGCATGTACATGCATTATGGGCATGTGTTTATGCTTGTGTGATGTATTCTATAAAATGTTATAGATATATGACAACTTTTGAGTTTGAATATGATCAGAAGCCAACAAAGAAATGAACATTATTAAAGTAATTCACTAATTGTCACATGTCAGCAATGGTGTTGGCATGTTTACTGCTTTTTACTTTTTAGTGATTATTTGTGTGTATAGTCTTTAACTAAAAAAAATGAAGCGTTTGTGTTTATGTGTGTGTGTGTGTGTGTGTGTGTGTGTGATGCTTTGGTGTATTTGCTTTTTGTGTGTTAATTATTTTTGCTTCAAGTACGGAAGCTTTTTTTTTTTTTTTTTCCCCCCAGTTGTTGATAAAATGAATACAGGGTTAAAAATGACAAGAATTCAAAAAAAAATCTGATGTATTTAAATTATCATGCTTTCTGATAGTTTATTAAAGTTCTACATCTAATGATCTTTAGATATTAGTATAAAATTTAAAACTAGTAATGTTGTTGGGTGTATTTATAAGATGGAGAGTATAAAATTTATGACTGTGAGTGTGACTATTGTGAGATTGAGAAATGATAACGTACAAAGCGATGTAAGTTCAGGGAATCAGATAAAAAAAATATCAATAGGATGGTGGTTCTGGGGAGTAATTCATAGCGGCTACGTTGATTATGTCAGACATTTGACACACGTCTGAACTATCCGAGCAGCGTAGACGCAATTCGCAGGTCAGACGTCAGCTTTAGGCCTTTAGACTCCATACGTTGGAACTACTTCGGAGTTCCCCGATGATGCTGACGTGTGTATGCGCTATAGACTTTCTTCCGCACGACGCAGAGGAAAGCAACTGGTGCGCGAGTAGACTGCTACTAGTGCTAGGCCTATGAGTTGAGAGGCAGTGTGTGAGTGTGTGTGTGTTGGAAAGAAATGTAGGCCCTAGCTAGTTTTGCCTAGGCCTAGCAGTAGGCTTATATATAGATATAGTTAGTATTGATTCCACACTGTCTGAGTTTCAGTTCCATGTGTCAGATTTAGGATGTGGTATAAACTTAAATAATTATTAATAATTAAACAACAAACAACAAACCTGTTAATAGTGTTATTTAATTTAAATAACAAATTTATGTAGGGTGTGTGAATGATAATAGACTAGTAGTGGAACTGAATTATGTCGAGCCTAACAGAATAAAAAGTTCAAATGACCTCTCTCTCTCACACACAATGACACATGCGGCGCATGCACACACGCCCGTACACGCGCACACACACACACACACACAAACACACACACACACACGCACACACGCACACAAGCTAACCCTTAAGACATGCGAGTCCGCCATGAAGCAATCTCATTGTGGTGCACGCTTTCAACGTAGGCCTACTGACGGCTTGGTTTTTGTCATGCTGTAGCATGAATCATCTTCAAAAACAACTTTTTAAGTGTTGCACGAGTTTTTTTCTATCGCAGATATGTAGTTTCATGCCGACATACACACCCATTTTAGCAATAAACCAAATAAATCGCCGCCTTTGCATCTCCCAATCTCGACCGTAGTTCAGACGTACAGCTCGTAGTCTGCCGAATTCGCTTGACTAAATTTCAGCCCTTTAGTTCGCCCATATGCCGAAGGTTTTAGGTCAGTCAGGCCCCATGAATTGCAACTTTCCCTGGAAAGTGCAGACGTTTCCGCGTACGTTAGACGTACGCCCCATGAATAGGACCCCTGAGAACTGTTTGCAGGATGCAGTGACAAGATGAAACTTGTAATACTACTGTGGGTTAGTTGTCAGCAGGGCTATAATTTAAAAACAACATGACTTACTGCTGTGGGTTGGAGCTGTATGATGGAGTGAGGAGGCTGATATGAGGAGGACCCATGCCACAAAATTGATTCAAATCTGTAGTTTTGCAGTAATTTTATATTCAGGATACAGCAAAGCATTAACCCATTGCACACTGCCCATTTGCCCTGCGGACTGCACTCCCAGCCTGCAGGGTCTCAGAGAGGTACTAAGTTTATTACAAAACACACATAAAGACAATGAACTTATGAAGTGCTTGCATTAGTTGAAACTGATTTAAAATCGCGCAACGAGTTTAGCGATCATTCTGACGCAAATAGCTTCAGAATAAACATATTTTAGTCATTAACGTAAGCCCCCATGTTAAGGACAAAAAAAGGTCTGTTTGGGGTTTCATCAGTTTGAAAAATAGGGTAGGTAGGTATGTACTACTACTACTAGTAGTACTAGGCTTTTTTTTCTCTTTTTTTTTTAGACTTGTGTTCGGTCCATGTGTGTGAATATATGAAAGTATTTGTCGCCTTTACCGCATCTCCATGGTCACATGTTGCCATTGATACAGCAAGCGCGTGTCTTGCTCCTGCCATTTTGTTGGCAGAAGTAGGGATCACAGACGTTGGCGCGAGTAACGGTCCTTGACTGCGCCGAATGTATTGTTTCCCTTGCATCGTCTGTTCGCTTACTTTCGTTGTTGTTTTTTTCTCCCCCATTTGCCCATTTTGTTGGCGGAAGTAGGGATCACAGACGTTGGCGCGAGTAACGGTCCTTGACTGCGCCGAATGTATTGTTTCCCTTGCATCGTCTGTTCGCTTACTTTCGTTGTTGTTTTTTTCTCCCCCATTTGCCCATTTTGTTGGCGGAAGTAGGGATCACATTTTGTTGGACGTTGGTCCTTGACTGCGCCGAATGTATTGTTTCCCTTGCATCGTCTGTTCGCTTACTTTCGTTGTTGTTTTTTTCTCCCCCATTTGCCCATTTTGTTGGCGGAAGTAGGGATCACAGACGTTGGCGCGAGTAACGGTCCTTGACTGCGCCGAATGTATTGTTTTGCCCTTGCTTATCGTCTGTAGGGATCACAGACTTAACGGTCCTTGACTGCGCCGACTTTCGTTGTTGTTTTTTTCTCCCCCATTTGCCCATTTTGTTGGCGGAAGTAGGGATCACAGACGTTGGCGCGAGTAACGGTCCTTGACTGCGCCGCCGATGTATTGTTTCCCTTGCATCGTCTGTTCGCTTACTTTCGTTGTTGTTTTTTTCTCCCCCATTTGTCCAAAAAAAAGTTTAGGGTCAGCGGCCAAACACTAGTGTCGGTTGGGAAACCGGAAACCAACTTTTTGTTTCCCTAATAGTTTCTACTATTACTAAATTCTAGATTGATAAGAAAAGTAAATGGAGGTCTCTGCCCGATAATTTGTCGGGCGCTGGTAGTTGCACTAGGGCGCCCTGGACAAATTGTCATGTGCAGAGCGGAATGAGTTAAACTGCTACACCTATAAGATTAGATAATGTTTTTGTACTGTGAAGCAGTGATGTACCGAGGATCAAAACGTGATAGGACAAACTGTCCTGAGAGTGAGACTAGAGAAATCAATAGGACAATGTCCTGGTTGTTGCAGAAATCAATAAGACAAAACGTGCCCGTGTTACAAATGTAATCAGACATTTGTCCCAGCACAGTTGGAGGTGGCAGGGGAGAACACAATAGGACATTTTCAATTTTAATAGGTCAATGTCCTATGACCGGGCCTCAGGACATCACTGGTGAAGAGTCTGATGTATGGATGACCCACACCTTAGAAGAGATTCAAACTACAATTGTGACGGTTCTATAATTCTGTGCGCAGGGTGCAGTGACAAGCTGAAGTGCTACAGCTGTGGGGTGGAGCTGTAAATCTATACTGTGAAGAACTTTATGTATGGATGACCCACACCTTAGAAGTGGTTCAAATTACGTTTTATGATGGGTGTTGTATTCTGTGCGCAGGGTGCAGCGACAAGGTCAAGTGCTACAACTGTGGGGTGGAGCTCTATGACTGGAGTGAGGAGGCTGATATCTGGAGGACCCATGCCACAGTGTCTCCTACCTGCCTTCATATCATCAGCACCAAGGGTCAGGACTTCATTGCCCAGGCTGCCAATCTACAGGTAGGTTTTCAGTGCTTGAGTAAAAAAGAAATTGAGAAAATTTGCTAAAACCAAAATGACCAAAGAAAAAGAGAACCTCTTTGTTTTCTGAACCAAAATAATTAAAGAAAAAAGAACCTGTATGTTTTATCTGTGTGTGTGTGTGTGTTAGAGAGAGGGACAGAGTGACTTACTTTTGTTGAATAAAAAATAAGAAGGCATTACTTAAAATTTAATTTCCATATTATTAAATATTATAATTTGATGTTATTCACTTACTGTGGTTTATGTCATTGTGTTTAATGCTGAAAATCTATATTATTATTAATACTAGTAGTAATATTGTAAAACACTGACTGGCTTTTCTCTTTTTGTTTACCAGGTCTTAGCGGAAGTAATGTACCCAAAGGAGTTGAATGGACCTGGTGAGTTATTCATATTGCTTTGATACTTTTATAATTTACTTTTGACGTTCATTTACTTTTTGTTTATTATCAAATAATATGATGTTGCTTATTGTGGATGAAAACACAGTGCTCTAAGTAGTATTAATTACCTTAGTAATATTTGTAATTATATATACAGCCTCATTACAGGTTAACTAGAAAAAAACCATTTTGATCTTTAATACTTTATGCTCCGCATTATATTAAACTTCATTTTTTTTAAAAACAAGAGGCAAAGCCTGCAAGGCTCACGTCTGATTTTTATTACTATAGCAGGCATGGGAATTCCCATGACAATTCCCATGCCTGTTTAGAGAGAATACTGTTATGTAGACACTTGTGCATCTGAAAACAATTAATTTTTATTTTACTGTGTAAATTAAAATTATTTCTATGCACCCCTACCCCTTTCTTTAAAATTTAATTATATGTATGCGCATGTAACAGTGGAGCCCTATTTTTATTTTTGGCAAACAAGTAAAATTGAAAAGCATATTGACCAAGCTTTCAGAAAAAACATAGTGACCAATCCCCCCCCCCGCCGGGGTAAGGGGGGTCTACGGACACCTGTAGTAGGCCTAGTCTTTGCCTGTGGGTCTAAGCCTCTTACTCTTAGAAAATTAATAATTGAAGTTGCGTGATCTGTTACTGTTTTAAACTGATCGTTCATGCGATGAAAACTTGTTCCACATCATCTACATTTCTGTAAGATATTTTATATTAGTCCTAATATTTTATTTTCGTTTCGTTAATTCTCCCCCCCCCCCCCCCCTGCCACAAAGCAAAGGTCAAGGTCACAGCCAGCAAGCTCATCCATGTTTATCTTCCCCTGTACAGTCTTTGCTCATGGTGATCAATCGTCTAGGACTAACAAAGGATTCGTACGTCGAAGGCAGTGAAATCGACGAACCCTGGATTTTCCGTATATTTTTTTTCAAGACTGAAATGAATGTGGGCTAAATGTTAAGTACGTCGTCTTGATTATGAGGTAAGGCATGGACTCTAGGCCTAGGCCTTGTTGCCGGAAGTGCAGTAGGCTAAGTTGTGCGCAGAGATGATGGGCAAATGAACACGAACAACCGTTACTCAAAGGCGCAAATAAAAGCTAAACAACCGGGCCGTCAACGCACACACTCGGTACATCCATTTGTTACAGAAAATATAAGTTGACGACGTTAAAATGTACCTATTTGTACACACCTGAAGTCTTGTGTTTCTTTTTAAAGAGCGTTTTTGTATATCTAATGGAGAGTCTTCTTTCCAGTATGTATCTCCTACTCGGTACAACACAACAGTTACAACAAATGATTTTCTTTCTTTTGTTCCTTACCGATGTATCTGACTGCTTTGATCGCCATGACTTGAAGGCTCACGTCAAAATCAAGTATCCTGCTAACTTTAACCCTCTATCATCTTATGTTTTTTTGAGAAAATGACAACGTTAAAGTTTCAGTGGAGAGTGAGAGTCTTCTTTAGTTTGAAGAGTGTGACTGAGTCAAGGTTCAAGGTTGCACAACCTTATCTTTATTTTGTTCTTTATCAATGTATCTGACTGCTTTGATCGTCGTGACTTGAAGGCTCACGTCAAAATCAAGTATCCTGCTAACTTTAACCCTCTAACGCCTTATATGTTTAGAGAAAATGACAACGTTAAGGTTTGAGTTAAGGTTAAAGGTCGGGGCCACGGACGCAACACACACACACACACACACACACACACACACACACACACACACACACACACACACACACACACACACACACACACACACACAACACACACACACACAACCCGAACATGTACGATACTATAGACTCACTTTGTTTTAAAAAACGACGTGAGCCAATTTTGTTCTTTATCAATGTATCTGACTGCTTTGATCGTCGTGACTTGAAGGCTCACGTCAAAATCAAGTATCCTGCTAACTTTAACCCTCTAACGCCTTATATGTTTAGAGAAAATGACAACGTTAAGGTTTGAGTTAAGGTTAAAGGTCGGGGCCACGGACGCAACACACACACACACACACACACACACACACACACACACACACACACACACACACACACACACACAACCGAACAACCGAACATGTACGATACTATAGACTCACTTTGTTTTAAAAAACGACGTGAGCCAATCATATTTATATTATATTTTTTATTACTTTGGATGTAAAACAGGCATGGGCTTTGATTTTCCTCAGCTTAGCGATTCAGTCAAACTCAAGGCTACTTATCAATATCAGCTCATGTTTCTTTTTATGGGATTTATAATCTTTAAATAAAGAACTTTACATGAACTGGCACAGTAATGATTGCTCTTTCTTTGTTGATACAATCTCATTCTTTTGAGAGCCAAGTGTCAGAGTTTATTCATTTGTGTTTGTGATTGACAGGTGACATCAGCAGCAGTGACGGGGTGCTGGGGGAGGAGCCAGGGTCCCCTGTGCTGGACATGACCGCGGTCAAGGCAGCCCTAGCATGTGGGTACACCCTCCTGCAAATCCAACATGCTATCGTCAAGTTTTTCTGTCAAACTAGTGAGTTTGAACAGTGCAAATGATTTCAGCCTGACTGATAGGGGAATAAATTCTGCTCAGAGGTCACTTTGCTAAGAAAAGGTCTTACATCTATTATTACTGAGGAAGTTATAGCTTCTTGAAATTTGCAAAGTGACTGGACTGTAGTGGACACTATACTATTTGAAGTATTTCAGGTGTAAAAAGGTTTTTTGTTTGTTTGATTACATCTTTATTACTTAGTTTGATTATTAAATTAATTTCATTTTTGCACATGCTTGGACTAGTTGGAGTACAGGTAAATATTAACATACAAAAATGTGTGAAAGAACCATGTGGGCAGATTTATTCCTAGAGCTTTGTGGCAGTGAGTTTGTTGGGGGTTGTGGTATCAACAGCATGACAATTCAGTCAGAGTTTGTACCACTCTTTCTGCTGCTATAATCTGTTTTGAATTGAATGAGGTATCCAAATGTTCACTCCTAGATGGACAGAGAGGAATTTCAAGCTTTGAAAAAAGAGATTTAACCTTCTGGCAACTTGGCCATCATCTTTACAGACAAACATGCTAACTTTACAGTACATGCATCTCTTTGTAATTCCTGAGTGAAGCGGCAGGAACTATTGTTTTTGTTTGGTCTGTGCGTGTGTGCATGCATCTGTCCATTTATCCATACTCAAAGGGAACTAACTCATGTGAGGAAACGTTGCACCAACCCAGGTTCAGTCCCTTGTGTTCCTTGTTTTTTTAGCATTGTTCAGTCTGGAAAAACATGTATAAAAGAAAATGCTTGGAACACTTTAGGCCATTGATATTGTTTCTGTGAAGCATTTCTCAAATGGAGTAAGTGATGTTGTTTATTGACTGAACTGACCCACAACTTATCGGTGTTTGTTTTGCTACACAGGTCGGTATCCGAACGAAGCCATCCTGAAGGCTTCCTTGAAGGCTGCCGATGAGAACCACATCACCATCTGCAAGCAGCAACAGGTGGTACTGGAGCAAGACACACAGCTGCAGCAGAAAGACACACAGCTGCAGAAAAAAGAAACACAGCTGCAGAGAGTGGTGGAGGAAAAAGAAACACAGCTGCAGCAGAAAGACACACAGCTGCAGAGAGTGGTGGAGGAAAAAGACACACAGCTGCAGAGAGTGGTGGAGGAAAAAGAAACACAGCTGCAGCAGAAAGACACACAGCTGCAGAGAGTGGTGGAGGAAAAAGAAACACAGCTGCAGAGAGTGGTGGAGGAAAAAGAAACACAGCTGCAGAGAGTGGTGGAGGAAAAAGAAACACAGCTGCAGCAGAAAGACACACAGCTGCAGCAGAAAGACACACAGCTGCAGAGAGTGGTGGAGGAAAAAGAAACACAGCTGCAGCGAGTGGTGGAGGAAAAAGAGCAGGTTTGTATAATTTACTGTGCAATTTTGCTTCATTTCAGTTGTTTTATTTGTTTTATGTTTTGTTTTTTAATTGAACTCTTTGTTTTCTATATTATTATTTGATGATTGATTAATGATGATTTATTATTAACAGACAGAAGGTAAAGTGCAGGTGACTTGGAGATGCATTGCAGGTTGATTGTAGTCCTGGCTGATTTTAGGTTTGTAAACTGAACATGGACTGACTGGTTGAATGAATATAAAGTATTTGTTGACTAAAGATAAAGTACTGGCTGACTGAAGATGTACCTGATCTACAAGCCGCACCCTTGTCAAAGCCGCAACCCCTGAAGTTTTTTGTTGCAGACACAAATGCCAATTTATCAGTTTAATAATACAAAGCATTTTTTTGTAAACTTCTTTTTGTGTGAAGCAAGACCAATCACTTTCAACTTCTTTCATTTGCACAGCATTGATAAAGATCGTCACGATTGCGATATATCAATTCAAATTTTGATCATAAGCTGTTCCCTGTTTTAGTGTATGAAACTGGTGAAGTTCACTGGTTAGATTATGTGCTCACTGATTAAATTCCTAAGTATTGGTCCGAGAACGTTTCATCTTTACCTAATTGGGCGATGTCAAAGCGCAAAGGCTAGATTTGATGACCAGCCTAAAAATAGAAACAAATAAATCCACAAATAATATTTAGTGTCATTTTGAATAATAATTATAATTTTATTTATATAGCGCAATAATCCATTAAAAATGCTCTATGCACTTTACAATGACAAGATAGGAAATAAAAACATTGAAATAAAAACAATCCTATAAAATTTATGACAAGTAATAACAGCACAAAAAGAACATCACTAAAAGAAGAGCACACTGCAGTTACTCATATTTACATGTTACATTATTTCAAGGGAAATGCACATACACACAAAAAGTATCAATATAGAAACAAATCATCTACAAAGCAAAGGCATTAAAAGGAAGAAAAATACACCTGGGACGGTATTCATGTCGAGATAGCATGAGACTTAGCATGATGCTAACTTAGAAGCTCTTCCAATGTCCTATAGGATTTAATAGGACTTTTGGAAGAGCTTCTAAATTAGCATCATGCTAAGTCTCATGCTATCTCGACATGAATACCGTCCCTGGGCACCAATATGCTACAAAAAGACCCCACTCTCATACTTTCTTTCTCATCTCTCTCTCTCTCTCTCTCTCTCTCTCTCTCTCTCTCTCTCTCTCTCTCTCTCTCTCTCTCTCTCTCTCTCTCTCTCTCTCTCTCTCTCTCTGTCCTGCACACAAACACACACACACAGAATGATGGCTGGTTAATGGTTTTGTCTCACATGGCGACACCGAGCGGATGTTAAACCCAACTTTCATTCATTCATTCATCCATTCATCCACAAATTATCCGCAACCGTTGTTTTAGCTGCAGGGGTCAAAGTTGAGGAAGAAAGCGGCGGCTTGCTGCCCGGAAAATACGGTAGCACAGATTTATGTTAGAGAAAATATAGGTAAAGGTAAAGATGTGCCACCCCCCCCCCTACATTTCTCGGTTAATTGTATTTTTCCGTTATTGCCTTTCTTACCATACATAAAGCTGTATTTTAGGAACATTTTTAGCTAATAACCTTTTTGGAATACTAACCCTAGCCCTAACCCTAGCCCTAACCCTAACCCTACCCCCCACCCTATAAGATGAAAAACGCAACGAACCACAACTGTGACAAATCGCGGTGTACTGCAGTACATAGTGGGGGGTAGGGTTAGGGCTAGGGTTAGGGATAGGGTTAGTATTCCAAAAAGGTTATTAGCTAAAAAGGTTAATAAAATACAGCTTTATGTATGGTAAGAAAGGCAATAACGGAAAAATACAATTAACCGAGAAATGTAGGGGGGGTGGCACATCTTGACCTTTACCAAAATATATGAAAGTTATGATTGACAGTGAAAAATTAATAACTCTTACTAAAATTGAGATTTTATCTCTTTTTGCATTTCTCTTTGCTTCCTGGCTAAAACTCGGGTATTTATTGTTGCTGAGATTTGTGCGTATTCTTGCCGTTAAGGTACCACATTTCTTTTAGGGGATGATGCCTAAATGAGACTGCTGTGTGGGTTTTTTGTTTGTTTTGTTACTGTTGGTTTGTCATCAGACACATGGATACATTAAAGTCCTTTCTTTTAAAAGATGAGAAGAAATTTTCTTTGAAACGAAACTTCAATATATTTTTCTCGCTCGAGAGTAGAATAAAACAAGCATTAAAAGTTATCTCAGCTGAGGAAAAAATACTGTAGTGTTGAAACATTCCCATAGAGTTTCAAACCTGTGACTGAAGGGATCATCAGGATCTTCAGTCACTTGTTTTTAACTGGTGCGCCTCTATTCGCCTACGCGCGTTTCGCCTATGCGTGTTTTGCCTACTCTCGTTTCATCGACTAACTGAGAAGTTGTCTCGTTTCGCCTAGATAATGTTTAAACAATTAAAGACAGCAAATTGCTGACACCACCCACAAAACAGGACTAAACTGCAATTTGCTGTTGCTATTTAAAAATGTGATAAAGAAGAATTACAAAATATTAAGAAAACTAAAACTGAACAAGAACAACAACTTAAGACGAGTACATCAGTGCTAAAACCAAGTTCTTCCCCCCCCCCCCCCCCCTCTCTCTCTCTCTCTCTCTCTCTCTCTCTCTCTCTCTCTCTCTCTCTCTCTCTCTCTCTCTCTCTCTCTCTTGTTCTCTCAGGTACTGAACAAGAACAACAACTTAAGACGAGTACATCAGTGCTAAAACCAAGTTCTTCCCCCCCTCTCTCTCTCTCTCTCTCTCTCTCTCTCTCTCTCTCTCTCTCGCTCTCGCTCTCGCTCGCGCTCGCGCTCGCGCGCGCGCGCGCGCGGTGGGCGAAATGAGACACCTAGTGTGGGCGAAACGACACAGCCGACACAATAAATGCAAATGAAGTGGCAGATTACGTACATCAAAGAGTAGGTGAAACGCGCGTAGGTGAAGTGGACAGCACCCCTTTTAACCAAGTGTGTCATTTTGGCCCCTCTTGGAAAAGTCCAGAAAGAAAGGGATAAGGGAAGTGGAGCCTAGGGTGTGGGTTGGATGTTGTTGTTGTTGTTGTTGCTTTACCCTGGCTTAAAGACTCCAGGGATCATCCCAACAGCCGAAGTACTTGAACACTATGGTACAAATGCACCAGCTAGGGATGAGAGCATTACGTGCATGACCGTTTTCGATTACCCCGACACGTGGGCAGCCACACTCCGACTTTGGAGGATGTGTTGGATGTAAGAAGCAAGAAGCAATGATGATAAGGTCAGGGTCACGAGACTGTCCATGCCTAGCATCTTGATCGGTCAAGTTTACTCCATGTAATAGTAGCGTGTCTGCAATACAGTAGAAGTTTAGTGATAAGCCCAATACATGTGTCATTTCATGTGCTTTGGCTGCAATATTTTCTTGAGCTTGTTAGTCTGAAATAAGTCATTTGTCATGCTGGTACTAGCATGGCTAACAACTTCACTCAAATGTTTTCATGTTTTTAACCCTTTCAACGCCAATGTCGCATTTATGCACCACAGTGATTTGACACCCATGTCACTAAAAGGCATAAAATCAGGGACTGTAATCCAAAGACCCTATTTTTCTTAATTTTGGGAGCCAAGGATAGGCCTAATGTTACACATCACAGAGGAACTCCCAATATTGCATATAATTTTTCTTCTCTACCCAGTTAAGTTTAATGGCATTTTTGGATTGAATAATGGCTGGCGGCGAAAGGGTTAAAAGTGGTTATCTGGTTTTGAGTAATTACAATTTTAAAGTAGTTTAGGCCTTATTGTTGGGTACATTTTGTAACAAGAGTGTAGCGCCGCATTGACTCGGTTTCGTGCATATGTGTGTGTGTGTGCTACATTATTCTGCACAATCTTGGTCAATTTGATTCACTAAGCTTTTATTTCTTACGGTAAAAGATGACGTTATTTATATATGTCACAAAAATGACATCATTGGAACCTCCCTTATAAGACTTCCCATTATAAGACTCCCTCCCACATGAGACCTACTTCTGAGACATTGCCCTTCTTTGTAAGTATCAAAATTGCCTCCCTTATAAGACCTCATTTTGGATTATTTTTGAAGGTCTTATAAGGGAGGTTCCACTGTATTAAAAACATTTTTGTGGGGGGTGCACCTTGTAATGATGCACGAAATAGTCCGCAAAATATGGTACTTTGTTTATCGGTATGTCATATTATCCTCCGAAGTCGGAGTGTGGCTGTCCATGTGGCGGGGTAATCAAAAATGGTTACACACGTAATGCTCTCATCCCTGGCTGGTGCATTTGTACCATAGTGTTCAAGTGCTTCGGCTGTTGGGATGATCCCTGGAGTCTTTAAGCCAGGGTAAGACAACAACAGCATGTCATATTTATTTTTTTAAGCATAGGGAATGTTGGCTTACTTTAGTTAGTATTTTTTTTTCCCTTCTTATCAAGCGCCCTGCAAAGGATTATGGTGATGGTTATTATCTCTGTGTGTCTTTTCAGACTGTGCAGACGCTTAATCAGACTGTCTCTCAGCTGAATGAGAGAGATGAACAGCTGAGGTGGCAGGAAGAACAGATCCAGTCCCTCATGCAGCAAGTTCAACAGCTGCGAGCTGACCGCCAGCACAGAGCTGCCCTGGCACCTGGACCTCAGGGTAAGTGTTCCTATGGAGTAAAGTGCCAGTGAACTGATGTTTTACCAGCTCATTTGAATGATTAAATTTTATGATGTGATGGTGTGTTGCACAACAGTATACAGTCTGGCATTTTCCGTACGCTGGCATCTTTGGTTGACTGCCTGCTAATTTTGTTGTTGTTTAGTTCTTTTACCTTTCTTACTCATTTACTTGTTCTGAATTGTACTGTATGTTTTGTTGTTTACATGTTGTTGAGCGTTTGTAAGATACATTGATGAGTGTTTTGTAATAAGTGGTCAAACTTTACGTGGTGACAGTCCTGACAGGACTATAATGAAAAAAATATAAATCAATAAAAATACTCATTTACTTTCTCTGCCTATCACTTCTATGTAATAAGTATCCACCCTCTGATATTTTCTAAGTATTGTATTCAACAATAAAATAATAAAGTTATGCAAGCTCCCAAAGAGTGTTTGTCAGGATAATAATTGTAGCAATAAAAACAGCTGCCAAAAAACAAGGCTTGTGAAAGAGAAAACACTTCATCCCATCCAAACTTTTGTGGAAGCAAAGATATTGTATTTTATTAAATTCTTGGTTATGACATTGCTATGAGGCCACCATGCAATGATCATGTTTTGAAATATTGTTTTCTTAGTTAAAGCCCATGATTTGCTTTGTAAGTGTCAGTTTAACTCTTCTAACACCATGGGCAAATGCAAAAACATTCACTGCCAAGTACCCTGCCATGTGTTTGTCTATTTTTAGAGTTTATATCAGTGATTTTTCCGTTAAAGCAACGCATGCACACTCGAAAAAAATAGTTACTTCCCTCTTGTCAGTTGAGATGCAACGGACCACCAAGAACATAAAAAAATACATAGCGCTAGAAGAGTTAATGTTAATAAACTTAAATTTATTTTGATGCTAATCACTAAATCAGTTCTGTTTTATAGGTGATGGTGCCCACAATGCCAGACCGAGGCCTGAGGAGCCCACACACCAGCCCTTGGTGTGCAAGATCTGCATGTCGGACAAGCCACGCATGATCTTCCTGCCCTGTGGACACATCTTCTCCTGCGCCAAGTGCACCAGCCGCCTGCCTGGCAAACGCTGCCCTGTGTGTCGCCAGGACATTTCTGAAGTGCTGCCCGCCTTTGTCGCTTAGATCACGTGTATAGATACTATACTGTTAGTTTCGGCAATCTTGTGGTTACTACTCTCTGCTTAGTAAGCATTTGAGTTGTTTATTACAGGGATCTTGTATCAATGCTTTTATCTCGTTACAATGAGTCTGTCTTCATTGTATTTGTATCTGGCACCATTTTTAGAACATTTATGTACACCCTCCTCCCCCCCACCCCCACCCAACATGCCAACACCCATGCTCACATACACACACACACACACACACACATACACACCCCACACAAGAGTGATGCACCAAGGATGAAAAAGTGATAGGACAAACTGTAACTGTCCTGAAACTGACAAATCAATAGGATGGAAGTTCAGTTTAACGTCGTGTATCGGCTTTCGCCATGTACGACGGGCTGAACAAACCAACCAGGTATAAACAAAAATTTATGTTCCTGAATCACTGCCTTAGCCAAAAGGCTGAGAAGCGATCAGTTTTCTGAACATGTCGCTGAAGCTACATAATCAATAGGACTAAATGTCCTGGCTTTTGTAGGAATCAGTTGAACAGAGTCCGCCAGTGCTAGCTTTCAAGAAGACATTTGTCCTGACACGGGAGAACACAATAGTACATTTTTATGTTTAATGGGACTATGTCCTATGACCAGAACATCACTGCACACACACACACACACACACACACACACACACACACACACACACACACACACACACACACACACACACACACACACACACACCCAAAACACAACACAACACAACACACACACAACGTGCACATGTGCACACACACACAAGCATGCACATCACACAACATGCAACATGCACATACAAGATTTCAAAGATAACAATGTTTTTGGTAAGTGCAATATTGTTTATTATAATTACTGTGTAAATTGATGTTCAATGTCATAACAAATTTTATAACAACTTTTCAAAGTAAGTTTTTATTATTAAAAAAACACCATTTATTTTAGCTGTGGTTTTGGATAAGCTTTATTTCATGTATATAATATCTAGCTTATAGATTCATATGATTATAGGCCTAAGTTTTTTCTTATGTGTGATAGCATTTATTTCTGTTCAAGACTGAACTTTTGATAGTTACTGAAAGGTTTACTGTTGATGTTTTTTTGTTTTAAATATTATTTTGAATTTGAAGAGTGTATGATAGTTTTTATATTCTTTACTAAGTAGTTTAATATTATAACAGGTTAATATGTTGATATGTACTTTTACAGTACATGTACTTATTTTTTTGGTTTCTAAATGGTGAATATTCAATAAGTTCTTTATGAAATATGAAAAAGGTTATGCTACACCTTTTCACTGGGTGAAATATTGCTCTATATATTGTGGATGTTATATTTTGCCATTGAATCCAAACTCCTGATTCTTTGCCTATGCCAGTTACTTAGTTTACTTTTTCTCTTTCTCAGTACTTAGTTCTGTCTGTTTGATCCTGCCTATCTTTTGTTGTATTTGTCTGCTTGCCTGTGTGTCTGCCTGTCTTACTAATGTCCTGCTCTCTTTGCTCATCCCTTTGCCATTTGTTTTTTCGTTTTGTTTTGTTTGTTTCTCTCTCTTTGTTTTTTATATTTTTTGCACACATGCCCCCCTCTCCAAACTCCTTTTTTTCAAGAGTCTAAGAATTGAGGCAATGATAGAGAAAACAAATCAGTTCAAATATAGCCTTACTTAGTTATTATTGCTGAACTGTCAACATTGAAACCTTAAGCTCTCTGTGATTTTGCTCTCTTTCAGAATTATTAAATTCTTAGAAGATAGTAAATGTGCATACTGATTTTGAATTATTCAGAAAGCATTCTAATGCTTCCCTATTTAAATTTAAATTAATATGACTAGGAATATAATTTTTTAACTCAATCAGTGCTTTGATTTGATTACTTTTTCAATATTTTGGAATAGGTAAAAATCATTAAAATCAAATTGTAAATCATACGGCCAAATTTTTATTTGAAATTCAGATTTAGAAGACTCATTATCAATGCTTATTGGTTTTCTTTGTTTAGATTATGGTAGTCGCATTGGAATATCAGATTTTGCAGTCACCAGACTTTGGTTTCAGGGATTTGTTTAACACTAGTTCCATTTCGGTAACTAAGACTTTCCTTATTTTAAGGATCATTCTCAAGTGTATTGCCAAGGGATTGTTGTTTGTGGCTAAGAACAAATTTTTAAAAGAACACTGTTGGCCAATTCGAACATTGTCACCTGTGGTGAAGAACAAAAGTGATCTCAAACTAGAACAAAGTTGAAAACACAGAAACAGTGAAGTCTGGAGAAGACTAAACAAATCAACAAAGACAGAACTCACTTTCCCTGAAATAAAAGCACACAACTATCACCAAGGCCGCTTATGGTACCTATTCACCTAGCCCAGTGCCAGAAAAGGGTACAGAGGACCAAACCCAGGAACTTCCTCGATGATTTTTCTGGCACTGGACAAGGTGAGTAGGTTACGTAGACGTAGGCCTTGATTGTGGTTGTGTGCTTTTTAGGGATGGAGAGTCCTCCGTCTTCATTTGTCGATAGAACAAAGTTGGATGCAAATTGCTGTTCACACTGTCTGGAAACTATTTCAGTCAACTTCAACTCTGGGAAGGAGATATGATTTCCTTGAAGTAGTCCTTATGAAGCTATGTTGCTGAACTTGCTACATGGATTTCACATGCGAGCGTTCACAGCAAGCCACATTTTGACAAAATCAAAGGCAGACAATTATGACTTTATCGATTCATGCAACATTATTAAGGCAGTTTGTGATCATGCGTTTTTAAAGATGTTTAGGAAAGAAGGAGTTTTAATCATAACATGACATTATGTCATAGAAGATTCGTTGTTGGTTTACTTAATTCACAAAGGCAAAAAAGAAAACCAGTGAACATTACTGTATATTTCAGACTCTAAGGCGATACTTTTTTCCCAGACTGAGACCCCTGTGCCTTATAATATGACTACTAAAATAGTAAGAAAATATAGTAACAGAATCTGCATTTTGTATAAAATTTGGGGGGTGCGCCCTATAATCAGGTGCGCCTTATAGTCCGAAAAATATGACACATGAATTTGAAATTACTATTGCTGTACATTTGTGTTTACATAGACGATAATTATATCTCTGTAAATAAATTGTAGATACCTGTTTGATATGCATAAATTTAAAGAGATATCATTCGTTTTCTATCTGTAAATAATTTTGTAAAATACACATATATTGTAAATAATGTACATATTTGTATGTTATATATTTTAGGGCAGCACAAATATATAAAAGTTTGTACAGTTTTAAATGTCATGCTTCAAAACCAGCTTAGATATTTTAAGGAGAAAAAACGGTTTGGGCTATGTTTGTAATTCGAGAGAGAGAAGGGTTTATCCATGTGTGTGTGTGCATGCATGTTTGTGTGTGTGTGTGCATATGTATGAAAGAAAGATAAAACGAGCTAGTTTCTGTTTGAGAACCCACCCAAAAACTAGTTTTAAACCCATTTTAAGTGAGGATATTTTGAATATCATGTAAATATAAGTGGAATCTAGCATGAAATGTAGGGCAGCATTCAAACAATAGGCTTATAACAATATGATGTACAGTTCCTCTATTCATATGATTGTTCCTCAATTTTTTCAGCTTGTAATATGCAGAATATTGCTGTAGAATTTTTCTTTTTAAATGAGTGTAGATTGTGTTTATATATCATCATCATCATCATCATCATCTGTTATATTGTATATTAGCTCTTTCAATCCTGCAGACCGGTTTTCCGGTTTCAAGGCTTAATACCTTTCAATCCTGGAGAACGGAAAACCGTTCTGGAAGAAATAACTCCTTTCAATCCGAGAGACCGGTATTCCGGGATCGTACTTTGGACTTACCACAATTCGCGCCATCAAAGTACGTCATTTACCCTTGACCCAGCCCTAACGGGACTGTTTATGAATGGAATGTGATGCCAGACCCCCCTGCCGTTTACCCTTCCCTTTCCCCCACCCCCTCCTCCTTCCAGCTCTGTGGGAAAGGGGTCGTTTTGAGTGAATGCGTGTAGTAGGTGTGTACTGTGCACGTGGCAGTTTTTGTTGGTAGTGAAAATAGAAGGTGGAGAAAATTCTGATTCTGACCAATTTGACAGAAGAAGAGTGAGTTTAGTTCGTGGCAGCTATTGAAGCGCATATAGGTGGTGATGATGCTAGTGGTGAGGAGTTAGATTATCAAAACTTACCTTTGTTCTACACTCGACCGAGTTTTGAGTGGATTAGGGGGAATTATGTCACACCAAAACCGAAACTAGGACGGAATTCAAACATCGATCAGGGCCTGTGTGTGTGTTAGACACATCAATGAAAGCGCAAGATTATTTTCAGTTATATTACTCTGATGAAGTGCTCAGTTCTCTGCTAGAATATACCAACAATAACACCTAACAAAACGCACCGAGGAGCCAGAGAAAAACAAAGGTGTAGGTGACAAGCACACCTGTGTGTTGTGCACGGCACGACACCCCAAGTACAAGCATGCACACACTGGTGTCAGCTATGCCGACACCCCTTCAAAACGTGTCAAACTACAATGATGTGTGAAAAGTGTGGTATCTGTGCTCCAAACAGCGTCACAGTGACTGCTGCAAGGTGTGTCACACACCTGTCACCTATGTGTGACATGTGATGTGATGACTGTGACAGGGGTACATACATGCGTAGATAGGGAACGTGAAAATATTATGTGTAAAAAAAGTGTGCAAAATAGTGTGGTGCTTGTCCTCTATATATTTGTGTTGTATCCATACATAATCGTCAAAACAGACAATAAACTGTTGATGTGTTGGGGACAATTATGGTGACAATGGTGACACTTATCTGTGGAGTAATGACAAGCACAATGCATGGGGATGTACAGGAGGCATCGCTTGGTGAGTGCGTGCATGAAATATACAATTTGCTTTAAAAACACTGACCTGCATGTATGGCATGATGGTATGTTTTATGTTAAATTGTAAACTTACCTGTTTTACACCTGTGTGTCATCTGTCATGTCACCATAATGTGTCAACATGGTCACAAACAGCTTCTCACATCAATTCCCTACACAACGGTATATGACATTCTTAGGTTCGTGTAATGTGGGTTACTGCCGTAAGTCTCTAAAATAAGTACCCCATTATCACATTTTCAACCCTCTATAAATCCAGGAATGAAGGGAATAGATAGATAATAGAAACATAGGAATAAGGGGAAGTAACAGTTAGTGTAAAACCAGGAATGAAAGAGTTAGGAAAAGTGATTTTTGTAAATAGATGCGAATAGACTTCATATATGTTGCTTTTTTTAAAATGCTGTTTTTGCTTTTTGTTGTGAATTATATTCTGTCTGCCTATCTTTCTTGATTATTTTACAGTTAAATTATTTTGTCCCTGATTTGTGGTGGTTGTTGCTATTGTTATATGTTTTGTCTTTTTATTCATTGTGCATAGTTTTCACTGTATATATCTATCTATCTGGTGCATTGTTTTTCTGTATATATCTCGATTCATAATCTTACTAGTGTGAGACACTTATAGTGGTTATGGTCCCGATGTACCATATTCACTGCCTATGTAACCATTTTATGTGGATAGGGCCCTCCCGTGGGGATACCGAGGGGTCTTTCAGTAGAAAAAGTTCCCCCATCTTCTGGAAGTTCCATGCTAGTAACTTCCCCTACTCTATCACTCTCTTTGACTCTGCCTTTTCTCTTCCTTTTGCTTTCTGGCGTCTACTTCTTTCTGCCTTATTGGTCCATTCTCTGCATTTTTTCTATAAAACCCTTCCACATTTTTCCTTTTTACAATTTATGACATGCCAGGGTGGTTTTTTTTATATTGTTCACTGGCTTCCAGACATGAGACCTTACGCACTTGAGTGGGCACCTGTTGTCATTCTGCAGTGCATATTTGCCTATATGGACTTTTTTTTAATATATATCTTAGTTTACTAGTATGTGTTTTGTTATCCTTTTTTACTGTTTTTTTTATCCTGGACTCGATAAATAGAGCGGAATAGCTTTCGTTTCCAGCACTGTCTGGAATTATGTGCTATAGGGTACAATGATGGAAGTGTCGTTATGAATTGTACTATATTTTTTATGTTTTCAGGTTTTTTAACATTGTTAATATTCATTGTTTTGTTATACGTGGTCGAACTTTACGCGGTGACAGTCCTGAGATAACCATGGCTGTTGATGGGACTATTATAGACTAACTAACTAACTAACCATTTCACACTATGAATTTCCTTCTGTGTGTACATTTTGATCTATAGAGAGTATAGACGGTTGCTATCTTTAATTAAACACTGACTATTTCTCTTTGACCTGATGACACCAGGCATTGCTCTGAATTTTAAAAAAAGTTGTCATTGTCAAGTTTAGTATTCACTGAATTGTGAAACAGGTTAGTATTAATAAATAAATTATCAGTGAGGCACTTAAAGTGACTTTTATGATGAATTCATCAATAAAAACTAGCAAATAATTGGCAAGGAAAGAAAAATAAAACAGACAAGAAAGACTAACTGAAAAACTCTTAGCTCTATCTTTTGAAAAAGAAAAAATTCATGCCATGTATCAACTATACCATTTTCATTCAGACTGTCGAAATAAATTGAAGAAAATATGACATTTAATTTTGAAAACTTCATAGAAAAACTTTTTTTTTTAAATCACAGTATACAGTGGAACTTCCCTATAAGACCCCCATTATAAGACTCCATCCCTTGTAAGACCTACAACTTCTCTGTGATATTGCCCTTCTTTGTAAGTATTAAAATTACCTCCCTTATGCAACTCCCTCCCATTTAAGACCTCATTTTGGATGATTTTTTGAAGGTCTTATAAGGGAGGTTCCACTGTACTACATTAGTTTTTCTTGTCTGTTGTTGCCTTTGCCTCACCAACTGTTTTTTTGTCTTTTGTTTTTCAACACTTAATAATATCATTTATCATTACATACAAAATGAGAAAAAAAAGAAAAAGCAGTCCATTTTGCCTTAATATAATTCATAATTCATAAACTATGGAGTAAAGATAGTGCGTAAAATGTAATTGTTGTAAGGGCGTTGTCACTAATGAAGTAGCCACGCAAAGAAGTATCCGGATTAAAGGCAGCAGTGTTATAAAAATGTCATTGCTGGGTACTTTGGTTCTTCTTCATTACACTACTGATGGCTTTGTATCACACTTGTTTTTGCTTTGTTTTCTACTGTCAGCATCTCGAATAATTAAAAGGAAGAAACAAAAATTGGCTTGCATGTTTGTGTAATTATACGAGTGTGTTGAGGTAAAATATGGGTATGAGATGTGTATGAATCTGTCAGGAAATGAACTACAACATGCAAAACATAGCATTACAGATTTCAGTAATGAGGGGTTCTTGCCGCCCAACTAGAGATCACTCTCCCATCTGATATGACTTCCTTTTGTCAAAATAGGAGGCTAAAATCTAGTTTTTGCAGAATGCGGGTGAGACAGAGAGTAAAAGAGCGAGTTTTCCCTTGCTTGGAGACTGCCTTTAGATGGAACACCGTCTGGTGTCAAGGGCTAAGGAAGACAACTCCACCTGAACAGCCCATATTCTGTTTGCACAAACTAAAGTACAACTTTACAAAGTACAAAGTTGAAATACTGTATAAAAACAACAACAGTTTGCCTTCTGCTTTGCTACAGATATTTATCTCAGCAGCAAATTTTACAAATACAGTATTTCAGTTTCATCTTTTTTCTTATACCTTTCCTATACACAGTCAGACTGGTTTCTATCACTACAACAATTTTGAAGAGTTATGCAGTAAAAGTAGTCACCACCAAATTATATTAAGGCAATACACTCGAAGAAGAAACTGCACTGAAAGTATGCGTATATGTACCGTTTTAGAGTTGATTTGTAATGCTTTTTCTGATTCTGGATGGTTTCCTAAGCCCACCAGCTAAATCATAAAACACACACACACACACACACACACACACACACACACACACACACACAGAGTTTAAAACAACAATGAACAACAACAAACATGAAGAGCTTCAGAAATCCTAAGATTTCTTTTCTTTCTTTCTGCTTTTCTTTTTTTTCTGACAAAAAATAAAACGGAACCAACATGAGTTTAAAAGACCAAGGTCATGGAGTGAAGTATTGGAGCACCTGATTTTTCTTCCTTTTAAAAGAAAAATCTATTTACAGTATTTATGTTTATTTTTAAGGAAGTATGTTATAACGAAATTGAACAAAGGGTGAATACTCTCTTTCTAATTAACTCACCTCCACCAAAGTTGATTACGATACCAATCACCTAGCAGTGCGTGGGTCAGAACCAAAGTGAGACAAACAAAGCATCATTCTCAAAAAAGAATGTGCCAAGTTCGCCTTTATGACCCTCCACCAGTATGTAATAGTTATTGACAATAACAAAAATTAAAAACATAACCTTGTTGGAGGTAACTATTTTTCCCACTCCATCTAAAAAAAAAATTGTATTCCAACTTCGCTATAGGGTGGAGACCCAAAATTCTAGATATGAAGTGGATTTTCAATACCTTGGCCAGGCACAATGTGTAGTGACACATTGTGCGCAACGGGATAAACCCGCTATGTGTGTTGTGGGGTTAGACTAGCTAATAATGTGTGAGTGTGTATGACTATCTCTCTGTCTGTCGCTCTCTGTCTGTCTGTCTCTTTGTGTCTGTGTTGCTCTGTCTCTGTCTCTCTCTGTGTATATGTATACAGGTGATTAACTATAAATGCGTGTGTGTGGGGTTTTTTGTGCGTGTTTGAGAGAGACAGAGAAAGACAGAAAGATGAACAAACATAGACAGACACACACAGGGTCCCCCCCTCCCCCAAAAACAAGACATGTATCTGGGACACAACGGGCCTGGGACACAAAGGGCTGACCCCAACATAGCACACACACACACACACACACACACACGCATGCACATTCACTTGGCCTAAAACACAATTTGCATCTTCCCCCCCCCGCCCCCAGACACATACATACACACACACCAGACAGACACACATGCATGTGCGCACACATATACACACACCACACCACCACCACCACCCACCTCCACCAAAACACCACCACCACCATCTTCATCATCATTCACCAAAGCACAGTTTGGTTTCAGCCTGATGTGACTTGCCTTTGATTGAGGGGGGAAAAGAGTTTCTTTCAATTTCACATGCCTATGAATGTTTATTTATTTTAAAAAATCTTGGAGAGAGTAGTTTCCCTTGCATGAATATCATGTAAGCCCAGTAGCTTCCCTTTACGTGTACAATAGAAAGTGTGTCATTCTCATGTGTTTTAACATCCCTGTGAGATAAGGCTTCTTATTTGACGACGTGTTTCCCGTTTGAACTTCAATCAAAGACGTCCTATTGTCAAGAAAAAGAAACCATGTCGTGGGGAGGTCAGCAACCATATGTAAGTATTGGTAAAATTGATTGATTTATTTGATACAGTTCTACTTCTAGTTCTAGTTCTACTCATCTTTTTGGGA
>CM065682.1:41617724-41635224 GCA_017654935.2 Phymorhynchus buccinoides | reverse complement strand
TCTCTCTCTCTCTCTCTCTCTCTCTCTCTCTCTCTCGCATGCACACACACACACACACACACACACACACACACACACACACACACACACACACACACACACACACACACACATGTGTACATTATCTCCCTCTCTCTCTCTCTCTCTCTCTCTCTCTCTCTCTCTCTCTCTCTCTCTCTCTCTCTCTCTCTCTCTCTCTCTCTCACACACACACACACACACACACACACACGCACGCACACACACACACACACGCACACACACACACACACACACACATACACACTCACACACACACACACACTTGTTTGATGATGCATGTTCATGTCATTTCTAAACTAAACATAATCATTTCCCCTTTACTTAAGTCAAGCTTTGAACATACCTGCATTCCCATATATCCTGTAGGGAGGATACGGTCAGCCAAGTCATGGCCAACCTCAGTACGGTCAACCGCAATACGGACAGCCACAGTATGGTCAGCCAGGGTACGGGCAGCAGCAGAGGCCCTCTGGCCCAGGCTACGGAGCCCCTGCAGGCTATCAGGCCTCAGCCCCTCCCCCCTACGGTGCCCCGCCCTCCGGTCCACCCGGCTATGGAAGTGCCCCTCCCCATGGAGGAGGGCTTGGGGGCTATGCTTCACCTCCGCCTCCTGGCGTCAGCCCTGACCTGTGGGGGTGGTTTCAGGTAAGACTGAGGATTGATGAGATTGTGATTGTTGGTTGTTTGCATGTTCAGTATGTTTGCTTTATGCTTTTACAGTCAGGTCTTACTTAGGTCATAAGGTCTGACTTAGGTCATAAAGTATTGATCAAATTTGAAAATAAACTTAACTGCAAAGGCAGCTTTTAAAAAAATAATATTCTCCTTGATTTATCTATTTATGGATAGTAAGGTTATTTACTTTATCCATTGGTAAAAATATTTGTAAAATTAAAAAAAAAAGAACATGCAAAAATAAAAAGCAAACCCTCACATACTTGTAACCTTGAATGAACCTGCTTGTTTTTTGTTTTGTTTTGTTTTTTACTAATCCACACACTTTACTTTTGTTGTTCAAAACAACACATATACTGACATTAACTAATCCACACACTTTACTTTCGTTGTTCAAAACAACACATACACTGACATTACTAATCCACACACTTTACTTTCATTGTTCAAAACAACACATACACTGACATTACTAATCCACACACTTTACTTTCGTTGTTCAAAACAACACATACACTGATATTACTAATTCACATACTTTACTTTCATTGTTCATAACAACACATACACTGACATTACTAATCCACACACTTTACTTTCGTTGTTCAAAACAACACATACACTGATATTACTCATTCACATACTTTACTTTCGTTGTTCATAACAACACATACACTGATATTACTAATTCACATACTTTACTTTCGTTGTTCATAACAACACATACACTGATATTACTAATTCACACACTTTACTTTTGTTGTTCATAACAACACATACACTGATATTACTAATTCACACACTTTACTTTTGTTGTTCAAAACAACACATACACTGATATTACTAATTCACATACTTTACTTTCGTTGTTCATAACAACACATACACTGATATTACTAATTCACACACTTTACTTTTGTTGTTCAAAACAGCACATTTACACTGACATTACCTGCTTGTGTTATAGTTATTTTCACTCTCCCCCCTTGACTCTTTTCCCCCATTGCTATACACATACTGAATAGTAGTTTTTAAATCTGCTGCACCTAATAAAGAAAAGGAATGTGAATGAGTGAAAATTATACAACTGTGAGAAACATGATATTCATGAAGAAGAAATACAAATGTGATGTTTAAAAAGTCTTATGTTTTGTTTTGTTTTGTTTGTAAAACGTTTTGTTTTGTTTTGTTTTTAGGCTTTTCTTCTTTTTTCATGTTTTTGTATATGTTTTATGTTGCACATGTATAGGAGATCAAATCAATGCCAGGATCAGTATATTTTATTAAAAAGACTCATGCACACTTATAAAAAAGTTATAAAAAAATCCCTGTTTTAAAGCAAGAAGCAAAACAAACCAACAAACAAACAAAACATTTACACCCCAGTCTTTACTGCTATCTAAATTATCTTATTTTTATTTGTGTGGATAAATGTATCACTTTTTTTATGCATATCACAAAAGTAAAAGTACTTTGTACTCCTAAAACATAGTGACCTTAAAAATCAAGAATGTATTTTTTAGCAGTAAAGATGAGTGTTAAAAGGACATTCATTTAATTCTTAGAGTTTTGCTAATAAAAATAATGGCTACATACATAAAGAATAGTGAATGCATTTTTCAGACAGTTGATCAGGACCGCAATGGGAAAATAACAGCTACGGAACTGCAGCAAGCCTTGATGAACGGAAACTGGTCTCCCTTCAATCCTGAGACCTGTCGTCTAATGATAGGCATGTTTGACAGAGACCGGTACGTGGAAATTAACAGAACTTATGCTGTAGAAGTAAGCAAGAAGAAAAGAAACACCAGCCACATAACATCCGTGGAAATGGAATTGCATGGTTGTGTATGTGTGTGTGTGTGTGTGTTTGTCTGTGTGTCTGTGTCTATTATTATTATTATGTATTAGGTACTTTATAGTCACAGAGGCGACTGTGAAATTCGGGTTACTCCCACTGGAGAGCGCGTCGCAGCCAGAGGCACGCCACCCTTTTTTTTCTTGCATGTGATTTTTGTGTGACTGATGAGGAAGGAAAGGGGGGGTGGAGTAAATTTTGACCAAATGACAACTTTTTCGTTGCCACTGGGTTTAACATGTGCTAAGTGCATGGGCACACAGGTCCTCAGTTTATCGTCTCATCCAAAAGATTCCACGTTCAGACCGTAAGGCCTAGTGCAAGGTGAGAGGAAAAATCCTCTGTACCCAGGTTCGAACTCAGGTTTACTTGACACGAGGCGAACGCGCACCACTGTGCCACTCTATACTATGTCTGTTTCAAAATTTGCCAAGTGCATAAAAATATGCATCATTTTTTTAATTTCCTATTTTTAAGATTATACAGATTATTTTGTTTGTGCTGTTGATGTTTAGAAATTACTCTGTTTATTGTCATGTTTACTGCCACTGGCAATAACATGGCATTCTTCTCTGTTATTTTGTTTTATCTTATGTTCCAGGAATGGCACTATTGACATCTATGAATTTTCATCACTGTGGAAATACATTCAGGACTGGAAGGGCTGTTTTGACAGGTTTGTGTGAACTGTATGTTGCTCTGAGTGTTAAATAAAATTGTTATTCTAAACAGTGTGTAAATCATCTATGTGCGTTTGATTTAATGCATCACTTTAATTCCAAATGGTGTGTGCAAAATGGTGTATGGTTTTTAGCACATCACTTTTCTATAGATACAGTGGAGTCCAACTATAACGAACTCGCTTTTAACGAAATTTCGAGATTAACGAACTGACTTCAATTTCCTGGCAAATGCCCTTCTATTTGTCACTTGCAAAGCCATGGGTATAACGAACAAAAAATCCTTTTGAAATAACGAACACCCGCTTTTTACGAACACATGTTCTACGCCCCAGGATAATTTTATTTACTTTGAAAAATAGCCTATAACGAACTCAGCCTGTGCGATGCGCTGCAAAAACCTAGGCCTTCAAACTCCAAGCTAGAACGTGTTGTCAAGAGGAAGGAAGTTGGAAAATATGAACTGCGCATGCGTGAATTCATTTAGATTCACACTGGGTCGTCTGCTAGGCCTAGGCTTCCTACAGATCATTCGGTTTCTCAAAGTCGCTTTACAATTCGCGCTCAAAATAAAGATCGAAAAGTTCGTAAAAGCCTATAACAAACTAAATTTGTGTGATGTGTTGTCACTTAATGGACAAACTTGTTGAAAAGTGTGCCAAAACAGATCAGCGTCAGACAACACTGCTGAACTTCTTCAAGCCTTGTACATCCCGTGATTAAGACAGATGATCCAAACTGGTCAAGTTTATGTTTTCGGTTATCATTGGTGAGTGTCTGAACTGTTTTTGTTTTCAACATACATTGTACATGTACATGTATAACAAAATCCTGATACAACGAACTGAGTCTGTGTTCCCTTAAAATTCATTTTACCCGGACTCCACTGTACATTGTTTACTGCCAAACATGGATTTGTTTCAGTTTAGAAAACTCACTTAGCGTTTTACAGTTAAAAACCAGCAATGCTTCATTACACTGTGATACAAGCTATGGACATTGATGCAAAGTGCTTGTATTTTTTTGCAGGTTTGATACGGATCGATCTGGAAACATTGACGCTGGTGAACTTGGCAATGCTTTCCGGACCTTTGGGTATAACTTGTAAGTTGTTGTTGTTTCCAAATAACATTTACCATTGACACTAATGACAGTGTTTATTTTTCATTCTGTACTGACTGCTGTGTGTGTAAGGATCTCTGTTTATGACTAAGGAAATCTGACACATGAGTTATTTGTTTTTACCCGTTTCCCCCTTTTTCTCACACTGTAGATAGATTGTGCATGGTGGCGAATGTAATGTTTCTTTTAACTTTGATATATGAATGGGGGTATAATTATATGCTTTATATAATTTAAAGCAAATTCTGCTTTTGAAAAAATAGTCTTAACAATAAGCCTGTCATCAAAATTCTGCTTCAACTTTGACATTGGGGCTTATGCAGGGTGCTTTGAGAAATGGAGTGCCATTTTCAAGTCTTTGAAAGTCTTTGAAAACTGGCTTTGGTCTGTGAAAATCGTGAAATGGTTTGCGAAAAAGTCATTGATACCTAAAAAAAAAAAGTCATTGACGCCATAATTTATTTTTTGGCTTCCAGAATTGATAAATTTGGTGCAGCTTGAATGATCATGATTGAATCAATCGTCATCATTGCATGTTGTGAGAGGTCTTTGAAAATAGGATAAAGAGTTTGAAATTTTGTGAATTTTGATATGAAAAATATGTATGAACTCTGTTATGGTAATGCAAAAGCAAAGAGTTCTGTGAGTGAGTTGTCAAAAATCCAGTCCGCAAGCAGTGACTTTTAAAAGGAATATTGCTGAGGCCAATAGGATTTAGAAACGACAAATGAACAGCAATAGTATACTATTTTTTGTGTGAAGTATAGCTGATTCTGCTTTACAATTTCCAAAAAATATAAAATGGAGCTCAAACTTAAAACCATTTAACTGTACAATACATTTTTATTTTACTAAGGAGTTTGTATTTCTGTGTAGGTCACCACAGTTTTCGCAGCTTGTCGTGCAGGTGTTTGACCGCGCGGGTCGTGGCAACATCAACTTTGATGACTTCATCCAAGCCAGCGTGATGCTGAAAAGCTTTACTGACAAGTTCCGGCACAAGGATGTGCAGCAGTGTGGAACTATTAACATCAGCTATGAAGAGGTGGGCTTAAATATCGTCGGTGAAATTCAAAAACCTCGTATCTCAATTTTGGTAGTTTTGAGAAAAATGACAAAAAGTTTTAAAAATTAACCGCGTTGACCACAATAGGGCATTTGCCGCGTGCAGGCGACCTTGAATTTCACTGAGTTGAATTTAGAGAGTTGAATTGGAAAGGTCAGCGCAACTTGGGCAGAACGAGCGCGGGCAATTCAGTAGTCTAGTATAGAGAACGAACATTCGTGGCAAATGCCCTATTGATTAACTATGATGAATATGTTGTTCAAGACATTGCAAGTTTAGTCCTGAATTTCGTTAAAATTACTTTTAAAAAAAAATTTAGACTTGAAAAGAACGAAGATACAAGGTTTTGGTCCTTAATTTGGGACTTACGAGTGTTTCTTCTATTTTCACAACCTCCTTTACCCCAGATAGAAAGTCGTTAGAGATACGAGCTTTTGGTGGAAGGTGGCAGGAAAAATTAGAGAGCTGACTATGTATCTAACTAAAAAAATCAAAAATCAAAATACAAGGTTTTTGAATTTGACCAACAATATGTTGTTGTTTTCTAGGGCTCATTCACTATTCATATATGTGCAAATGTGTAAGCACAAAGTACATGTAGACAAATATAAAATGCACAGATGCATGCATGTATACTAAGGCAAATTTTCATATGAACTCAAAGGCACCTGTGCTCACATTTTATGTGCATGTGCAAATACTTTACACACTCACTCATGCACATAGACACACAGTGACGCACATACTGATACACATACACATTTCCAAAAGTCTTTTCTTAGTTTCTTTTTAAGTTTAGAGCTTTTATTTTATCATTTGTTTTTCATCTGATCATCGTTATCAACCAGAATGTACACAATTAAAGGACATGTATCCATCGTTGATCGTACAGTTACATTTTTCATTCATGCTGAAAGTAGATAATGAACAGTACTCATCTTCTCAGAAACTTTTTAGAAAGTTGGAGATGTAAACCATTTAGGGAAGTTTTCTGATTCATGTATCAACTTTCAATATGTCAGTGAATTATCTCCCCTACAATAATAAACATGGACAAAACAGAATAGATAACTATTAAAATGGGGGGGGGGGGGGGGGGTTATCACTCATAGTTCTCTTATGCTCAACCCTTTGATTGCCAGAGAAACTGGTATTGTACATTTTGCAAAATGATCTGTAGATCATTCATTTCTTTTGAATGTTTTCCAAGCAAAAGACTATATTAACATTATTCTCCTTGAACTGATAATGTCATCAGTGACGTTGTTACCTCAATGTATGTTACGGAGGTGGCAGTCAAGGGGTCAAACATGTGCTCCAATCATGAAAAGTCTTCTTTTATTTTTGTTCTCTCATGTAATGTTACTGAAAATATGTTATATTTTAATACACTTGCGTGCGTGTGTGTGTGTGTTGTTAGTGCGCTTGTGTGTGTGTGCGTGCACGCGCGTGTGTGTGTGTGCATAACATATTTATGACGTTCATTTGTTTCTGTTGCTTGATAGTTTATTAATTTATTAATTTATTATCGTAAGTGCTTAGGGCCTATTTAAGATTAAGCACTTGAAATGCCCATTATTATTATTATTATTATTATTATCATTATTATTACTTGCAAACTTGTTGCCTTAGCTCGAAAGTAAATGTTTAAATTATTTTTTTATCGATAGACTCATGGTCTTTCATCATCCTTCATCCTTTCTTTGTTATTTCTTCTCTTCATAGTTTCTAGACATGGTTCTGGACACCTCACTCCATAGGCTGCGATAGGCTCACTGGTAACTTCACTTGAATCGTTGTTCATGGCACCATTTTGTTCTTGCTAGCTGCATTGTTGATGATGATAGCTATAGTGTTGATGCATGCATACCTAGCGTTGTGAGTTGAAATGGCTCATTATTGTTGTATTTCCATGTTGTATGAAGAGCATGCTTTAGTTTGTTGTTTGAGCACATTTACATTGTTTTCACACTTAGTTCGGTGTTCATCTGTGCGTGTGTGTGTGTGCATGCATGTGTCTGTTTCTGTGTGTCTGTCTGTAAGCTTGTATTGTATTGTATTATAATTATTGTCTTTATTGTCACAGAGAATCATCTCTGTGAAATTATTGGGCTGCCCACACTTGTAGGGCGTGTGTGTGTGTGTGTGTGTGTGTGCGTGCATGTGTCTGTTTCTTTGTGTCTGTCTGTAAGCTTGTATTGTATTGTATTATAATTATTGTCTTTATTGTCACAGAGAATCATCTCTGTGAAATTATTGGGCTGCCCACACTTGTAGAGCGTGTGTGTGTGTGTGTGTGCATGTGTCTGTTTCTTTGTGTCTGTCTGTAAGCTTGTATTGTATTGTATTGTATTGTCTTTATTGTCACAGAGAATCATCTCTGTGAAATTATTGGGCTGCCCACACTTGTAGAGCGTGTGTGTGTGTGTGTGTGCATGTGTCTGTTTCTTTGTGTCTGTCTGTAAGCTTGTATTGTATTGTATTGTATTGTCTTTATTGTCACAGAGAATCATCTCTGTGAAATTATTGGGCTGCCCACACTTGTAGAGCGTGTGTGTGTGTGTGTGTGTGTGTGCATGTGTCTGTTTCTTTGTGTCTGTCTGTAAGCTTGTATTGTATTGTCTTTATTGTCACAGAGAATCATCTCTGTGAAATTATTGGGCTGCCCACACTTGTAGAGCGTGTGTGTGTGCGTGTGCGTGCATGTGTCTGTCTGTAAGATTGTATTGTATTGTATTGTATTGTCTTTATTGTCATAGAGAATCATCTCTGTGAAATTATTGGACTGCCCACACTTGTAGAGCGCGCATTGCCTCTAGACTAGTGCAGTGCCAGCGGTTGTTTATTTTTTTGCTTACTGTTCCGAGTGACTGACTGAAAGAAATGTTGGTCTTTTGACAGCCCATTTAGACACTGGGTTCTGTAGTGTATGTGAAGTAGATGCGGACAAGGAACCTTGGATTTTGTCACCTCATCTGAAAGACTTAGCATTCAGACCATGAGGTCTAGTGGAGAGTGAGCATAAAAACTGTTGTGGCTGGGTAATGAACTCAGGTACTGTTGCTTAGGAGGAATGAGCATGGTGGTACCTCATACTGTCATAGCCACCCTCTGTGTGTGTGTGTGTGTGCATGTGTGCGTGCGTGCGTTTGTGTATGTGTTGGCGCGTGTGCATGAGATTGCTAGCTGCCGGTAGTGTGTGTTTGTCTGTCTATGCATTAGGATTATTAGAAGTTACCATTTGTTGTGTGCATGGAAATGTGATATCGCATTTTTAACCGAATGACAAAATTGTAAGAGAACATAACAGCATAGTTTTTAAATAACTTTTGTTTGTTTGTTGCATGAAAACAGTTTTTTAAAATTAATGAAGATGTAAGAAATTGATAAAAGGCTGGTATCAGCAAGATGGGTTTTTTTTCAATTAACAGTCAAAGGAAATAAACAACATGCTTATATTTCATTACAACCTTAGAACAGCATATTTATTAGGCAGAGGTGGGTTTTATGGGGGTGAGAGGGTACAGGGGTTTCAGACCCCCCCCCCCTCCTTAAAAGAAGAAAAAAAATTAGAAAAAGAGGGGGGTGATCCATGGCTATGACGCTGACACCTTTGATTTCATGTACCTCATGTAATTCCATGTCATAGTTTTAGCTTATTCTCCAAGGAGAGGCCTTCATTGCACCTTTTACATTCAAATTATCTTCAGCTTCGGGGGGAGGGGGGAAGCCCCCTTTTCCCCCCTCCCAGACCCCCCAACTGACCCATTGGAATCCCTCCCTCCTTGACTAACTGATCCGCCCCTGTTGGGGTAAAGATTGCTTTCACTGGTTTAATGGTGTTGCAAAAAGAAAAAAAAAGGAAAGAAAAATCTTGTATACATTACGAAGGCATGGTGTTGTCTGTTAACATGGCTTTAATAATGCTTGAGTATGATGTTTCTTTGCGCATCTTAGGTGTTGTTCAAAATGTTGTTATATTTCTGTTTTTTTACAAATAATGTTTAAAAACCATTTTGGTGTGAAATATATTGAATAGCTTATTTTTCTTTTAAAGAAAAGTAAACTAACATGTACAAAAAATGCACCTGACAGGCATTGATTTTGTTTTTAATGCACATGTATAGGTTATAAGTAAACGTACAGTATCGGTAGTTTCCTCAATATTTCTTAGTAATTTATTTACTGAAAATAATTTACAGACATTTCTTTCTTTTAAAGTTATTCTTTGATTCATTATTGTCACAATTCATTTTTCTTTCATGAAATCGAGAGCTTACCTGTCAGTCAATAATAATAATAGTACAATACATACATTGACATTCAATGGTTATTACAATAATTATGGTCATTTGAATGGTACAAACTACTTTTTTTTTAAAGTTTTGAATGAATGCGAAAATGTGAGATTTATTTCTCAATTCTTTTCTTTAATCTTTTGTTGTTGTAGTTGTAGTTGTTTTGTCAATTGATTTAGCTCCCATATAACATGACTTTGAATTCATTCTACCGTTTAACAGTAAGTTTTATCTGTGCGTCTGCGTTTTGTGGTGAATTTCAGTTCCTGGAAATGGTGCTAGACACAACTCTGATCCAAACGTAAAGGCGTCGCCAATTTGCTCAACATCCTGGTCCCTGTGCATCATGGTTCCTTCATCGTTGGCTGCTACCAAAGTCCATGCAAGTTCCGGAACAATTGAGTTAAGGAACGTAAAACATTTTGTCTGATATGCATCGTTCCTATTCGAAAGACGTCTGGGCTTCTGTCTAACATTGGGGCGCCATGTTGTTGTATATATTCTTCATATGTTTTCCTAAAAAGAAAGTATGTCTATACATATGATATAATTTGTGAGTCCTAAAATGTCCTATTGTGAATTTTAATTGAGAGAGAGAGTGGTAAGGATGTCTTTCATCAAACTTTGGAAGGTAAAACTAGGTTGTGTTAAGCAGCAGTTTAGGGGAATTTCAAATAGTTTCCTGTCATTTAACGTTAATCCACTGAAATCATGACTTAATAATACATATATATGTTTGGGAAATGAAATACTTTGTTCAATAGGTTTGCTTAAAATTTAAAAGTACACTTTTGTGTTTGACTGATTGCATTTGGCAGTCTTGTTTGATGGTCTAAAATAAGTTTATTATCAAATAAGCAGTTATTATCCACTTATTTACAAATCAAAGTTGTTGCTTGCTTCTTATATATTATATTTATTCTTCGCTACATAAACTTTTATACACCTGGCTTAACAATTTATTTTCTTATAGATTCTTAGCATTTTGATAGCATAGTAGAGTTGAGAGTTGAAATGGTTGTCTGCAACATTCAAACATTTCTATAAATCATTGCGTTTTACCACCAGTGGTACTACAGTACACTCCGCTTAGTAGGATGCCGCTTATAAGGAAATCCGCTTATAAGGAACACAAGTTTTGGGTCCCTGCCGAAGTTGTTCTTTGTTATTACTTATTGAAAGTCGGATAATAGGAAGTCGGTTATAAGGAAATGCCGCTTATAAGAAACACGTTCTTAAGTCCCCACGCACTACTGACGTCGGTCGTCGGATATAAGGAATTGTGGTAAAGGTAAAGATGTGCCACCCCCCCCCCCCCCCTGCATTTCTCGGTTAATTGTATTTTTCCGTTTTTGCCTTTCTTACCATACATAAAGCTGTATTTTAGGAACCTTTTCAGCTAATTCTCTTTTTGGAATACTAACCCTAACCCTAGCCCTCAACCTAAACCTACCCCCCCCCCCCCCCCCCCCCCCCCACTATGTACTGCAGTACACCGCGATTTGTCACAGTTGTGGTTCGTTGCGTTTTTCCGTCTTATAGGGTGGGGGGTAGGGCTAGGGTTAGGGATAGGGTTAGTATTCCAAAAAGGTTATTAGCTAAAAAGGTTCCTAAAATACAGCTTTATGTATGGTAAGAAAGGCAAAAACGGAAAAATACAATTAACCGAGAAATGTAGGGGGGGGTGGCAAATCTTGACCTTTGCCGGAATTTTTATGCAGCTCGAAATTTAGCTTTTCATAGTCACATTCTCTTAATTTTTTTCATTGCCATTTTTTTTTATAAGCACAAACATATTTCTGTTTTTCAAATTCTATTCAAACAGTTTTATTTTGTTTCAAACCCTCTATTTTATTTTTTCAAACAGCTCATAATGTGGATGTGTTAATGTATAGAGCTGAAAAATCAGTACAGAATTGCGTGTTGATGTTTTTTTAAAGTACAATTTATTAAATTGTGCGCAGTAATTGCATATTTAATCGCTTGTTTTTTATTTCTTTACTCTTGATTAAAACATCAGAAGAATGCGCTTGTGTTTTGTGTTTTCTACTATTTGTTCTTTCTTTTTATTTCACAATATGGGTTATAAGAAACAAAATGAATATAGTGTCCTTATAACCGAAGTTCGGTTACAAGGAAAGCCGCTTATAAGGAACAAAACATTTGGCTCCCTTCGAGTTCCTTATAAGCGGAGTGTACTGTAAGCATACAATTGTGTTTACCGGTATTTAAAAAACTTGTTTGAATGTGCGTACATTTTTTTTTTTTTTTACTTCATGACAGATATCACCCTGAATCTTCTTTCCCATTGCTTTTCAGGTTTTTGTGGGTGTTTTTTTGGTCTTGTTTTCTTTTGCTTTTTTGTTTTTCCGCCATGTAAATCAAAGGCTTTAGTTTAATCATCCTCAACCTTAGCTCATCCTCATACAGTGTATTTTTGAATTTTGTGTACATTTGAAAATTTGACTTTTCCCTTCTTTGTTGACGACAAGTTACTTATTCTGTGTCTGCCTAGATTTTCCTCCTGCTTATGTCTTCTATCCATTCAAGACGCAAGAATTAGTGTTGAATTTTGAAGACTTTGGTAAAGAGATCCAACAGTATGCCAGAGTGTGAACGTTGTATAATATTACAAGAGATTTGGATAGAGGATAAAAAAGAATGTATAAATGTTTGGTGTCATTGGTTGCTCACCACTCTTCGTGATGGCATGGACAAAATCTATATGCGAGGATGTGTTTTGTGTTTGAGATTAGGTATGTAGGCTGTGTGTGGTGTGTGTGTATGTGTGTGTGGGGGTGTGTTTTCATATACTTGTGTTAGAAAGATATTATGTTTTTGTAAATAATGCATGAGCTTTGCATGAATTTTTAACAAATGTTTTGCTGTCGCATTTTCCCTTTAATAATCTATTTAATCTTTTCTTGCGTGCATATTTACTAATGACAGTATCTTTGTCGATTTTGTTGATTATTATAACTGCAAATCATGTGTGCTTTGGCATTAACTTGATTACACAAGATTATAATACTCTCAAGCATGTTGCCATCTATTCTGACATGTACAAGCGTTTAGAAATTCTTCAGACGAGAACGAGGAATGGATTGATTTGTACCTCCATTCAGTCCTTTATGACCCCTTGTGCTTTGAAATTATCCCCCACCCCAACCCCCTACTCTGCCGTAGGCCTGCCCCAATCTGTTACTCCAACCTGTATCGGTCCACTTTGTGTTGTCCCTTTCTCTTTCCATTAGTTGCAGTCAGTTGTTTTAATACTGGGCTTGAGGGGGGGTGGGTTCCCCACCTTCTGGGCCGGGGGGGGGGGGGGGGGTCCCCCATCTTCTGGGCCGTACAGTGGCATTGCTCCCATGCCGCTCATTCCGAGTCCCAATTCGCAGGCACAACACCGCACGTTCAGGTCGCAGAATCCGAAACCAGCAGTCCAAGAGGAGCGAATCTATGTTAGGCCATCAGGAGGCAACCAACCGAGGAGACACTGCACTGCTGCTGAGTCACTTCGGTGGAGTTCAGTAGAGCCTGTTCAGGACACCACCTACTAAGCACCCTACTGATGACACTATTCTCTTAGTCGCCGAGCCAGCATGAGTGAGGTCCTACTCCGAGGGCGCCACCACGACTGTCCACCGACAGCTCCCCAGAACACACTGATCCCCATGACTTTGACCCGATTGCACCAAGACATAGACTGGATCGGAAGCCGAAACTGAGGTCACCATGAGAGCAGGGCTTGCAAAGCCACAGAATTTGAGACATTTAAAAAAATATTTTAATGATTGATGGACATGAGGCGGATGACTATTATGATAATAATGATGCTATGGAGTTCCGTATCGGTCTGAGACTGCATGACAGGGCTGTATTCTATGCTTCCTTTCATAATGATATCCCGGTGTTAGCCAGGCCCGAAAACTACAGACACCTGCAGTGTTGGTCTTGAAATTAGAGAAACACTCTCAGAATCGCATCCGTTAAGCGGATGAAACTCGACTGTGTGGTTTCAGTCTTCCCATTGAGCCCACAGCCACTCGCTCTGGGTAGGAGTCGGTCCAGGACCGAAAAAACCCTCGCCTCTGATGGGATTTGAACCCGAGACCTCCCAGCCAGTAGTCCGCGACGCTAACCACTATGCCACAGTGGCGGGTTGTAATTGTAGTCCTTGTAGTAGCTTGCACTCGACTCTTTGAAGACATTCCCCCTTTTGTTTCACTTTTTTTCTGATTGCTTTTTTAATCTTCCTTGTCCTATCTTCTGCCGTTGAGACATTCCCTTTTTTGCTTCACTTTTTGCTGACTGCTTTCTTAAATCTTTTTTTTTTCTTCTTCTGCAGTTTGTTTCTGTTTATTGGTGGTGTTGATAATATGATGTTCAGTAGTGGCAACATTTTTAACACGGTTTGCTTTTGTGTTCGGTTCATCTGAAAGATGTAAAAATAATATATGTATACCTTTTATGTGTGCTAAAGTTGTTTCATGTTTTATGTATCTGGAGGACAAGTAGTTAGTGAGGATATACTTATGCTGGAATTAATTCTTTGTATCACTATCAGTAAGTCCAGTAATCTTTCCTCCATTGAAAGTGGTTTGGTGAAGTTTTTACCCCTTCTTTTCTTTCATTTCTTCATGGTTTTTGTTTTAAATTTAACTTTTTATTTGAAACAGTGCTATCAGTTCTATTACCTGTGTACAGTCATAAACAATTTTGTTTTTAGTTTTTGATTCTCCGAGTCTTGGAACCCCAATTCACATGTCACTGATCAGAAGAATAAATTATTGCACAGATGCCAAAAGTGCCTCAACTGATATTTTCATAAAGGAGACTATAAATGAATTCTTTGATCATGTGAACTGATCTTATTTTATATAATTATTTACTTTTTTTCTGTTTTGCACTTTTTTTGGAAAATTATAATAAGCGGCTAGATAATGAAGTCATCATTTGTATTTGTACAATGTAGTTTCGTTTGTTTCTTAGTGTTTTGATGGATGCAGGTAGTAAGCAAGAAATGGGGCAGCATGTCATTGCAGCAAGGTGATATTTTGAATCATTTCCCTTGGTGCCATACTGATCTAACTGAGGGCAGGTGAGAAAGACACACATGTAAAAGCAGGCATGGTAGACCTCCGCGAATCGCGGAAAATCCACGAAACAGTTTGAAACAAAATTATTAAAAAAATGCATTGAAATGGCATGAATAGTGAAAATTTCACTCTAATTTATTGAATTTTCTTCGGCCCCCTGGCCCTCCAGCCATTTTCCTTGTAAACCACTTTGCCCCCACTACCATGCCTGAAAATGTACACTCTTACCTCTCTACTTGAAAAGCAAAGAAAAACAAAATCTAACTGTCTTACATCCCTTCTCACGTTTTATTTGTTTGTTTGTTTCTTTCTCATTGTTCTCTTCTTGCCCTCATCCTCTTTCACCTTACCCTACCACCCTATCCATTCCCTCATCCCGACACACTGTATCTTTCTTGCTGCATGTATTGTACATTTAAATTACGGTGTCATTGTATAATATCTTACTCTAATTTATCTGCTATGTCTTAGCTCTTGATGTGCATACTGTATCTTTTAACTGTCCCGGTTAAAACATTCTGTTGAGAGCATTCTATGTGGGTGATGTTCCTGCTGCTTCAAACTAAAGGCGAAGCATTGTGTTGCTTTCCTTTTGCTTTCTTTATTTCATTTGCTTTGTTGAATCCATTGTGTATTTGAACTTGAAGGGTGATCTTTTATATCTTTGTGTTCCATATATGAATTAATATGCCAGGGAATTGTATGTGTACATCAGTGCCAAACTGCTCAAATTCATGTCTCTCCGTGAATGCTGGTTGTTTGATTGTCATTGTTGTAGTTGTCATGTTGTTGTGTACCTTAATACACTACACATTTCTTACTTTGTGATTTGACCTGTGAGATACACAGTCACTTATGTTCCAGTATGTGCTCCTTCACAGAAGACAAGCAAGTGCTGATTGTTGTTGGCTAAAAGACACCAGAGATCATCCCAACAGCCGAAGGACTTGAACACTATGGTACAAATACACCAGCTATGGATGAGAACATTACGTGTGTGAACGTTTTTGATTGCCCCGCCACGTGGGCAGCCACACTCCGACTTCGGAGGATTTGGGAGACTGATGATGTTATGCTAGGAGCTTGTCATAGCTAAAGACAATCCCCGTATAACTATGCATAGCATAACAACATTTTGATGTAGCCTTGGTGTTCTAGCCTGTCTGACACAGCCTTAACCCAAGGCATGAGTGCTGATTGATTTTAGTATTTTTTTCTTGAATATAAAAGAAATGGACTGTGGTAGAACATTAGCCTTGTGCACCCTGATAGCTTTGTTTGAGAAACACATGTCAAACAGAAAACAAGTTGTTCTTGCCTGACAATAATATGTCTGGCTCAGGTGTTGGAAGCTGTATTGTTCTGGCCGATGAATTGTCAGGCACAGGTTGGAACAAGTTAAAAGAAATGAATACTCTTTTTCTATTGAAGAGCAGAGGCACACAATCATGAGCCCCCTCCACTCCTTCCCCTCACTTTTATATATATGATTTTCTTCTTTTTACTCTATTTTGTGATTTAAAAAAAACTTTCATGCCCCTCCCCCCACCCCCTATCATTTAATATCTATTATCAATCTGTGATACAAGATTGGTTATCTATTATATAACAAAGTATTTCATGTTGAGTAAGCACATTGAAGTTGATCAAATTGCAGAACACTTTCTTTTATTTTCTTGTGATGTTCTCGCCCATTGAATTTCTGTGAACTGTTCAGAAGAATTGTACATGTATTTCTAATAAGTGAATGATGTGGTTGTCTTATATTGTGTTTTTATATACTCAATAAACTAATCAGAAACTTTTTGTTAGCTTCCGGGTTAAGGAAGTAGATATGTGTGAGCCTATCTGTGTGTGTGTGTGTGTGTGTGTGTGCATACACACGCACATGTATCTGCTTGTTTGCGTACAAACATTTTATTTTTACATTAGAATGTTATGATAGTACAACTCCACAGACATCAAGATGTGCTAGATAATGTCCTTTGATGAAGTGGTAGCAATGTTCTTTTGCAGAAGGACGTGAAAAAGAAAAGAAAAGTTTTCTGATGTTGGGTATTCCTTCTCACCCCCAGTTCACTCCCCACTGCATTTAAAGTATGGGGCATAACCCCTGTTCATTTACAATATATCTGATTAAATTGAATTGCATCCCTTTGTTGAATAGCTTTGGGGACTTTCCTCAAAGCCAGCTGTCCTCAAATCCTTTTGGCCGAGAATTTAGGGATGTACCTTGCGCAAAGCATCTCCACTATAAACAAATTCTAGCCTGGCCATCCAGAATAGCTGCTACCCCTCTGCTATCTGGCAGTCATAGTCAAAACGACAGATTAGCATGTAGTCTGACTTCGTCTCCTTTGCTCTTTTTCCCCCCTGGAGAATTGATTGTCCAAAATACACCACCACTCTTTACGACAGATTAGCATGTAGTCTGACTTCGTCTCCTTTGCTCTTTTTCCCCCCTGGAGAATTGATTGTCCAAAATACACCACCACTCTTTACGACAGATTCGCATGTAGTCTGACTTCCTGATTGTCTCTTTTGCTCTTCCTTTTTCTTCTTCTTCAAAATCTGGAAAATTGATTGTCGAAATATATTCCCACTCTTTCAGCTAAAGACTGGCGTTGTTATAAGAGTAGAAGTTGCATGGTGCTGCATGT
>CM065682.1:41597724-41610224 GCA_017654935.2 Phymorhynchus buccinoides | reverse complement strand
TCCAGCTCGGGTCGCAGTGGTGTGTCCTTGGGAAAGGCACTTTACTCCTATTTTCCACACTCCACCCAGGTGCAAATGGGTACCTGACGTCAGTTCAGTGGGGAAAAATGTCCATCGGATGAGACTTCAAATCGAGGTCCCCGGTCACGTGTGCGAATGCATGCACAAAGATCTTGCGCGCACGTTAAAGCCCATCAAGTTCCTCTATTCAGTAGGAGTATGCCATGTTGTACCGGTGGAAAGGATGACACGAACTCACATAGCATGCATTCTGTGCGCCAATTGCAGTCTCATATAATTAGAATTATATCTATATTGATTTTTTAAAATCGGGACTTTCCTGGTGTTGCACTGCCTCCGGGCATTGCCTCCAGGACCGTTCCTACCATCTTTATTTCTACTATAGTGTCCCATATGTGTCTGTTCCAGACCGGAGGACGTTAAACAGATTTCCATCCTCCAATTGCAGTCTAAACGAAGACATTGGGCGTGGGGCAGGATAAACCGACGAAAGAAGATAGAAGAAATTCTGTGTAACGTCCTCCGGTCTGGAACAGACACATATGGGACATTAGTAGATGTAAAGATGGTGGGAACGATCCTGGAGGCAATGCCCGGAGGCAGGGCAACACCAGGAAAGTCCTGAATTTGTAACAATACAGATGTATATATTTTGTTAAAGATGAAAATGATGTTTCACGTCCTCTCGGTCATAGACACATATGGGACATTTGTAAATACAAAGATGGTAAAGACCCGGTAAAGTTGAAAGGATGAAGTTTTTTCTTGGGTATGCATGCTACTGACCTGGCTGACCACTGTCCGGCTTCTGATCTGCAGTCTGTAGGCCTATGTTCTTCTCCTTTACATACTGTCTCTGTCCCTGTTGCCCTTGATCCCCAAAAATCCCCCACTACTACATGACAATCGGTTACCACTGACCCTTTTTGGTAAACGAACGTTTTGCTTGGTATTTCTGGCCATACACACACATTTACGCACGCACACACACACTTACGCACACATGCATGCACGCACGCACACACATACGCACACGCACGCACGCACACACACACACACACGCACGCACGCGCACGCACGCACGCACGCACACGCACGCACGCACACACACACACACACTTAGTGCTTATCTTTAACATTGTTCGGTTATATTCTTTAAATGTAAATTTAACTTTTTTGGTGGGGGTGGGGTTATGATTAGGTCTGCATCACTATCCTATCACCTACTTTAGTGCTTACACATGGCATTTACAGGCACACCCACTCACACCAACATCACACTACAATATAATATTGTCTGAATCGCTTTTATTGGAAGGACGTTAAATTGAAGAAGAAGAAAAAGAAGAAGAAGAAGAAGAAGAAGACGACGACGAAGAAGAAGAAGAAGAACAACAGCAACAACAAGAACAAGAAGAACAACAACAAGAACAAGAAGAAGAACAACAACAACAACAACACAACACACACACACACACTGACACACACCACAGGCCCCCACCCCCAAGACACACTGACACACGCACACGCACACACACAGGCTGAAATGCATCTGGGGCGCAACGGGCCTGGTATCTAATGAGCCTGGGACACAACGGGATTGAAACTATTAGGCCTGGGACCTAATGGGTCTGCAGGGCCTCCCCTATCCCTATGAAGATTACCCAGTACATAATACATTATGACATTGACCCTTTTGGTAAAGTTGGACGAATGAAGAAACGTTCTGCTTGGGTATGTATGTCACAGGCACTAATGTCCAGCCTCCTGTATGCAACGTTATGTCACCGGTGTGTCATTCTCAAAATGGATTTGTTCTCAACATGTCTGGACATGTGCGAAATCGATCATGACGTACCATCAAATTTTATATCTTTTGTGTATTCTACACTAAATTGACCCTAAACCTATCCCTAACCCGCCTATTCCTAACCCTAAGCCTATCCATAAACCTATCCCTAACTCTTCGCACATGCGCAAACATGTTGAGAACAAATCCATTTTGAGAATGCCACACCGGTACCAATGTCCAGCCTTTCGTGGTCTGCCTTCTGTGTTTCCATCTCTACAACAGAGGTCTACTGTTTGTTTTTGAACGTCCCTTGTTCCCCTTGATCGTCCGAAGATCACCCAGTACACATGACAGACTGTTACCACTGACCACTAAGTTAGTAAGGTTGAACGGATGGACATTGGGTATGCCGCCAACCTGGCTGACCAATGTCCGGCCTTCTGATCTACATTCTGTGTCTTCTTCTCTGCTATACATACCGTTTCTGTACCTGTCCCCGCTGATCCCCAGAAGATCACCCAGTACAGATGACAAACTGTTACCATGTACCAGCGACCCTTAATAAATAAACTAAGTTGAACGGATGGACCTCAGGTATGCCGCCAGCCTGACTGACCACTGTCCGGCCTTCTGGTGATCTATCAGTGTCTTCTTTTTTTTCGGCCGGTGGGGTGGGGGGCGGTAAAGAGAGATATAGGGGGGGGGGGGGGGGGGGCAGAGGGAGTGTATTGTTTATTCTATAAGAACAAAGGTACTTTACAAAAACACGCGAGCAAAAGTCGAAAGCAAGCATCTGTAGACATACAAACGTGTGAGGTCAAGATGTGCCACCCCCCCCCCCCTCCCTACATTTCTCGGTTAATTGTATTTGTCCGTTTTTGCCTTTCTTACCATACATAAAGCTGTATTTTAGGAACCTTTTTAGCTAATAACCTTTTTTGGAATACTAACCCTAGCCCTAACCCTACCCCCCACCCTATAAGACAGAAAAACGCAACGAACCACAACTGTGACAAATCGCGGTGTAGGCCTACTGCAGTACATAGTGGGGGTAGGGTTAGGTTTAGGGCTAGGGTTAGGGTTAGTATTCCAAAAAGAGAATTAGCTGAAAATGTTCCTAAAATACAGCTTTATGTATGGTAAGAAAGGCAAAAATGGAAAAATACAATTAACCGAGAAATGCAGGGGGGGTGGCACATCTTTACCTTTACCCGTCCCTAGGATGCCTGCCAATATTAAATATGATGTCCGCTCACTTAGTTTATCCGAACTGTTCCAATGATTATGGCTTTGTGTCCAAAATTATTTGGGGCGATATTTTTGCAGAGTTATTACCGCCACCAACACCCCTATCCTCACCCCTCTCTCTCTCCTTACCATCAGGAAACAGGTTCACCGGGAATGCGTTTGAATGGATTGCAATGTTGCGAGTTAAGTTTCTTTTTCTTTTATTTTAGTAGGCCTCCCCTACATCTGCTGGTTAATTAGTGGCACTCATCGTCACGGTGAGTCACTGCAAGTCAACAGGGTATAATCTACCTTCGTGACCAACCACACACACGCGCTCGACCCAACTGTGATGAGAGATGGCAAAGACCCCCCCCCCCCCCCCCCCCCCCCCCCCCCCCCCCCCACACACACACACACACACACACACCTCCTCATTTTTCCCTCCCCAGAAGACAACCTCTACTCGCTACCGGTTTTGAATCATCCCGTTTTTCCCTACCCCCACCACCACCACCACCCCTAACACTTGTCCTCTTTTCCCTACCCTTACCCTTCGTCCTCTGTTAGTAACGCTTGAACATCAAAGGGATGCTACCGTTGGGGTTGATCAACGAATAGAAGGGACGGTGTGGGAATCACTGGTGACAGTGACAATGACGTAGACAGCAGTGCATAGCACATCAAACACGCTCAGAACCTTATATGGGTGTTAGTAGCATCGTAGATTTCGGGTTGCGAAGTGCAACCGCAATGTTTATTGTAGTTTGTCATTGTCTCAATTTAAAAAAAAAGAAGTAACAACGGGATAAGATGTAGGCCTATGACGAAGACACTAACTATTCTAAACGGGTCGTTAGAATCTGTAGAAAAACCCTTGTAATACTTTTTTAAAAATCAGTTATTGCTGAACCCCCCCCCCCCCACCCCCACCCCCCACGTGGCTAAATTTACCACGTAGTTGTGCTGATAAAGCGCTTCAAACTTCACGGGTTTTTCATCGTGTGTTTGTTTTCTATTCTTTGATTTCAGACGGTATTTTGTTCATAAAACGGGAAATAACGCAGACATGATTGTCAGTGGTGTTTTCATTGAAGGTTTTAGATCTTACAGTTATGGGTTCAAACATTCTTTAATATAATCCCGTATAATGACACCCCCCTCCCCCCAACCAAAAAAAAAGGTGTCGAAATCCCTGATACCTCCCTTTGATCCGTGGCGGCAACTTAAAACCATATACCAGTAGAGATGGGGCAGACACTCTGAGATAAACTGATGGGTATCAGAGTATCAAGTGTTCAAAAACCTCTCCATAAATCTCAGCAGTAAAGGTGTTCTTATCTAGCCAAAGAAAGACCCAGCACACTTCCTCTGGACTGTAGACTGGCTATCCGATACACATACCCTTGGCCACCATTTAAAAAGATAATCTCAGCTTTCTTGGGTCGTCCTCTTATTTATTAGTAGGCTAAGCTCAAAGAAGCATAGAAAAACTCTAGACAGGCCAGGCGGGCTAAATAGCCCGGTCGCCTGAGTCTGACCCATTGAGGCTTACGGCAGAGACCTTTTGACCTCGGGAAAGTCCTTACGACCACCCTGGATGGACATAACTGACCCCCGCACAACTCACATGGCGACATACCGACCGAGTTTCTTTTTTTTCTCTCCTTTTTCTTTCTTCTAAAATATCACTCCCACCCACCCTGTTCGTCTCTTTTCGAATCCACTAGCACACAAAAAACCCAACCTTTGCCTCTAATATTATTAGGTGAATAAAAGTAATAATATATTGTGCGACCACTGTAAGAATGAGATTGATAATACGTTATTTGACTGCTTCAGTGGCTGTTTTTAAAAACAGTTGAGTCAATTAATCTCTCAGTGTGTGCATGTGCGTCTTTGTCTCGGTCTCTCTGAATAAATGTAGATAGGGCCTATCTACAAATTACCTAGCAATGTAGGTTTAAAACAAATATATAATAATGATGCTTATTACTATATGTTGCCTCATGAATACTCTAAATTAATACTTTAAAAAAGTGGGTTAAAAATAGTGTTAGCAAGGTGTGTGTGTGTGTGTGGGGGGGGGGGGGGGGTATTGCAGGGGGATTGTCCGGGGGGGGGGGGGGGGGGTGTATCCCAGGGGGTATTGTCCTAGGGGGGAAATATCCATGGGGAGTTGTCTGAGGTGAGATTGTCCTAGAACCATTCTGAGCAGTCTTTATTTATTTATTAAGAAGATGTATATAACGCGGAGAGTACTGGGAACAGGGAAACAGAGCAGCGTGAGAGCTCCCTTAGTAGTGACAAATACTAATAAATTAAGAAAAGAAAACAAATAACTTGGCTTGAAAAGAACAAACGAAACGGCTCTCTCTCTCTCTCTCTCTCCCTCTCTCTCTCTCTCTCTCTCTCTCTCTCTCTCTCTCTCTCTCTCTCCTCTCTCTCTCTCTCTCTCTCTCTCTCTCTCTCTCTCTCTCTCTCTCAAGCGTTAGTACAAAAAAGTCAACGCTTATCTGAAATGTAGAGTGCACGAGATGTTATATAGGCCTAAAAGGTGTGTTTATATTTTATTAATAATTGCTATAGACCAGAGGCCTAACAATTAAAACACTCTTGACTTTGACCCCCCTTGACTCTCTCTCTCTCTCTCTCTCTCTGTGTCTCTCTCTCTCTCATCCTGCTACCTGCGGCGATGAAACACAGGTAGATTGCCAAAGTGGTGTTTACGAGCAGTAGTGACAAAGTAAGCGTGACCGTTCGTCCCCCTCCAAACTACACAGAGGGACATCAAAGCGCATTCCTGTGGCAGCGGCAAGCTCGCAGGTAGGGCCCGGAATGCTTTGATGGCCAGGAAAGTCATTCCTTTTTTGTCTCAATGCTTTCCCCATCTCTCTCTCTCTCTCTCTCTCTCTCTCTTGGCGTGTAGGCCTACATCCAGTTTCATAAGGATAAGAGAACCTTGCAACCAGAACTAGGGCTTGTGCGTTTCGTCTGCTCGTCTGTGTTGCTACAACCTAAACTACTGAACCAAATCATACTGATATTTACAAGCAGAAGTCCCCCCCCACACACTCCCCGCTATCACGTCGATGACGCCAGTTGCGGAAAGCCACTGCGTGAATGATTGGGTAATACTGTGTAGTGCTTGACTGCGGGTGTATCAGTGAATGGAAGCGCCTTGAGTGTTAAATAATCATAGAAAGGCGCTATAGAAATTATTATTATTGTTGTAAATTCATATGGTCGGTAAAATGAATGTCGTTTTAACTTCATTAAGAGTTGATTCTGCAACCTTTGTGATTGGTTCAATTATCAATGTTTACTTTTTGTTGTTGTTTTGTGCTAACTGTTCGATTTCATAATTCCTTTTTTATGTGAAATGTATTCAATTTCCGTTAATTGTGAAGAATGAAATGCAGCCTATTCAATGCACTATGAATGTATTAAGTACGCATTATAAGCCTGGGCTTGTTGTACTCCAATGTTACAATGTTTTTGTAGCTGTAATTGTCTGGATAAAATTAGCTTAAACAAAATGAATGTCAGTTTATTTGCATACATTTGTTATTAGCAAAAGTGTTCGTGAAAATTCTATGAATTTGAGCCCTGCAACGGTTTCCCAGATGATGGCTCATAGATCGCATGATTCATGTGACACGCGAATAGCGTAAGTAAAGTGACCCACGTCGCGCAGAACCGTAGTTTACAGACTATGAGGCCATACGTTATTCCACCCCAGACTGAGACCCTAGGCCCTGTGCCTTATAATATGACTATAATATAGTAAAAAAAACACCCAAAAAACCTGAAACAGACTGCAACGTCACTGGAACATACAACAAACAAACAACTACACGACAAGTGCAAAGTGACGTTCTTTTATTCACAAGAGACAAAACAAAAGTACTGGATATTTCGGCGAATGCGCCTTTATCAACACAGACAAACAATTAAACAGCAAACAGCAAATATAGCAAAAGGAGCAAAACGCAGGCAACAGAAGGAGCAAAAAAACATCAAGATCAAAATAAAAACAATACTTCCCCTCTACAGTCCACTTTAGCACGAGATTTGTTCTCTTCACCAAACCTCCCCCTCCCCACCCCTTACACACAACTGACCCTTGTTTCCAACTTCTACCATCTATGATTGCGTACTCACTGTCCCCAACCTCTCACTTCTTTTTTTCTTTTCTTTTTTTCTTCTCTTGATTTGTGTTCACAGCCTTGCTCTTTGGTTTCAACTTTGTTGTATCATTTACACGTTGGACTGTAGAGGGGAAGTATTGTTTGTATTTTGATCTTGATGGTTTTTTTGCTCCTTCTGTTGCCTGCTTTTTGCTCCTTTTGCTATATTTGATGTTTGCTGTTTAATTGTTTGTCTGTGTGCCGAAATATCCAGTAGTTTTGTTTTGTCTCTTGTGAATAAAATAACGTCACTTTGCACTTGTCGTGTAGGTGTTTGTTTGTTGTATATAATATAGTAAGAGAATATAATAACAACATTTGAATTTTGCGTCAAATGTTTTAGGTGCGCCTTATATAATACGAAAAATACGGTATTTAAACAAAATCTGTATTCTTACCGATGTAACTTGTATGTAACTTGTTTCAGACCGAGAGGACGTAAAACTTCATTTTGTCGCGTAGTAGGCCTACCCACTCACCTACGAGTGGAGAGAAACAGAGTGATGCAATCTAATGGAAACCTTGTGACAGAAGAAATACTACATGTACTAGGGGAAGACGGGGTAAAAAGCGCATGGGCGGGTAAGAAGCCCACCCCAATTATCTCATGAAATAAAGAAAATTTCAGTCAAATTTGCCCATGAGATGAATGCTAGACATTAACGCTCGTCTCATGGGCAAAATGAGACTGAAATATGCTTCATTTCATGAGATAATTGGGGTGGGCTTCTTACCCGCCCATGCGCTTTTTACCCCGTCTTCCCCTACAGCACTACAGCACCATCAGAACCACTTGTCCCTAATTAGAGCAGTTCCTGTGAGGACATAAAACCTTTCTTTTTATTATGACAAAAGTATGAGTTGCATTTTAGTAAAAATTTTACTACAAAAAAAGTATTCATTACATTAAACACTAAAAAGTTGATTTTAATTAAGAAGAAACAACTATGAATGGATTTGAGGGTCGAGGGAGCAGGCGAGGGCGGGAAGGGTAAACAGACGACCCACCACCTATCTAATGGGAATACATTTATATGGTTTGCCATCTTGTTTTTATTTGCTTTGTGGCGTATGCCTACTGCGGAGTTTTAAGCCACCGACTCGGCCGAACATGGCTACTGTTTTGTCACATTCATAGGCCTACGTAATTAACTACACGCTTGCTATGCTATGCCACACTGACCAACACATTCTTCACATTTGACGCATAGGCCTAATCAGGTAGCCGGCTCTTTTTCTTTTTGTGCCCAAATGTCGGCTTCTCGAAAGAAACGTGCTTCATTGACTTCAAACTGAAACGACGGCTTGTTCGTATTATTGTATCCAATCAAGCCGCAACGAAGACTTAATGATAGGAACAGAGGGTTTAATGAAAGGCTAACACAAAGTATGCCTAGCTGGCGAGAAGAGTTTAGAGAGTACTATAATATTAGGTCAAAAGAGGAGTTGGGGGTAAGTAAAATGAACGCAGAGGACAGCCGGAGAGTAGAAGAGTAGGGGGTGGGGAGGTGGGAGGTTACAGAACGATTGAAAGGTCATAGTCAAGAGGAGAGAAAGAACGACAACAGAGGATGAGTCAACATTAGAGAAAATAAGAGGCCAAATATGACCCAGAGTATAATATGTAAATGATTGTTATTAATCAAATGTACCTGTCAGTGTTTGTGTGTGTTTGCGTGTTTATGTGAATTTGTGCGAATCGAGGTGTTGTAGATGATGAGCCGGCCCGAGGCTTCATTAACTGAGAAATGAGAGAGAGAGAGAGAGAGAGAGAGAGAGAGAGAGAGAGAGAGATGAACGAACAGACAGACGAACAACACAGACAGACAAGCATAGTTTCTGCCTGGCAGTGACAGTTAAATATTTTATTCCCGATATCACATTACAGGCTAGACATACCTCACGCTGCCCCCCCCCCCCCCCCCCCCCCCCCCCCATTGTTTACAGGACAACACTGAAATCTGACAACACCATTAAAGCACAATCTAATAAATACGACAGGCACCATATGGCCCATAGTGTGACAACTGATCGGTGGCATTATACCCTTGTTGGGATGTGACATGCAACATATGCAAACAATTAATAAAGATTGCATTGCTTACTTCAAAAGAACACCTGCTACCTAGCTGGGCCATACATTCATTTTGGGTCCATGATATTGTTTCAGCCTCGCAACAGTTAATTTGGTGGCTTGTCGTGGATATTTCGGTTTTGAATAAAATACTAGCATGTGTTGTATAGGGGCTTCTCCTTCTTCTTGGTTTAAACTTCTTTATTTCTTCCTTATAACGTAACAAAATAATAAATATGAGAATAAAGGGCAGCAACAAGCCTTCGGCTTATATCGTGCCCGTACACATTACACAATTTAAAATTTATGAGACGGAACATAAACAGCACATTAACATTGTCCAAACATTTCCAATCATCATTTAGATACAGTAAAATGGCAAACATTTTACCCCCCAAAAAAAACCCAAAAACAAAACAACTAAAAGTTAAAACAAACAAATAAAATACAACAAGCAAACAAAAAGTACAACAAATTAAACAGAAAAAACAACAACCCACACACACGCACACACACGCGCGCGCACGCACGCACGCACGCACGCGCACGCACGCACACACACACACGCACAGAGGAAACAGAAATGGCTAGAAAACGTGACCAAAGGGAACAGTTGAAAAGAGAACATTTTCAGTTACAGGTTATCCCCCAATAATAAAGAAAAGACGAATGACTCTGGGGACAGATTCCCCCCAGAGCCATAAAACCCGATGACGGTCACCTGTCTCAAAAGATGGTGTTCACATCAAACACGCTGATCACTTTACGACCATGGACTATAACCAACTTGAAGTGCAGTTTGGGGAACTGTCTGCAACACAAAGCGTCCTTTTGCTTTGTAGAAGCGCAGGGCGATAAATTACTAATGCACCGAATCAACCGCCAGTGTCCTTTTGAACCCAGCCCAATTTGCAGCCGCTCTGTGGGGGTGCCCAATCAGGGTCGACAGAACATCAAGAGTGATCCTCCTAATAACGCATTAGGGTGACACAAAGAGGCTTTTGGTGGCTGATGAGGCATCCGATACTTGTCCACTTGATGATGATGGTGATGGTGGTGAGGATGATGATGATGATGCCCGAGCACACGCTGAGCGAATATTATGGCACGTTATTTATTTGAAAGAAAAAAAAAGGAGTTCTTATGGGTTTTAGCGTGACAAAATTCATTTTCGAAACAGCAATTTAATACTAATTATTATGTTCCTTTTCATATAAAAATACATACGTTTTGAATTCGGGTTCCCTTCGTGGGGATACCAGGGGGTCTTCCGTACAAATAGTTCCCCCAACGTCTGGAAGTTCGGTGCTTCTAACTTCCTCTAATCTGTCTTTATCTTTGATTCTGCTTGTTTCCCTTGCTGTGTCATCTACTATCTTTCTGACTTTTGTTGACCCATTCTCCTGCCTTTCCCCCCCAACAATGTGTCGGCTGAATGCAGCGAGGAGACCAGTGAAAACTGACACATACGTACCCATTGTGGCCTTATGGCCTGGGAATGCAGAAGAATAATAATTCTGGTTTCTGGCTCAACAATGTTTGTTGTTGAGGACAGTTTTTGTAAAACGTTAGACAAGTTGACACTCTAATGCTTATGGCTGTTTACACTTATTAAAGACCCCCCACGTCACGTGCTACATTCCCTCTTATGTACTGTATTATACCACAAAAAGCACAGAGAAGTTACTTTGAACACGTAAAAATAGTTCTCTACAATTGCCACTTTAAAGACCCACCACGTCACGTGTCAAAATCATGGTTTTCACGTGTTTTCCTTCTTTTGACACGTGACGTGGTGGGTCTTTAATGTGGCAATTGTAGAGAACTATTTTTACGTGTTCAAAGTAACTTCTCTGTGCTTTTTGTGGTTTGTGGACCCAAACTTAACATGAACATGAAGTGATATAGAGTGAAAAGCAGGGATCGAGAAAGAAAAAGAAAAGGACAGGCTTGAAAAGAAAGGTAGCACTTGAAAAGGTCAAGTTGTTATTTCCTCTAGCAATGCCAGACATACAGTACACGAACTGCTTTCATGTTATTAACTTGCTTAATTTCAGGGGGGAGGGGGGAGGGGGCGGTCGGTGGCTTTTTATTTCCCTACCACTCTAACCACAACTGTCTACACACACATACACGCACGCACACGCGCGCGCGCGTAGCAAGTAAACCGTAATCGTGTACTATTATTGTCTTTTTAATATGAGAGAAAAATAGAGTTTTTACGCCTTCTGGGTCAAAGGACCATTTGAAATTATAAAGATCCTGATTTTTAATATGCCCTCCCTTCAACCCTTAAATATTGATAAAAGCCCCCTTTTAATGATGAGTCCAACGCAGAAACAAATCAATCTACTATAAGCCTACACAGTATGATACTACACTACACAGCTGACGTAGACGGCCCCTACTAAGTTTTATGGGTCGTGTACGGTGACCGGCAGAACAAAGTGACGGGCGGATCGAGTTCAAAGGACCACGCCGCCTTTGATCAGCAAGGCGTGACGGGCTGACAGCTGCCGCGAGCTTGCCGCCTCTGTAGGGGAGAGTATCCTGTTTCAGCCAGGCTGTAGCACAACACCCTGCTGAGACGGTAGCTTTAAAACACTATTATATGCAGACCTTTTTTTGTACTCCCACAGCTCTATAAGAGAAGAGGGGAAGTACTTTAGAATACTACACACGTCGTACATGGCGAAAGCCGATACGCGACGTTAAACTGAACTTCCATTCCGAATAATACAGTAGCAATGATAATATATATCTGTACTGCTAAAAATTCGGGACTTTACTGGTGTTGCACTGCCTCCGGGAATTGCCTCCAGTAATTTCGACCACGACTGTGACATGCCGCGGTGTACTGCAGTACATAGGGGGGGGGTCCTATTAGATAATGGCCTTTATCATGACTGCAATTAATTATTGAACAAAGATAATTAGCTACAAATTTTCATAAAATACAGCTTCATGCTTGGTAAGAAAGGCAAAAACGGAAAAATGGAATTAACCGAGAAATGTAGGGGGGGGGGGGGGGGGGGCACATCTTGACCTTTACCAAACCGCAGTTAACCTCCCTCACCATTGGATGTTGGCTGACTTGGCTTACGCCGGTGCAAGACGCTTCAGTTGCAAGTTTCCGAGCTGGAGAACGTGGAGATTTGGCTTGGGAGTCATAGAACTAGATATTATAGTACCTCGA
>CM065682.1:41537724-41592724 GCA_017654935.2 Phymorhynchus buccinoides | reverse complement strand
AACCTCCCCACCCACTACCCTTCTTTGATACCACCGGTTCAACACTGTTACACTACACTCCGCGTTACTGAGCTGGGCCTACTACTGTTCAGCGTCCTTTTGGGATTTTAAGTCAGCTTCAAAGATTAAGGGCCCAGCTTTTGAAGTTGGCGACTGGGCTGTGGGTTTTCAGCTCTGGCGGGCCAGAACACAAGGTGCGATATTAATCACAAGCCGATTGTTTGGCTATGACCGGCGCCATTGTTCTTTCCCAGCTTGGGCTGAAGTCTAGGCTGTACAGACCTAGCCGAATAGACGTCGAGCCTGGACCCAACAATCTGTCCAGTCGTCAAAAGGTATTTAAGACCTCTTATAAACTGGTATTTTCTCAGCAGTCCGGTAAGTTGGTAAAATCTTTTTTTTCTTCAGTTAAATGAGGCTTAAAACCATTCTTATTTTCCGTTCTATTTCCCCTCCTCTAATGTTATGAACCGGGCAAAACAACGACAAATAAAATATCACACACACACACACACACATGAAAATATCAGTCACTGACACACACACGCGCGCGCGCACACACACGCGCGCGCGCACACACACGCGATCGAGTAATAAACGAAAATGTTTTTATTTTGTATTTTTGTTGGGGAAAGGGGGGGAGGGGGCGCGGACGGCAAGGGAGCAAAAATATGCTACTCAAAATGCACCCACCCTCCTGTTTCCTAATTAGTCTATCGCCTTCATCTTCGAGCAGTAAACACGATAATTACAAAGCTCCCTTCTCTTGTTAATAGACTGGGGCCAGAAAATCAATCAGGGAGTAATAGCTAGCTCTCTTTGAAAGCTCAACATTTTCCTTTGATAACTATAAAAGCTTGACTGTTTTATCCAAACTCACAAAGCACCATCTCGTCAAGAGTGTCCTTTTCATTCACAGCGACTGACGGGATCAAAGAGACCGCCTTAGGCCAGTCACCAAACTTTGTGGACATTTCCCAAATAGGGGTGTCACTGAGGTTGAAAAGCATATTGTGAACTTTTCCCAGTTGAAGGAATAAAAAATGGTTATTGCATAAAACAATGCGCTTAGTAATTGCTGCAACTAAATACACTTAAAAGAACAAAACCTTTGTTGTTTTTATTGAACAATAACAAAAGCAAACCGAAAACCCTCGACAAATATGGACTCGCCTGGCATGTGTTTCTCCAAGCTTATTTTATCTGCTCATTGATTGGTGCGGCGCTTCAAAGCGCTTGACGTCACGAGACTCTCGTCGACTGAGGGCATGTGCTGGGCATTTTGCGAGACGCTGGGCTTTTCAGTAAAGTGAATCAAAACTTTAAAAAAAGTTGCTTTGTTACTCTGTGAGTGAATAGCTTTATTTATCTGGATATGCTAACTTGAGGATTCTTATTTTCAAAATCGGTGAGTTGATTGTGTTGTGAAAACGCCTTGATTTTTGTGTTTGACTAAGTATGCTGTAGGTAAGAGAACTGAAAGAATGAGGACGCGTGTGCGGTCATGATCATCAGTGAGTTCCCCTTGCTTGGCCCTCTGGTTTGGTAAATAGGTCGCGGACATTCTTTCCTACTTAGGCCCTAGTTTTTGTCTTTCAGGTTTAAGAACAAGAAGAAGAGCAAGTTTACTCGTACACTAGTTGCATTAATTTTGTGTGTGTTTATTTCACACTTTATGGCGGTTTTAAGTTCTAAAGTCAGTGTGCGGTGTAACTAAATGTAAGGCCTACTTCTAGTTCTAGTAGTAGTAGGCTACCTGTCTGTCTGCTATTAGTATTACCAAGAAGACTATTACTGATTCAGCGCATTGTGATTGTAAACGCGCGCTCGCTCGTGTGCGTTTCACTAGGCCCTAATACTAGTATTACGGGAGAATCATTATTACATTTTTAAGCCATAACCTTTACTAGTAGTAAAGGTTATGGCTTAAAAATGTAATAATGATTCTCCCGAAATTTGTCGGCTCTTGATAAATCGCTTGATTCTGGCTTGGATGTTCTCTCTCGCCTTTCATATCATTCCCTCATCCTCTCTCTGTCTCCCCGCCCCTCTCTCTCTCTCTCTCTCTCTGCCCCCCCCCCCCCCCTTCTCTCTCTCTCTCAGTCACACACACACACACACACACAGACACACACATTGGACTGGACTCAATTTATTGTCAGATTAACTTCAAGTACTGACAATGTTTACACACGCACATGCGTGCACACACGCACACACACACACACACACACAGGTGACACACAGAGGTGGATCAGTTAGTCATAGAGGGGGGGGGGGGTCCAAGTGCTGGGTCAGGGAAGCTGACCATAATTTGATTTTAATTTAAAAGATGTGCCATGAACATGAAGGGGGGTGCGTCTAAACACAGAATGGTGCTGAATAATGCCAAATGGTGAGATTGCTAAATGGTCAAAACACTGAATGGTGGAAACAGGAGTGTCAATTTACCCAGGACCCCAAAAGAACCTAAAAGGAACACTAGTAGTAGTGATAGTAGTAATAGTCTTAGTTGTGAGTGTGTGTGTGTGTTGAGTACGTTCTACCATCAAATTGAAGTACATATATAGGCAATATTAACATTTCTTCCCCTCACAACACTATCTGAACCATCTTAGACGGAAAAAGTGCTGTCATCTACAGGGGATTTGAAGAATGAAAATATCACTTTTTCCGTCAAACAAATCACCAATATTTTCTGTCCCGGATAGTACACTTGACACTTAGAGCGCAAGTGAAGTTATAGTGCGTGTGCACAACTGCACTTGTCGCAAGTGAAGTTATAGTGCGCGTGCACTACAACTGCACTTGTACAGTTTTGGGTTGAGGGGAAGAAATGTTAATATTGCCCATATATATTTATTACTTAAGAACCGAAAGCTAGTTTTTTGACTATATAATTTTGAACATGAATTGCTGCTCAAAACGTTCATAACTCATGTTTAAAAAATGATGGCAGTTTCACCTCTCTCTCTCTGTGCACATGTATGCATGTGTGTGCTTCTTTTGGTTCTTTTGGGTAAATTGATGCGCTGCTTTTGAGGGTCCTTTTTGTATAGTATTTCATAGACCCTTAAATGAGGCTCCCTGGGAGCCCTGCACACACAGAGTGACACACACACACACACTCTGAAGGCAGGTGCATTGTATTCATGACACAGGAACACACACTCACATGCATACTTGTTAGTATCTGATTTATAGGACACCCTCCCCCCCCCCCCCCCCCCAACACACACCTTATGTTACTGCATGAACATAATGCATACAGTGAAACCTGTATGTTAAGACCCTCCGTTAGAAGACATCTCATTTAAGACTGATTTTTTTTTCACAGATCAGATGTAAAAAAATTGTAATTTTTTGTTTGTTGATATCCTCTTACTTTAATTTATGGCGTATCCAAAATTTCAGGAGCCTTTTTTCGCCCAACTTTTGTACATCATTGGGTAAGGGATAGGGTTAGAATCAGTTTAGGATTATTTTCATGCCACGGAAAGTTTGAAAATTTTGAAATAATCAGCAAGAAAAAACGAACGTAAACCCTCTAAATTCAGCGTCCCCGATCACTGTTGCCGTAAACCACAGGAAATCCCCATGAAAATGGCGATCGTTTAATGCCAAGCTCACATTACGGTAACACATCGAGCAGTTGTTCAGTTTCTTAATTTATAATTAAATTATAGATCTTGCATTCTGACGAAAATAATCCTAAACTGATTCTAACTCTAACCCTATCCCTTACCCCTTGAAGTACAAAAGTTGGGCGAAAAAGGCTCCTGGAATTTCGGATACGCTCGTGGGATTTAACCAATTGATGTATAAAACTGACCTCCGTTATATTATAGACTTCTTCAATTTAAGACCAATTTTTCCCGACTTTTTGGAAGTCTTAAAATAGAAGTTTGACTGTACACCAGCAGGGCTGGCCAATGGTACTGGCTGGTTGGCTAGTAGAAAAATCTGTGGGCGAGTAGATTTCAAAAGTCACTTGCCTGATGGGCGACTGAAAATTTCAGTACTGCATGGCCCTGACCATCTCTCCCTTCCATGTAACCAACTATCAAAGTAAGCTCAGCTGTCTGCTAAGATATCAACATGCCAGCACTGGTACTAAAAAGAAAGGAAAGGCAGCTTCCTCAGTCTCCCCCTTCTCTCTCCTCAAATCATCCTCTCTCTTTCTCATCTCCCTCCCCCCCCCCCCCCCCCCCCCTCCCCCCCCCCCCCCCCCCCCCCCCCCCCTCCCTCCCCCCCCCCCCCTCCCCCCCCCCCCCCCCCCCCCCCCCCCCCGCCTCCCCCCTCCTCTCCCCCCCCCCCCTCCCCCCCCCCCCCCCCCCTCCATTTCTCTTTACTTCTCTCCTTTCTTTCTTTCCCACTTTTTCTTTTCTTCCTCTCTCTCCTTTCTCTTCTCTTCCTCTCTCTCCTTCCCTCTCCCCTGTGTGTGTGTGTTCAGGGATATTTTTTTTCTTTTTTTCTTTTCGGGCTAGTGAAAATGTTTTTGGCGAGTCAGTAAAATGTTTAATTTTTTTTATTTTTTAAAGTTTGGTCAGCCCTGGTACACACGCATTGTCTCTCCGAGTCTCTTTCTAGGCTCTCTCTGAGTCTCTTTCTAGGCCTATTTCTCTCTCTCTCTTGTGTGGGTGCAAATGCACCCATGCTTCTTCTTTTTTAGCATTGAACATCTTGAAATAGATAATACTAATAGGTTTAAAATGTATATAATTTGCTTGCTGTTTTGGCAAAATTTATGTTCACACAGACCGATAGACTGAGTTGCACACACACTCACACACCTGTAAACATTATTTTTCTTGAAAGGGGGAGGGGGGTTGTGGAATGCACAAAAACAAACTGTACACTGTATAATCAGCTGCGAGACAAAACAGTCCAGAAGAGAAACAACAGCCTCCACAGAATGTACAGATGCTAACAATTATAATTATACTGACAGCAGTCTCCCAGGTTATACTGAAGCTCTGAAAATCTAATTTGAACAAGTTTGTCTGCTGTGTGCCTTTCCCCTGCTGGAGGGTTTTAATTAAAAGCAGTCCACAGGGAGCCTGAAGCTGCAGTCTATTTCATCTCACCACCAGCTGAAAACATCACTGAACAGCAATGAACCAACTTCTTTGCCAAGTGGGCTAAATATTATGGCGGCAATATAATCCCCCCCCCCCCCCCCCCCCCCTTTCTTTCTGATGACTTGCTGCAGGCAGTGTTTTGATTTTCAGAACTTTTTGTTTTGTTTGTTTATAGAACATATTATATATTTCTCTGTAAATTTGTTTCTGTTCTGAATACTTCACATTTATTTTTGTTTGCTGAAGTTATGTGCTGTGCCTGTTTTCCTTTTTATGTGATTTCCATCCAAATGCACAGACGTATATACACACACATTTCAGCATGTACAGTCTACATGTACTGTACTGTTTTAACCTATTTTTTTTAACCTATTCTTCTGTTGTGTAACATACGTTTTGAACATATTTTTTGTCAAGTTACAGTTTTTGTGTGTGTGTATGTGTGTGCGCACGTGCCGTACATGTGCGGTAATTTCAGTTTCTTTATGGTTTCTGCAGTGATTGAATCATGTTTATCAGGTACAGAGATAGATGTGCAAGACGATCTTTGTGTGTTAGCACATAGTTTAAAACCGAAAGTTGGCAATGGTATGTTAACTATGAAAGCTACCTTATGCCAGACGACGTGATAGCCTTGGTTTTAACAAAAGTGAATGCCTGGGTTTTGATACGGTAGCCTAGGCCCTGTCGCGGCCCTACACGCACAGAAAACACTGTTTAATAAAAGAGAGAGGGGGAGAGAGATCTTACCGAGAACGCCATCTGTCGGCAAACGAAAACTTTTTAATGGCGTTTTATGAACTTCCTGTGGTCAGTAAAGACAGTGCATTCGAACCGTTCGTCTGCTTACGATTTTTTTCACACCTCTCCTTTGGCTTTGATCATTGTTATGACAGTTAGCGCTTTGAGCCTCGTATACAATGTTTAGTTAAGGTGATTAGGTTGTACTTGTAGCTCTAGACTAGACTATTCTATTTGTGGCTGTAATAATACTAAAAGCCTAAAACTCGGTCAGTGTTTTGCAGGGATCACAAGTTGGGGGACTTTTTTTTGGGTAATCCGAGCTTCACTTCTTCATATTCATAACAACTAAACTTGACAAGCCTATTGTGAGCATACTTCATGCTCTGTGGAAAGAAAACTAGACCTAATAAATTCTTTAAAAATATAAAATTTTAATTCAAAATGAGGTTGCCCAAAATGCAATGGCATTTAATTATACTCTTAGTCTTATCATGATTTTTGTTTGTGTGTGTGTGGGGGGGGGGGGGGGGGGGGGGGGGGGGGGGGGGGGGGGGGGGGGGGGGGGGGGGGGGGGGGGGGGGGGGGGGGGGGGAGGGGGGTTGTGAGAGAACACATAGGCCTATATGGTTTTATTCATAGAAAGAACAGGGAGGGACGAAAATGTGAACACTCATGCAAAAAAATTACCCACTGATCTATAGATAATATGCAAATAACTTTACAATCTAAGCAGAGTTTTAACCTTTGGTCATGGTGCACAGCAAGGGCACAAACTGTTAACATGCTTTTCTTTGCTCTTTGTAACAGGCAGGATGCTGTCCTGACTGAGAAGTATGGCATGGCAAAGTTGAAGAGACAATGGCACCATTACTATGCCGACAATGGCCTCTGAGGCATTTGAAATTCTTCGCGATTGTGGCGGAAAGAACTTCACAGAGATTTCAGCACGTCCGCCAGTGCTTGGGGAAGAAAATGAAGTGCAGTCAAACGGAGCCGGAGATGTGATTTACAACTGCAACAATGGGCCGTTTAAGTTTAAGAACAACAGGTGCACTACTGCAGCTTTAACCAAGGCTGAAGTAGGGCCCTCACCTGCTGCCACACCACGAAAATCTAATCTGGAGAAAAGAGATGTGACGAGCTGTGCTCTTCCTCTGTGTGCCGATGATGAAGATGTGGAAGCGCCTCTTGGATTCGAACCTGAGGGAAGCGCTGCAAGCTCACCACCTTACTTGGAAAACATCACCCCTCCTCATCTCCGATGGGCTGAGAACTTGAAACACTTGCTGTCCGACAGCGAAGGAGTAGCCTTGTTCAAAGAATTCTTGGAGCTCGAGCATGGTGGATCTGAGGAGCTTCAGTTCTGGCTTGCCTGCCATGGCCTCAAACGCAAGGCGAACAGTGACTCCGTCGATGTGCACAACATTGTGAAAGTGATTTTTAAAGCCTACCTTCGCTGTGACAAGGTGAAAAGCATATCGAAAGAAACCAAGAAAGAGATAGTTGATAAGATAAGCCATAAGTCAAAAGTTGACCAGTGTGTTTTTGATGAAGCTCAGTCAGAAGTTGAAGCCCATTTCCGTGATGTGTCCTACCCAGATTTCCTCAACTCTGACCTGTATGTGCAATATGTTAATAATTATGCAGAGTCGCCCAAATCAAGTCGTTCCAGTGGGTCCAACTCTGAAACACATACTTTATCTCAGACTGGATTACTCCCTGTGCTGCATGAAGATAAGGAATTGGGTGCAGAGGATATTGCATCCAGTAGTGGAGTATTTGTGGTCCCCAAGACGCCGGATGGGCGACAGCCCTATGTCACCTCTTCCAGGCATACTGAATCAATGGTGGGGTAAGTAGCATAGTGCAGTTCAATGCTAGTGAGTAGTCTGTTCATCTTTCTGAAAAAGGACAGGTGCAAGTGCGAGAGAGAGAGAGAGTGTGTGTGTGTGTGCGCGCGTGTGTTCAGTGCATTCGGTGTATAGTATCACATTGATTAATAGCAACTTTTATATATAAAAGCAACAAAATATTACTTGAAATAATTATTTGGTTGTACTTCAAATATGCCAACTGTATCTGGCATTAACCCCTTGACTGCCACCAACGTATCACATACTGACCTGATGACATCACTGATGATGTGATCAGATGAAGAGGAATAACCCTGATATGCTGGCTTTTGCTCTAACACAGTCAAGAGAGTAATATCCCCAGACCATTTTGCCAGATTGGCTCTACCAGTTATCTTTTTCATGTCATGATTTGCCCAATGATTTTTTCTTTACTTTTCTCTGGCAGTCAAGGGGTTAATGATTTGTTCCACTTTTAATTTGTAGTGTCTGTCTTTTTGTTGTTGTCCAGAGCCCTCATTTCAAAAAAAAAAAGAAGAAAAAAAAGTAAAGGTGAACACATCTTGACCTTTACCGAAAAAAAGAAGTGACGTGTCTGTTTTTATGTTTGAAAGTACTTACACTGTTTGAATATTTTGTGCCTGATATATATATATAGTGCACATGATGTATGATGTAGTAGTTAGTAATTGATACTACATGTAATAAATTAAGTTGTCCTTTTTTTTAATAGTATAAAAAATGGTTTGTGAATATCGTATTATCCATTGTGAATAATTAATTTCATAATTATCAATAATCAATGTCAATATCCTCTAAAAATGCTTGTGTTAGTTAGAATATTGTCAATGTTGCATTTTCAGGGGCAGCAAGTCCTTCACCTTGGGAAGTCGCTCATCGTTGTATCCGACCCATGTGTCTTATGTACCGGTGTCGGCACAGGACAGCGAGCTGCAGAGCCTGTCCAGCGATGCGCACACTGACGACACCATGTCTTTGACAGACACCAGTAGTGCGTAAGTGTCATTCGTACATTCATAATTTATTGTAATGGCGAAAAAACAACCAACTCAGTAACATAGTCATACAAAATACATGGTACAATCAAAAGTTTAAAGAAACCCAACAAAGTCAATTTAGTCTATCATAGAAACTATATCACATACACAAAGCATTTCAACATTATACACAAGTCCAAACCCCCTCCCCAGCCCTCCTCACAGCAAGTGTGTGATCGTAACAAATTGTAGTTTTTTTCAAATTCGACGTTCAAGGGATTTTTTTTAATTTTTTATCGAAAATTGATGACTTGGTTTGGTGAGCTTGAGGAGTGATGCCTATTAGAGTGGAAAAAAGTTTGAAAAAATTCCTAGTGTACTACTTTTTTTCCCTTCTAAATGTAAGTAAGATGAAAAGAAAAAGCAAGAAGACTCATACAGCCCAATCATTCACACACTGTTGCTCTTTTTCTCAAACATTGAGTGTCTGCTAAACAGCTTGAGCACAGACAGGATGGGCCAGTGTAGTACACTAGTACAGATCTCAAGCAGAGCCTTTCTGAAAAGGTGTTGATGGATCTTCCTTTGTGTGGATGATGCTAGTTGTGACTTAAACTGAACCCTTTCAAAGAGAGAGAGATAGAGAGAAAGAAAAAGAGATGTAGAGTGGGAAAGGAAGGAGTCCATAGTGTTGCTGTGGCAAGCAAGCCATTATGAAGCGGCAGTCTGGCTGTCAGATCAGCCGGGCTTTGAAGCTTTGAAGGGGCTGATCAGGCCCAGGCACGGCAAAGGACTTCAAAGCGGGCTACGAGGCGGTTTGTGCAGCCTTCAGAGACGGCACCAAGCACTTACACGTTCGTGGGGCCCTTTTATCTCGGGACTAGGGAGGCTTGCTTTGATCTCTTTGGGCTTGAGCACACACACACACACACACACGGACTGACGGAGGCTCTCCCCTTTTTTTTTTTTTACTAGGCTGGGTTAGGTTGGCAGGCGCTCTCTGTGCCCCTGTGTCCACACGTGTGTGTGTGAGTGAGAGAGAGAGAGAGAGATTTTTTTTGGGTCGGCCAAAGCCAACAGTTGCGATCCACCGGTGTAGTAGACTGAAAGAGCTGTAATGGGTAATAGAGTTGGGAGCTCTTCCAGTGACTGTGGCTTTTTTTGAAAGTAGAGCTGTTTTCTTCAGGTCAAAGGCCAGCCACTAAAAAGGAGTGGCTTTGTCCCTCCCTACCTCACCCTTCTTTTCCGAGTTTCTTTTTCTTCAATGTGTTCTTTCCTCAACCAGCCCCCTCCCTCCCCATCTTAGTCTTAGTTTCTTTTCCTTTATTTCTAGTCAGTGGCTTTTATTCTTATAGAAAATCTTAAACCTGTCAAACTCAAAGGCTATAGAAACGAAGTTCCTATTCTCAATCCAATTTGCTACAGTTGTGTGTGTGTGTGTGTGAAAGAGAGAGAGAGAGACTCTCTCTCAGAGAGTGAGTGAGTGAGTGAGTGTGTTTGTTGACCACCACTGTGTGTGTCTGTCTGTGTGTGTACTGTTACTGTGTATGGTCACATACATAGTATGTTCAGCTCCCCCCCCCCCCCCCCCCCCCCCCCCCCCCCCCCATTCTGAAAACTCAAAATGCCATGATGATAACCTGTGTGTGATGATGACCTATGTATATGTGGTGTGTGTGTGTGTGATACACAGAGAGTGAGCTAGAGAGAGAGAGTTGAAATAATTTAGGCTATGCTGCAGCTGTTACTTAGTGTTAGTGCGTGTTATGGTGTACAGTAAAAGATCCTTTTCATCATTTGGTTTGTTAATTAAACACGTGAGTGAGAAAATGGGCAAAGGTGCAGTTTCGCTAACCCAGGCCCTACCAAATTTTCTCAATGAAAATGTTCACTAAGTACTAAGATATGGCGGACGAAATGGTATCAAATGCACGTGCAATTTTGCACGTGCTTTTTATAAAAATGCACGTGCATTTTAGTTTTTACTATTTATAGAAAATTGCACGTACATTTTTTTTATATTACACGTGTAAATTTACACGTACATAAATTCACGTGCAGTTTTCTAAAAATAGTAAAATGCACGTGTACTCTTAGTTTTTAAATAACTTGGAATGGAAGACTTTCTGAAACGATTCATTGCGGGAGGGTACAAGCCAAGAACGATAACTCTCGGTCTTTGTTTCAAAATGGCGCGGAACGACTTGTGCTCCGTCTTTCAGGTCAAGTCAGGATAATAAGCCTCGCGGCTTCTCAACTGTCCCTTCATTTCGCATCTCAGTTATTTGGAATCTTACAAGTTTAAGAGTATTTTTGGCACATCTGCCTTCTCGTTGGTGAAATAGATTTCAGTTATATTCCAGTCGCAGTTTTCAGTTAACTAAACTGCACGTGCGATTTTATAAACTACGCTTGAAATTTTCGAAAATTACACGTGCATATTCTGAACTGCACGTGAAAAAATGCACGTACAATTTTCTAAAAATAATAAAATGTACGGGTAAAAAAATATGTGCATGTATAAATGTACGTACAATTTTCTATAAATAGTAAAATGCACGTGCGTTTTCTAAAATGCACGTGCATTTTTATAAAAAGCATGTGCAAAATTGCACGTGCATTTGATACCATTTCGTCCGCCATACTAAGAAGCAACCTTTTAGTAGTACCTTGATCGAGAAAGGAATAGGGTTAGGACTAGGTTAGCATTAGTTTCATGAAGTGGAAAGAACAATACATTGAGATTGAAAGGTGTGAACGGGAGGGGGGTGGGGGTGGGTCTGCACCTTTGCCTTGACCTAGTTCCAGTCCTTTGTTTCTGACACATTGTGACGGCAATGGACATGGTGTTTGTCTTCATCCTTCTCCTACCTGTCTTCTTTACTTTCTAAGCAATAGTCACACCCACTTGTTGTTCTGAGTGAATATCAAACCTGCTCAGGAATGTGTGCTTTGTTCAAGATTGTTTTAAAAACACACTCCCTTGTAATAGTACACACACACACACACACACACACACACACACACACACACACACACACACACACACACACCCCCCCCCCCCCCACAGTCACAGTAGTCTCACACAAACATGCAGCTAGCTGAACACACCACATTCACACTCACTGTCACAAACACACGCGCACACACACGCACGCACACACACACACACACACACACACACACACACACACACACAGAGTTCTTCTTCTTGTTCGATCGCTCAGACAGTTTCCTGTCAATTATGAGCGTAGATCTATGCGTCATGCTGCCGTTACGCGCCTAACTAAGAAATAGTTAGGCCCAGCAAGTCTGACTTCGGCTGGAAGAAATGTTTTTGAAAGTGTTTCGTGAAAAAAGGCAGGAGAATGGACCGGTAAGGCAGAAAGATAGTAGATAGCAGTAAGCAAAGGGAAAAGGCAGAGTCAAAGAGAGTGACAGATTAGAGGAAGTTACAAGCACAGAACTTCCAGAAGGTGGGGGAACTATTTATACAAAAGACCCCCCGGTATCCCCACGGGGGGAAACACAGAGTTCAAAGGTTTGTCTCATTAATTAAACTCATTAAAGCACCAGTATTGTGTTACTGTTAGTGAAATGTAACATCTGTTTATTCCGAAACGGAAATCTATACATGTACAGTGGAATCCTGATAACTCAAAAACACTGGATAACTCACAATAAGTTTTTGGTCCCAGTTTAACCATCTTTATGCTAAACTGTCTTCTTAGCTCAAAATAATTGGCTATCTCAAAATAAAATTTAAGTCCCTTCAATTTTGACTAATGCAATTTTCACTGTATGTACATGTATAAAAAGACGCCATCTTTGACATTGGTGTAGTTGTAAGTGAACAGCAACTGTTCTTATTGTATCTTTTGAACATTCTTTTAGTCAGTGACAATGTAAAGCCAAGTTAAAGGCAGTGATATTTTCGTCATCAGACGGCAATAACTGAAGAGATGTTTTGTTTCAAGCCATGATTTTGTTCTTGTCTTTTTCTTAGCTTTGTTTTTGTTGATTTGATAAACTAAGTCAACGTTTAGCACTAGCAGGTCATGTTGTTGATTTCTGACGTTGATGTGTTGCAGAGATGGGAAGATGACATACAGCCGAAGGCGGTACAAGAAGTATGCCTTGCAGAACAGGGAGTACCGAACAGGCCTTCACACTCAGATCATTCCTGTGAGTTTGTATTACACGCTGTCTGTTGTTTTTAAAAGTTCACACATTTTAGAGCCTTTTTGATTTAAACCTTCCGAACAATATTTACGTCCCATGAAAGTGAAAACCCTGCATTTGTATTGTGATTGCAAATGGTGAAGAAGCTCTAACTAAAGATCTTATTTGAAAGTGTTGGTTTGGAGATCCTTTTCTTAAGTTTAAAGGTAATTAGAGCACTTGTTGGAAAGTGTACTGCTTGAACTGTGTAGAGAAAATGAATGATGTTTCTTAGATCATAATTGGCATTTCATTCATTCCTTCATTTTCTTTTATTCTGCCTCCACCTTCTCCTCCTCCTTTCTTTCTGCGCTTCCTTCGCCTCTTCTTCCTCCTCCACCTTCTTGTTCAGTCTTGTCTTTCTCCGTAGTTTTAAAGTAATAAAACATCCTTTATGGTCCTGTCTTGGAATTCACCGTGGCTCAGTGATGCAGGGCCAAAATAGTTAATTGGTGTTCTGGCAGGAATCCAGATCCATGCTGCTGCTTCTGCGAAAAGGTGATGATGAGTCACAGAGATCATGTCAGATTAACAGAATTGAAAAAGAAAAAAGAAAAAGAGGCTTAAAATCACTTCAAAGGCAACATTCTAATGCTGTTATTAGAAATAAGACATCAGAGGGAAAAAGAAAATTGCTAAAAAATACAGGTCTTCTAGTTACAAAATACCTCTTTTAGTTTTAGCATTAAAATATGAAGTTGGTATTGCCCCAAAAATGCATATTAGAAGGATTGGTATTATTTGTTTGTTGTAAGGTCCCCCCAAAAGTTTTCTGGCTGTATAAGTACTGTATCAGTCAGTTGGAATGAGGCAACAATTGCTTTTTATATGATCAGTCTGTAGTTTTTGTTTTAGTTTTTTAGTTTATAATTTTACAAGCACGTGACGATCTGGACATGCCCATTTTAATAATTAATTGCTCACTGTACATCATTAGGGTTAAGAGGACCGATTAGTTGAGAACAACATTAAGCCACTGATAAATGATTATTGGAAGTTTTTATGTGCATCACAGCTGTAAGTTTGTACTTTAGTGTTTACTGTGATATTTTCTCTGTGTGTGTGTGCTCATCTATTATGTGCGTCAAAGTGATGTGAATTAGCACTTGGTTGTAACTGTGATTAGCGTGTGTGTGTGCTAATCTCACATGTGTATCACAGAGCTGTGAATTTGCACTGAGGTGTAACTGTGATGATTTTTCTCTGTGTGTGTGTGTGCTTATCTCACACATGTTTATCACAGAGCTTGTGAATTTGCACTGAAGTGTAACTGTGATGATTTTTCTCTGTCTGTGTGTGTGCTCATCTCACATGTGCATCACAGAGCTGTGACTGTGCACTGAGACGTAACTGTGATGTTTTTTCTGTGTGTGTGTGTGTGTGTGCTCATCTCACATATGTGCATCACAGAGCTGTGAATTTGCACTGAAGTGTAAGTCTGTAACTGTGATGGTTTTTCTCTGTCTGTGTGTGTGCTCATCTCACATGTGTATCACATAGCTGTGAATTTGCACTGAAGTGTAACTGTGATGTTTTTTTCTTTGTGTGTGTGCTCATCTCACATGTGCATCACAGCTGTGAATTTGCATTGAAGTGTAACTGATGGTTTTTCTGTGTGTGTGTGTGTGCTCATCTCACATGTGTATCACAGAGCTGTGAATTTGCACTGAGGTGTAACTGTGATGTTTTTCCTCTGTGTATACATGTGCTCATCTCATAGGTGTGTATCAAAGAGAGCTTTGTGAAAATTCACTGAGGTGTAACTGTGATGGTTTTTCTCTGTGTGTGTGTGTGTGTGTGTGCTCATCTCACATGTGTATCACAGAGCTGTGAATTTACGCTGAGGTGCAACTGTGATGGTTTTTCTCTGTCTGTGTGTGTGCTCATCTCACATGTGTATCACAGAGCTCTGTGAACTTCAGTGGCCGCGCTAGTGTCTTTGAAAACTCGTTTTGCTTACACGACGTTGGCCCAAAAATGCGTAAAGGAAGCAAAAAATCGCGTCAAAGAACAAAATGATAAATCTAAGCTAAAAACAATGAAAACAAGACCAGCAACAAAAACATGCATTTTTATTCACTAACCAGTCATTTTCGGCGATACAGTGATTTCCCCGCCACACTGCACTGCACCTACATCACAGCAGTACTGGACGGAATCCGGATAACTAATGAAAGAAAGCAGTGGCACTTTTCTATAGTCTGTTCCAATGTTTGGTGTAGCAGAACCACTATACATGTAGGGACCGTAGGACTTCTAAAGTCTGATTCACCATCTAGACTCAGATGCGATTTTGAGCGGACGTCATTTTGCGTATGGGTTACACGTAAACGCTGTAAAAATGCGTCGGCGATTTTTAAAATGCGTCAAATATGCAAGAAACATGCGGTAGCGCGACCCCTGGAACTTGCACTGAGGTGTAACTGTGATGGTTTTTCTCTGTGTGTGTGTGTGCTCATCTCATACTGTTTATCACAGAGCTGTGAATTTGCACTGAGGTGTAACTGTGACATTTTTTCTTTGTGTGTGTGTTCAGCGGACAGAGCGGGCGCCCAAGGAGCCGAACCTGGCGGAGACGGACCCCGGCCGGTTTGCCCATCTGCTGATAGAAAAGCTGAAGAAGGTGGTGGAGAGCAGGGACGCTGAGGCCAAGGTGGAGGAGAGGCTCAGAATCCTCAAACTGGTCAGTGCAACCAGGCTTCATAGTCGCAAGAACTGTTAGCTTTATAATATAAGTCTGCCTCAAGGAAATCAAGAGACACGATTTTAACAGAATGTATGGAACTTTTACTAGGGAGGAAGCATTCATGAACCTTCCAACGATCCAAAACCTGCAAAAAGGCTGTTATTACTATTAGTGTCAAGTGCTGTTAATTATGCTTGGGAAGAAAACAAAAGATGAACCTTCAAACATTTTGTGAATCTTGCTCTTGTGACTCAGCATAGCAAGAGGATGCACATTGCCAACAGTAGCAAAAAAAGCTAAGTACTTTCTTTTTCCATGTTTGTGAGTATACTTATATGTGCATACATGTGCTTGTGTTAACCCCTTCACTGCCATTATTTATTTTCTTATTATAAAATTTAGAAGGAGACCTATTGGGAGGTTTTTTTGGGACTCAATCTCAGAAAATGGTCTAGAGATATAAATCTTTCCTGACTTGTCTAGAAGCCAAAAACCAGCTTTCCAGGACTATGAGTATGACATCAAAAGTTATGACATCACACATCCCGTAATAGACACAGGGCCAGGCAGTGAAGGGGTTAACCACTAAATGCTTGGATAAAGGTACACAAGTTTAAATGAATGTATTTTGTTGTTTTAGGGCGAGGTTTCTGAGGAGGACACGACCATCAACCGCTCCTTCGCCAAGCACAACACGACGGCCACCTTCATCCCTATCATGCCCCCCGGCCCCCAGTCCTCCTCGGCCCTGCTGGGGGAGGAGAGTGCCGAGAGCATCCTGGACTTCCACTGCTCCCGGGTCTGGTCCAGCTCCCACCACTCCCCGACCCAGTCCCCGGGCCGCGGCTCGCCCTTCAAGTCCCCGGACAGGAGCGCCACACAGTGGGCGCGAGCCAGACAAGCCCAGCTCTCCCTCAGCACGGCTTCCGAGTCTTCCTCGTCCGGCGTGGCCGGTTACCCCCCTCGCCCGCACGCGCACCACGGGAGAAAAGACCCGGCGCTTTCCCGCTCTTTCGACTGCGGCGTGGTGTGCGGGGAGGACAAGGTAAAGGGGGAGACGCACCAGCACATCCACCACCACCACCACCACCACCACTCGCGGGGCGGGCATGGCAGCAAGCACTGGGTGGAGGTGGAGCAGCAGGTGGGCAACCTCAGCTGGCGGGGGGACCCGTCCTCTGGGGGCTTCGAGCACGCGCGTAACAGCGGGAAGGCCGGCGCCAAGAAGAGCGGTGGGCGGAAAAGTGGAGCAGGGACTATGGAGAGCAGGGCTGGTGCTGTTGGCGGCGTGTACGAGCCTGATTCTTCCACCATTGTGCCAAATTTCAGCAATCCTTCCAGCGAGAAGTGAGTTGTTTTTTTTAATTCTTTTTAACTTTGTGTGTGTGTGTTTGTAAATGGCGTATGCTTTTGTACACTGCTCATCGTCGATGGGCAAGAAAAAAAATCAAAGTAAAATGTTTGAAAAGTTTACTCAGATGTGAGCAAGTTGTGACTGAATTTATTCTATGAATGTTTGTAATTTTTGTAAAACGTAGTGTGTTCTTTGTTTGTGTCTATTGCCAAGTTTTGGTAGTCTATAAAGCCATACACCTTTTAGATGGTTTTACTTCATTTGTTTATGCCTGTCTGAGGTTGAAGAAGTACTTAAATTTGCAGATGCTGTATTAGTTTTTGTTGAAGAAGTACTAGTTAACATTTGTAGGTGCCCTTATGTGTGCTAACATTTCTCCAATAATTCATAAGAAGTGATCAAATCTTTAATAATTGTCAGCTTCGATATTTTCTTCCAAGGAATGGTGTGACAAAGTTGGTTTTCTCTGTTTTTACAGGGTGATGAAGTGGATCAATGACACAGTGCGAGGCAACAAAGCCTCCAGCTCTGTGGATACCGATCGTAGCTCTTCCACAAAACGTGCTCATCGACACTCGTCTACAGGCGCCTCTTCACAGTCCCACAAACAAAGGTACATGATAGTTTTATATTTTTGTCTTGATACATTTGATTTTTATATTTTATTGGATGAGTTCTTCAAAGGTAAATTTTACTATATCTGTGTGTTATAGCATCTTTTATATGTTGGGATAACTTAAGAGAGAAATTATTGAATTATTCTCTTTCTTGTATGTTTTGTTCATTTATTAACGGAAGAAAAAGATATGAAGAGAAAAGGTGGAGTTTGCCGAGCTGTGCAATTTCATCTATAGCACGGCTTAAAAGGATATTACTTCAGGTGTTATCATTGATTTGTTAATTTTAATTGTTATGATTCAAAAAGAAGCAGCAGCCTTAAAAAGTCATAGTTGCAAAAGCATGCTTGTAATTCTTTGAACATTTTTATTTTATTTTTTTCATTCGATCTCTGAATCTGTGAAATTTATCTTATTTTAGAAGCAAGTCTGACTTTCAATATTCTCCCCTTGGATTCATTTATGTATATTGAAGGACGTTTTTCACTGAGCATTTTTTCCTTACAACTGTCTTGGTTTCAGTACCAAAAACAAAACGATGGCTCACACACCGGCTCGGTCAGCCTCGGCAGCAGAGCAGGGCGGCGGGGGCAACGTTTCGCTGTCGTGGGGAGTGGCGGGAGGTCCCTTGCCCAGCCAGCCCTTCGTGCAGGACTCCAACATGCCCCTGCCAACCCCGCCCAACCCCACCACCCAGCTGGAGGAGGCCAAGAGGCGTCTGGAGGAGTCCCACCACCACGTCGCCACGCCCGCCAAATCCAAGTCAGTCCACATGTTTGCGCAGTGTTATTACTTCTTCTTTTTCCGCGTTCCCAAGCCATACGGCCATAATGGGTGGAAATACATATACACGTGTCCTGTTTTCAGTGGTCTCCCCCAGCTGCATTCAGCTGACATTTCAGGGAGCTCATAGGAGAAAATAATTTGGAATTTTGTTGTTTTTTGTTGACCCCCTCCCACAGGAGAGTGGGTCAATAAAGCAGAACAAGTAGTGCTATTCATTTTATTGTTTGTAAAAAGTGTCGAGAGCAGAGGGGAACCCTGAGTTAGGACTCTTTTTGGAATGTGAGAGAGCCTTTATGCTTTTGTATAATTTACCTTTGTTATTTACTCAGAAAAAAGAATTAAATACAAAATTCAAGGACAGGATAAGCCCAGTGCAGTGACAAGTTGTAAAATTAAAAAAAAAGAAATATTTCTATGAACATTAAACAAAAATCAGTGTCAAATCTTATTGCAGGTCTTTTTTAGTTCTGCTTTTCCGAAACAATGCTGCTTTTAAATATAAAAACTGAAATCTGTATCAGCATTTAAAAAAAAAAATCCATATTAAACTTTGTTGCAGGTCTTTTTTGGCTGTGCCTTCCCGAGACAATAGTACACATGTTTTAAAAATAAAAACTGAAATATGTATTATCTTTGCAAAAACATTTATGTTGAACTTTGTTGCAGGTCTTTTTCGGCTGTGCCTTCCCGAGACAAAGTGCGCATTGTGCCTGGTTCGGTCATGCCTCCTCCTTCCCATATTCCCCCTGTTCGCAAAGTGTCCGCTGACCAGGACTTGTCGACTAGCATTGCAGAGTGAGTGTTTTAAATAATTAAAACAAAGATGCATAGAAAATGATTCCTATTATTAATTCACTTTTAGTTCACATCCTTGCATCAATTTAGAGGGTGGGGTGGTATGAAAATGAGACTAGTGAATTGTAGTGGTCTGCACGCTTCAAAGTTATGCTTAATAGGAATTAGCAAATATGAAGGAAAATTATTTCATGTGACGTTCTCAGGAGCACTTTTCTTTGGCAGCCACAAGTCACAGCGAAGGAATTTGTTTTTCTTCTTCGGTTTTTGCATGCATGTACATCTAATACAGTTCTTCATCAAATTACACTTAGCAAGTGTTAACCCTTTCACCGCCAACGTCACATTTATGCACCACAATGATTTAACACCCATGTCACTAAAAGGCATCAAATCAGGGCCTGACATCCGAAGACCCTATATTCTTAATTTTGCAAGGCGAGGACAGGCCTAATGTTATACATTTCATAGAGGATTTCACAATATTACAAATAATGTTTTTTCTCTACCCAGTTAAGTTTAATTGTATATTTTGCTGAAAATTGCTGGCGATGAAAGTGTTAAAGGAAACTATTTTGTGTGGTGTTTTCAGGAGCACTCCTTCTGCAGCTGCGCGGCAGTCCCGGCCTACAGCGGGCAGCAGCAGCGCTTCACAGAGCGACTGTGTGGTGGTGGGCATGTACTACGAGCAGGAGCCCATCCCCTTCCGCTTCACCCTGCCTGGCCGCACCATCACCCTGGAGCAGATCAAACACCTCAACACCAAGAAGGGAAACTTCAAGTCAGTCTTCGTTGTTTTTTGAAAAATTTCTTTTCAGTCTTGTTTGATGGTTATTGAATTTTTGATTTGAAAAACAGTCGTTTGCCTCGTTGATGGCAGTTAAGCTTTTACTTGTGGTAAGAGTCTCTGCTTGAAGTTTGTTTTTTGGTATTTCTTTGTTGTTGATCGTTAGGTACATCTTGTTGATTTTTAGGTACCTCCAGTTTTTTTCTTTTTAGCTATAATAAAAAAAATGTGTGTGGTAGAAGTGGGTTTTTTTAAATCATGGAAAAGAAAATTTAATACAGTAGATATTAGTCTACTCTATTCACAATCGTGTGACAGCTTTACCTTATATCCTATGTAATTCAATTCATTCTTAAATTAGTAAAAGTTTTTAATTAAATAAAAAAAAAGTACATATGGCTGGTTTTGCTTCAGAGATATAACTATGAAAAAAAAGAAGAAAGAAAATGAATTCTGATTAATCATACTGTTTAGATGTTAAATATTTTATCCCATTTTTCTTCAATTAACTATATTGAATTTTTTTATTTCATTTATTTAACATACCAAAGTATCCTCCTCGTACAATAATAAAATAAATGGTCACATCTGTGTGTGCAGGTACTTCTTCAAGCGCGACAGCGACGAGTTTGGTGAAGGCGCCGTTTTCGAGGAGGTCAAGGAGGATCACATGGTGGTGCCCACGTGGAAGGGCAAGATAGTGGCCCAGGTCCAGAAAGTCGACTGAACTTCCACAGCCACGACGATGACGACAATCAAAGCAAATGGACAGGCTCCACCACCATTTCTCCTTGCTCCGTTTTCTTACTGGTTCATCACAGACGTCCGTTTTTTTGTTTTTTTCCTCCTAAGTGCGGGACGTTTTTTTTTTACCAGGGTGCATTTTGTTTTGTGGTGTTCAAATAAAGTGAAGGTCAGGGCTGGACGTACATTTGCATGTCTACTGTCATCGGTTGATGGTTTGTGGGCAAGTGAGGGGTTTAGCTGCTGATAAAAAACACACACCAAAAAACCCAAGTGACATGTCGTACTTGCCCTCATTCTTCCTCTCCATGCATGTGAAAAAACTTAAAAAGATAATTATTGTTCAGAGGATTCTCACTGCTGAGCGCATGTGGATGGATAAAGGGAGATAATCGTCATCTTCTAAGGATCGTCATCTCCCTTTCATTGTGCTGCTGTCCAAAAGAAAAGGACTACCTGCTGCTTTGCGATTCGGAAGCGGTTAAAATCTTATGGATAGTACTTTAACCCCTTGACTGCCAGAGAAAATTAAAGAAAAAATCATTGTACAAATCATGACATGAAAAAGACAACTGATAGAGCCAATCTGGCAAAATGATCTGGCAAAACTCTCTTGACTGCGCCAGAGCAAAAACCAGAATATCAGAGTTATTCCTTTTCCTCTGATGGCGTCATCAGTGATGTCATAAAGTCAGTACGTGAAACGTTTAGGGCAGTCAAGGGGTTAATAGCCTGTGTGTGTGTGTGTAAAACCAATTAAACCTGCTCATTTAAAACAGTAAAACAATTTTTTTTTTTAAACAAACAGTTTTTATAATTCTGTTTCATAGATTATTACGATTTAAGAGAAAAAGCCGCCCCCCCCCCCCCCCCCCCCCCCCCCCACCCCCCCCATCCCACCGCCCATCTCCAGTTTAGTCAGTCCCTTGTTTCTCCCCAGACAAAATCCAAGCTATGTAATTTAAAATTATTTTTCTCTCTTGTTTTGTTCCTGCTCTGAACCTGTGACATGTTTTTCTTGTAAATTTTGTTTTTATTTATACATGTAAAAAAACAAGTAAAGGTGTTATCCACAGTAAATAGAGATCCATACTGTATCCCCCCTCCCATGAAAACATGTTAAGGGATATACATACATGTGGTCTTAGCAGAGTATCTAAGAACATTTAGATTCTTTGATAAACACATGCAATCAAGATGCAAGAAATAGTAACTTTTTAAGTGTTACAATTTTTTATTTTCAAAGGACTCAAGTTGGTTTTTTAATAGTTAATGTTTTAACACTTTATTTTGTTTTTAGACTTTAAAATATGCCTGCTAATATTTTGTGTGTGTATGTGTATAGTTTTGTTCGGTAAAGGTAAAGATGTGCCACCCCCCCTGCATTTCTCGGTTAATTCTATTTTTCCCTTTTTGCCTTTCTTACCATACATAAAGCTGTATTTTAGGAACATTTTTAGCTAATAACCTTTTTGGAATACTAACCCTAGCCCTAAGCCTAACCCTACCCCCCACTATGTACTGCAGTACACCGCGATTTGTCACAGTTGTGGTTCGTTGCGTTGTTCCGTCTTATAGGGTGGGGGGTAGGGTTAGGGTTAGGGATAGGGTTAGTATTCCAAAAAGGTTATTAGCTAAAAAATTTCCTAAAATACAGCTTTATGTATGGTAAGAAAGGCACTAACGGAAAAATAGAATTAACCGACATAGGTAGGGGGGGGGGGGGGTGGCACATCTTGACCTTTACCTTTTGTTCTATTAGTGTTTACAGATAGATAGTTTTTAAACTTTGTTGAAAAAGACAAACATCTGATCAAGGTTCAAACATAAAAATGTCATTATCCAGTCATTTCTTTTCATGCTTGAAAAAGAAATGCTGCATTAGAAAACTAGAAAACTAGCCAGTTTCAGGCCCTTTGTGTACTTTTCCCCCCACTGTTCATGTTAATTTGAAAGTCATAATATTTAACTTCAGTGGGTAAAGTAACACAAGTAGTGTGAATGCTTTCAAAATCTGTTTTTAAATATTTTTTATTTATTTATAAGATAGTGGTGCTTGTTATGAGTGTTCTGAATTGATCAGTGAAAAGGGGACATAAGTTGTTAGCCCCTAGGGTTCCCTGCCTGCTACCAGATAGTCTGGTAGTGTATGATGTCATTGATGATGCTATGACTTTTGATGTCATTGTCCTGGGATGATGGTTTTTGGTTTAGATAAGCCAGGAGCATATCTCTAGACCATTTTCTCAGATTGAGTCTAACAGATTTGTTTTAATTTGTTTTAACAATAATATTTTCCATAAGGATATAACGGCAAGTAGCGTTATTATCCCCGTACAGGAAAGTACAGTTTGAAAAAACCCAACCTGGTTTGAACTTTGGTTTCATTCACCGTGACTGAAATATGATTATAAAGTCTACAATTTCAACATACATGGATGCAGATTTCGGTTTTTGACGGATTTCAGGGTTTTTAATTTCACCTGAAACTTACTGGAACCGTCAGGCTGTCAGCCAATTAATGCTAGATCTTAAAAGACGGAGACAGAAAACAAGAACAGTGTGAGAAGAAAAAAAGTTGGGGGTGTTTTGCTTAGCAGAGATCTGAACAGTCCATGTTCATGCTTTGGTTTCAACTTTAGACTGTCTAAAAAGTGAATTTTAATTCTGTTTGTAGTGTGTGACTCTGGTAGAATTATGTCTGTGGTGTGCATCATTTCAAAATTGTTTACAGATGTAAAATATTTAAATTCCAACTGACCAAAATATTTGCTTGAAACTGTTTTTAAAAAAAATAATGCTAAAAGAAAATAGTTTTTGGTTGAACAGTTTTTGTGGTCTGGACTGCTGACCAGTGTTTTATCAGACTTTGAAACAAAATCCTGCCGCTTTGTTTTAGAAATATTGAGGGGAAAAGTAACAGAGCTTTACCTTTTTGTGTTATATTGTGTGAGAGGATCAGAAAGACCTTGTCTGAGTTTAAGTAAATAAGTTGGGTTTCAAGATTTCCATGTTGCTGCTATTGTTAGTAGGATTACGACAAATGTTTGCATTTTCCAATCAGAACATTTGAGAGTGCATGCAGTTACTGATTACTGATTACCTCTGTTGTCCCCACTACAAGTTCTAATAGTGGATGTATAAATCAAATGTCACAAATTGTGAGCCAGAAAATGCAAAATGAACATTTCTCTGTGTGTGTACTTCAATTTAATGTCTATTCGCATAAGTGATTTTAGAATTTCTGTGTGTGTGCGTGCAATGTTTTCCCCATTAATTGCACTATAATGTACTTGTTATGTGGCATGTAGTCTTAAAATATACTTTTTTATATCATCATTAGTCCATCCAATTCATTGAATATTAAAAAGAACACCTAAATGATACAATATGCAAAGAATGACTTAGACAATCTGATATTGGCCACTTTTTAATGCAATAATCAATGAATACTTAAAAACATCAAACTGTATCAGTATCGCTAAAATATATACAGGGCATTTTGACTCATGCTGTAAAATTGTTGTTGAATGTTACAAGTGGCTTTTCTTCTTTGTTTTTAGACATGCTGGAAATAGTTTGTGTTTTGTGAAATGATGGTAAAAATAAGTAAGAATGGAGAGAAAAAGAAACAATCTGCTCAGATTGCCTAAAGACAGAATTTCTTTTTCTCTTTCAAAACGTGGAAAATCTAGCTGAAATGATGATGGCATTGGTTTTTTGTTTCCATGAACTGATGAAGAATTGACTTCTTCTGGCATCAAGGGATGAAATGGTTGTCTGCATTTGCATGTTTCATTCAGTGATGCATACAGAGTGGTTTGTGTGTTTAAATTATTGTGATATGTAGAGTTAATTGTGAAGGAGTAAAGATTTCTACCTTTGTATTATTTCTGTAAATAGTGCTTCAGCAGAAAATTTTGCTTTGCTGTTTTTTATTCTTTTTTCTTCTGACCCAAGAAGTCAGAATTCTTCTTCTCTTCTTCTTCCAGATGAGTGCCCACAATCAATACTTTGATTCACTGGCACTATACCTGTCGAGGTACCAGAACTAAACAAGGCAAGAGATAGATTGCCATATTACATATATTGTCAGATATATGGTCACATGGTGCGATAAGAAATTTATTTTAAAAACTGTAGAGTTGCCTGGCGAAACTACCTATTTCAAAAAGAATAAAGAAGGTGGGTAGGCAGTTACGGCATGCAACCCATAATTGATATAAACACTAAGAAAATCATCCCCTGTCAAGTTTATGTTTGCAAAAGTTCAGGAAAGTTTCTTTATTTTATTGGGACTGTAGATAATCCCTTAACTCTTATTGACACACAATATGGCCAAAGAGTCAATCTTGGCCGGCTTAGGAAGTACCAATCCAGAGCTTCAGATTGTTTTCAAACTTCATGAGTCATGTGACCCCTGATTACAGAAAATGTTGGGTCAATTTCCAAAACAATGGGCCAGTAATGTGTCACTGCAGTATTACACTTGAATTTATTACAAACTTCATGAGTCACATGACCCCTGTGTGCACAAAATGAGGGGTCAAATCACCTTCAACACGGGTCAATGACCCGGGCCCGCCGACAATCTGAAGCTCTGCCAATCCCCTTCAGACTTAATTAATCTGTGAGAAGTTGAAATCTTAGCCACCGGACTATGTTCACACTGTAGACACATTCCCAGTGAGCGGCGAACCAACAGTAGACACTCTGCAGATGTTTTTATCAAAGCACAAGTAGTACCTTGATTGCTTCTCTTCCTTCTTTGATGGAAGTCGCTCTGTCCTCATTTGAAATGTCCGTATCATTAAAGCATTAAGTGGTTTTAATTTCTAAGAAAGAACATAGAATGGGGGTAGACTTTCTCATTGAAGGATTGGCTTTGTCATTAAGAATTCTATTGGTCTTCGACATGGGGACATTCTTATAAATAAGAGTTCTCTCTGTCTCTGTAACCACAATGTTTAGTAAAACTGCTCTGTACTATGTTGAAGTACATGAACATAACATTTTTCATGTGTATTTTGTTGTTAAGATTTCAATCAGGGGAGTTGAAGTACATGAACATAGGATATTGTGAGTGTAAGATTCCGTTCAAAGAGTGGAGTTATGTGGCTGTGTAGCTTCTGAGATACTGACAATTTGTCCAAAAGTGTGTTTTTGAAGTGTGCCACTGACCATACAAAAAACGTTGACGAACAAGGCGTTTGTCCTTGCAACTTGTGTACAGATTATTTTCACTATGCTGCTGCGGTGCCAATGAGATTGAAGTGAAGTGGTGTGGTGTGTGTGTGTGTGTCACTCTGTGGTGTGTGTGTGAAACTGCACGCCAGTTAGGTTGGATTGGTATGTGTGTGAGTGTGTTTGTGAGCATGGATGCGTGTGAAAGTGCAATAATTATGGATGTGAGGTTTTGAAACTTAAACAATATTAATAATAAAGATAATTAAAAAAAAAAGTGTAGAGTTTGTGGACCAGAATTGCCAATTTAATGGTGATGACAGTTTGATGAGTTGTCTTATTTGGACATATAAAAGACGAGCACTGTCAGCCTGCAGCCATTGTAAATGTGTGGGGTTTGATGCCAAACTGATATACCATAATTATGTACAAGTACAGAAGTAAAGAAAGTCGAAGTAAGACTTGTGTTGGTGTATTATATATCTAAATACTGACATTATTTCTTTTGTTTGTCTTCCTTTATATCTTATGTGCTCTCTCTCTCTCTCTCTCTCTCTCTCTCTCTCTCTCTCTCTCTCTCTCTCTTTCTCTCATGTTTCTCTTTCTCTTCATTCTTTTTTGCCTGTCTGTGTGTTTTCTCTCTTTCTCTTTCGTTTACTGCCTGCCTTTCTGCATGTGCGTGTGACGCTGTGTGTGTCAGCCGCTCTCTGTCTCTAACTTTAAGTCTATGTCTGTCTTACTCTTAGTCTGCCTGTCTGTCTATCTGTCCATCGCTTCCAGTCCAATTAGTAACACACACAGATTTGCACACACATAAAACGCGCTCACACGCACACGCACACACACATTCTGATTGTGTGATTGTGTATGTGTGAGAGAGGGGGGGGGGGGGGGGGGGGGGGGCATGCTCAAAAACATTCCATCAACATCATCGACAATACCATCTAAACCTTCAACATATTGTCAGCAAATTATTACTGGAGCATCAAAAGGAATGCTAACAGTTTGTTGATTCAACATTCCATCAACATCATCGACAATACCATCTAAACCTTCAAAATATTGTCAGCAAATTATTACTGGAGCATCAAAAGGAATGCTAACAGTTTGTTGATTCAACAATGGCTTGTGATTATTACAAACTTAAACATAATCATATCAAAGGTCGGTTATCATGATACATTTCACGATGGGAAACACCATCTAGGTGATTTCACTGCTCTTAAGTGATGGTGATCAAATGATCCATGTTAATATTCTCATGTCAGTGTCTGATGTGGTATGCCCCGAGGCTAGGTTTGAGGTCATCGTTTGTTTACGTAGTCTCTCCATATTGCATAATGATTATCTCGAGAACACTGTTGCTAATGATGAATAATCCAAATAGTTTTAGACAGAAGGGTGTGTTAATTTTCTCTTATCAGAACAAAGACATTCTTATTCTAACTAAACATTCGTCAAACCAGTAAATGAAATATACTGAAAATGAAACAAACTGGCAACAGTCGACAATTATGTTCTATTTTGTTACAATTACTGAATTAGTAAAACGTTTGCTCATTTGTCTGTGCGACCACAAGCATGCACTAAATTTCCCGCCTCACCCCTTCACACACACACGCACACACATTAAAACATCATAATGTTTGGTGAATTTTAATGAGTTGGGTCTGGTACACAGTACATCCGGATTTTCCGCGCGGAAATAATCAATAAGTAAAAGAAATAAGGGAAACAATATACGGATTAGGGGACATTCGGACACGTGCACTTATTTTTTCATTCTTTCTTTTACTTATTGATTATTTCCGCGCGGAAAATCCGGATGTACTGTGTACTAGGCCTTATTGACAGTGATTTATTTGAGCATCAGTGCGTTGCACAAAGCATTATCCAAACAAATGAACTAATGAAAAGATACATTAAGACAAAAATAAACTTAACACTCTTTCTTACTAATTTCTCCTTATTTGTGTTAATAAAACCCCTGAATATCAACTGCACACGTTTTCTATTATACATTCTATAGTTAATGGATTATCAACGCCACGTGAAGACATTGCAACTAAATAATATGGAGTTCTGTTAAAATAACGTATGTTTGTCAGAAATGTAGGTAAACATGTGCGTTTTTATTTGATTCAGATGAAAAACAGTAATTATTATAAATTAAAAAAACCAACCCAGGTCTTCGCACCCAGAGTTCATCAATTATTGTGTGTAAAAGAGTAAAAGAAGTCTCTCTGGGCCTACTTCTCGATGCATGCACTGAATGTGAATATCGTTTGACATTTATGTTTAAATCCTTCAACTATGGCTGTGTACACAGACGCGTAAGTTCCGTACGGAAACCCAGAAGTAAGTGAAAGAAAGAATGGTAAACATTTACGGATTAGGGGAAATTCGGACACGTGCGCAAATCTTTTCCCTTCTTTCTTTTACTTATTTACGGGTTTCCGCACGGAATCTCCGCATGTATGTGTACACGGCCTAAGTACCATAACAATTTGAAAGAAACATAATATTTAGAGCCTACAAAGACTAACTAAACTGTTCATTATTCATGTTACATTCTATCCTCAGGGAATTCTTCTAAAGGTTGCTTTCTAAGACACTAAATATTCATAAATCCACACATAGGGCTGTTACCATTGATGATATTAGACGATCATATTCCTTTGTGTCAACCTCAAAAGTCGAGGATTATTCGTAAATTTTCTCATTTTTAATTAGGCCTACTCTACATGGGTTCTCAAACACAACCATTTATAAATATATACTAAGGTAAGCTTATGATCCACAGGATCTACAAGTAATTTCTTAACCGTCAAGATACATGAATACATATTTTTGTGATTTCGAATAACACATCCACTGGTGTTTATCGCCTCCGGCAGTCACTTGACATTTTAAAATTGATTTTTTTTTTCTTCGATTTTAAAGCCAAGAAAGGCTGAACTATGATTTTCACATGAAATGGAACTTATAGTCTGGTTATTGAACCCATGGTGATATTGCAAACTCAATATCCCTTACTTTGTGTGAGCAGTATATGTATAACATGAGGATGAGAGAGAGAGAGAGAGAGAGAGAGAGAGAGGCACAGTTCTTGTGACTAAATATCAAATAATTTAGTTGTGTAGGGCCTACATATTTCAGACTGCGGAATGACACAGTCTTTGTTTCAATGAACGTGGAGCAGGAATAATGAAAGGGACAGGCTAAAACAATTAATAAACTGCTGATATTGTTGCACACACAAACGCATACACAGAAATTCAACGGGTCACATTATTATAAAATCAACCAACAAAATTAATTTGGGAATATAGACTAAACAAAACCGTATGACACTTTTCTTTTATTATAGTAAAATAATGTGTGTTTTCATGTAAAGCGCGGTGAGTCCTGCTGTGTCAGGAGAATAGCGCTATTTATATTTATTTATTATTATTATTATTAGGCCTATCTTTGAAAGTACAAAAAGTACGAGTTCCGCTTGCTTTATTCGCTGGACGTGAATCATATATCCATAGACAAACATTCTTGATGAAACAAACTGTCAGCCAGTACCTTTGGCGGCCAGAGATGTGACGACGCATCTAAACCCTCGAGGACAACTGTAGCGACAGGACAAAGCTAACGACATTGATAGCAATCGGCTAGCCATTGAAGGGTCTTTGATCTCGCATCTATCCTAGTGTCATCTACACAAAGAGAATGAGACAGGGCGAAAAAGAAATGAACTTTCATTGACCGGATCGTGCGACACCTTGCACAGTGTCATTCTGGCGTGATAGTAAGCATTTTGTCATTAACCCCACTATTACCGTAACTTTAAACAAACCGTGTATGCCAGGACTCGTTTCTGACTATGACTGCCGGATAGCAGAGGGGGCAGCTGCTATTCCGGCGGGCTGGGCTAAAATGACTGTGTTTATGGTGGAGATGTGTTAGCCAGGTTAAATCCTTACCCTCTTGGCCAAAGGGACGAGAGGACAGTTTGCGTTGGGAAAGGTCCAAAGGGCCAAATAATCCACGTAGCGCTAGAATCCACGTAGCCCTTGTATCTATACACATCTGTATTGTTAAAAACTCGGGACTGTCCTGGTGTTGCACTGCCTCCGGGCATTGCCTCCAGGATCGTTCTCACCATCTTTATATCTACTAATGTCCCATATGTGTCTGTTCCAGACCGGAGGACGTTAAGCAGAATTTCACACGTAGCACTAGAGCCTGTGAAAGTGCCCCATCGTTCGAGAGTCATAGTCTTCAACAAAAGACTAAGCTGTACCATAATTTCCCATTACTGAAGGAAAGCATTCATTGTACGACCCTCATTTTACTATTGGCCCCTACTACAAGCTAATGTTAACTAATGTTTGTTGTTTGTGCGTTGTCAATTAATGATACTAGCCCTTTGAGAATCCCCCTAAGAGATAATGCCCCTGATATACACAGGCAGGTAGGTCTACATCACTCTTTGAAACCGAAACTGTCTCAAGGCTTAAAAAAACCCACATGCAAATCCATCCATACAAATCTTGTCCAGTGCATGGACTTACCTTGCTCTAGGCCTTTTTGTTGTTGATTGCAAAGTTAAAACAGAAAACCATTCATATTACTCAGCCAAAATCAAAAACGGTTAAACCTATAGGTCAGTTGGTGTAACATCAGGCAACGTATTAAATGTTGACTTCGTCTGGGGCATATATATATTAGCTGCAGTTGAGTAGGCTGCATATAAGGTTGGTTTCATACCCTTCCAACCATTGTTCTCGGAAGCGAATTACTCGCAAATTTACTGCTTAATTGGTATGAAGCGATTCGGTGGAAAAACGGCGGAGTTATAAGGCCCGTTTTGTGTTTCAGACAGACAGACACACACACACACACGGACACTTGGCTTTTTACTATATGATGGAAACCGCTATTGTTTTCAAAATATTAATGACGTCAACAACACCAGTCACAACAGCGACAACAGCTGCAGCAATAACAAAACAAACAACAACAGAAAGCAGGATAATAGATGGATAGGTTTCTAATTGCAGTCTGCTGTTTTTGAGTGACCATAAATCCCGGGATGTTACACTGGCCTACATGTTTGCAGCTTACTATTAATGTTTAAACTGTGTTTAGAGTGGAGATACCTTGCCCACTCTCTCAGCCAAAGGGATTTGACAAGGAATGACAATATTGTACTGCTAACGAGATCACTTAAGGTCTCTGCACACGTTAACATTATTCACAAAATAAACCCCCAAACTACCAAATTTCTCCACGAGAAATAATAAAGTATTCTTGACTTGACTCTATTTCCTTATGGCAACACAGTGTTAGGCCACTTATAATATGACTTACAACTCACTATGTTGCCATGTGGAAATAGTGATATCTTGTGAATAATGTTAACATGTACATAGACCTTTAGCATGAAGTTTATTTGATGAAAGCAGCAATGGATGACCTGCTTGCCCAGAAGAAGTTACTAACAAAAAGAACTGTGCCCAAACGCCTCAAGCTCCATCGACAAAAATGAGATTCAAACCACAACAAGCCACTGTCCAAATCACGGTAAAAGATAACATGAAAGATACATGATGGGAAGAAACAAAATGACACCCAAAGTGTTATTGATTTCAGCTGATTTGGACAAGATTTTCAACAATTTCAAAGTCATCGAATAGGCCCCATGCCCTCTCGGGTACAAATGAATATGTCAAATATGCAGATTACCGCCTCCCCCCCTTCAATTTCTCGGTTCTTTGCGGTTGTTTTTTTAGTCTTGCGTTTCGTATTACAGATTGAGCACTTAACCCTTTCACCGCCAATGTCGCATTTTAGCACCATAATTATGCCTATGTCACTAAAAGGCATAAAATTGGAGTCTATTATCCAAAGGCCCCAATGTCTTAGGGGAGACGGGGTAAAAAGCGCATGGGCGGGTAAGACGCCCACCCCAATTATCTCATGAAATAAAGAAAATTTCAGTCAAAGTTTGCCCATGAGACGAATGCTAGACATTAACGCTCGTCTCATGGGCAAAATGAGACTGAAATTTGCTTCATTTCATGAGATAATTGGGGTGGGCTTCTTACCCGCCCATGCGCTTTTTACCCCGTCTTCCCCTAGTTTTGGGAAGTAAGGGTAGACCTTATTTTATATATGCCACAGAAGACTTACCAATACTGCAGATGGATTTTGTTCTCTACCTAGGTAAACTTAATGGAAAGTTTTGGCTGAAATATGGCTGGCGGTGAAAGGGTTAAACCTCTGTTGTTTTCCATATTAACGTTAATTTTCATCCATTTAAGCAATCAAAATATGCATTCGCTAATAATAGTACAATACAAAGGCAAGAATGAAAAACAACGAAAGAGCCACAGAAGACATTGAAGGGTGGTGGGGGTGGGGTGTGTGTGTTAATTTGCATCTCGTCGGTGAAAGTCAGAAACCTCGTATCTCGATTTTTGTTTTGTTTTGAGTTAGATACATAGTCCGCTCTCTCATTTCCCCCGCCACATTCCACCAAAAGCTCGTATCTTTAACGACTTTATATCTGGGGTAAATGAGGTTGTATGAATTGAACAAAAACTCGTAAGTCCCAAATTCAGATCTACTTAAAGACAAAAACCTCGTATCTTCGTTCTTTTTAAGTATTAAAAAAAGTAATTTTAACAAAATGCAGGACTGAATTCGCAATGTCTTGAACAACATTATTCAACATAGTTAATCAATTGTGGTCAACGCAGTTAATTTTTAAAACATTTGTTTTCCATTTTTCTCAAAAACTACCAAAATGGAGCTACGAGGTTTCTGACTTTCACCGACGAATTCTGCTTTTTTTCTTTCCTGAACTTAATTATTTCAATGGCAACCCTTTTCAATTTTCACATTCATTTCAGATTCAGGCATCAAACAATAACCCCGCTCTCCTTCACACTCTATTTGTGACCCAGCAAATTTCTTTTCCCAACTCAAAGTCATCACCCTATCTATGGTTCCCCCTCGATCGCATCTCTCAGCCGTCGAACGCTTTATCAGATCGTTTTTCACTGAATTCGCTGGTCATGGATAACTTGGAGAGAACACGTACATAGCTGTATCGGTCGTTGCCACAGCAGTAGCCTATATATTTTGAATTGAGTAAGGATGCTTACACTACAACAGTAAGCGAATACTGCCATTGCTATCAATACGATAGTGGGGGCACGTTTAAAAATATGACTACTTTTTTTTCCTTTCGTCAGTTGATGAATAGTACAACTATAATTGGCTACGTTTGAAAGGATACTACTGTGCGGCAAGTGTCTAACCTTCCCCACCTCCGATTTTATTTCGCCAGTAATTATTGTTCCCTTACATTTCGAAACCAACCTCAAAAATGAAGGTAAGCAATGTTACAGTATCTGCTTCTTCTCCTTTGATGTCTACTACGGTTGCAGCTACTGCTATAAACCTACTATAAGAACATAGCAAGAACAAGAATAGGAACAGATTTAACCCTATATAAGAGATTTTATTTAGTGCACAACTATTGCGCCCTAGTAGAAAATAATACATGTTTGAGTTAATCTTTTGGATACAGTAGTGGAATGTTTTGTTGTGGTTTTCCTTTCCACACAGCATGACTATGTTTAAAAGTCGCTGAATGATCTCACACTAGAATTGTACGATGTTTGTGTCCGTCATCGTCTATTGTACGACATGACAGTCTCAAAGAGACCCAGTTTAGTCGGCTTGTTCAAAAAAGTGAATATTTTTCTTAAGCAGATGTCGACATTTTGTCTGTATTTTCTTGTTGCGAAACATTATCTTTTACTTACAGACCCAAAAGATAATCTTATTGTTATTTTGTTTTAATGTATTTAGTCTTCACTTGTTTATCAATATGTTTTTTTTATATATTTAGTGCACAACTTTTATATATCTAGTCCATTGAACATAACAACAATACAAGAATAACAAGCACACCGAGGACTTAAAATAGAAAACAGCTGATCGGGAAAATCCAGGTGTAAAGTGTTTTACTTATACATGCCAGTATTACATATAATGTTGTGCTAAGAAATGTGCTCAATGACATAAATAACATCAGCAGATGACACAATAGTTTTATTCGATCTTTTGTGGATCCTGTCCCACCACACGTTTATGCTAGTCATTCCATTAAAGTCTTTACAAAGAACGTTTCTCCCTGCGGAGAAAAGTGACTTATCTTGTCTTCCTACACATCTGTGGTGATCATTAGTATTCAGCTGTGCACCAGACAAGCTCACATACTAGTCATCTCTCACTTGACACAACTAGGAAGTGAAAAAGAAAAAGAAGAAGAAGAAGAAGAAGAAGAAGAAGAAGAACAACAACAAGTGCAACGCCGAGCGGCTGCAAAGTGCCCTCGCAGCATCGCCGAGCTACTCCGCAATCGGAATGTGTCGGCTGTACACACAGCGGGGAGACCATTGAGAACTGAAAACAGGACGCACGCACGGACGGATGGACGGCCGGAAAGAAGTGGGACATATCGGGCCTGTGACACAAAGGGCCTAGGGCACAGCGGGCTTATCCCATGTTTAGTGACTCGGGAACTTATCTGCCGCTTGGCGATGCGCGTGTTGCTTTTTTTTTTACTACACACTAATCATTAAAAACGCATCAAAACAGCACGTAACTGAATAGGTTTTTTTATATATAGCCTTGGGGTTCGGACCCGTGATTTGAGCGCGCGCGATCATGCGCACACGCGCGCACAGAAAAAGTCATGACAACTGTGTTATAGACCATTCATCAAGAAATGTGAAAAAAACTGCATTGAAATACATGCAAAACTTCGCGAGATATTAGCGATTATGTGTTTCGGGGTTTGAACCCCGTAACTGGCGCGACCTTGACCTTAATGTAAAACTAAATACATCAGTGGATAGCTTGCATCTTGGCAAACTAGTATACCAAATTTGATGATGATAGACTGAATAGTTTTTGAGAAAAACGGACGAGTAGCCGGACGGAGGCACGCCGGACGGACGGCCGGACGGACGCCGCCGGACGGACGCCGCCGGACGGACGCAGACAGACAAAACAATAGTTCCCCGAACCTTCGGCTCGGGGACTAAAAATATGAATGAGAAGGTGGAGCGAACGACAACAACCACGCTGCACTCAGTAACTCACGAATCGCACCATAAACCCGGCGAAAGCAAGCTTCGTTGACGCAATTTGGTAAACAAACAACAACAATAAGCCCATCCCCTTCTGTATCCTGTTCGTCTTATTGTTTGCTTCATTTCCATAGTAGACCTATTTGTCAACTTATGCGGACGTTGAATTGTTTTCCCAGACTTCACTTGTGACAAAACAGAGACTTTACGAAAGGAAACGCATCTGCAACGTTTCAGCGAAGAACTAACTGTAACCGTTTTGTGGAATTGTGGACTTTTCTTGCTATCGCGACTGAACATAGAAAATGATATTATTTGACATGCCAAAGGTATAGTGTTTTTATTGTTGCTTTTTAAATTAATGGTTCGTGAGCGCGTATGGGCAACGTACAATGTGTTGTATGTGCAATGGCAATTTTTTAGCACTACTAAATAGGGCCAATTTACCTGTCAGTCAGATGAGGCTGGCATTTGAAGAGTACTTTCAGAGGTAATGACAAGCTTCCTCGAGCTCTTTTCATGATGTTACCAGGGGGTAACCCTGGATGGAACATAAAAATAAGCCTACCGTACACTTAACTAAAGCAAATAAAGGAAATTAACAAATATTAACGATTTGTGTTGAAACGACAAACCTAATATTTGAAATATCCTATGTATGATTCTTTTGCTGGATATATACAATTAAGGTGAAATACATAGTCCCCCCCCCTACACTCTCAAATCTCTCTCTAACGATCTCTGTTGAAACTCCTCTCTTTGAAATCCTCTGTATCTTCTCTTGCTCTCTACAATCTCTCTCTCTCTCTCTCTCTCTCTCTCTCTCTCTCTCTCTCTCTCTCTCTCTCTCTCTCTCTCTCTCTCTCTCTCTCTCTCTCTCTCTCTCTCTCTCTCTCTCTCTCTTCTCTCTCTCTCTCTCTGTATCTCTCTCTCTCTCTCTCTCACACACACACACACACACACACACACACACACACACACACACACACACACACACACACATACACACACACACACACACACACACACACACACACACACACACACACACACAGACAGAGACACACACAGACAGAGAGAGAGAAAGAGAAAGAGAAGAGGTGAGTGTCACGTGTGTGTGAGTGTGTGTGTTGTGTTAGTTGATACCCAGAGAGAGAGAGAGAGCCACCAACGTATCACGAGACTTGAGAGACTGAGAGATCAGAGAGAGGAAGAGAGATGCTGAGTCGAGAGAGTAATATCCCCAGAGAGATTGAGATCAGAGGCATGATTTGTGATTTTTTCACCTTAGTTGTATACCCAGCCTTTAATGTTTGATTTGTTAAAATCTATTTTCTTTCTACTTTGCAGGAATGTTTCGTTCCTATGTGGCGGATGATTGTTCTCCTCATTCTTCTGTTCGTGCAAGGTAGGCCAGTCAGCCTGGTAGTATGACAGAGGTTGTGAAATTTGTGTTTTCAAATTATTCCTGTTATTAAGTTCCTTTCTGTTTAATCTGTCTTCTATAAATCATTGGCAAGATCATTAAACACGGTGAAACTTTGGATATATTGGATGTAAGTTAAGCTTGATCAGAGTTCTCTCTCTCTCTCTCTCTCTCTCTCTCTCTCTCTCTCTCTCTCTCTCTCTCTCTCTCTCTCTCTCTCTCTCTCTCTCTCTCTCTCTCTCTCTCTCTGGTTTAAAGGTGCACATTTCTTAGTTGATGTGATGAATTGTAATGATAATTATTTGGTTGGTATCATTTCGTTTCACACGTTTGATTCATGTTCTTTCAGTTATGTTGTATCTCTGTCACGTTGTTGCACCTAACCTGAATATTCTCTTTTGGAGATATTAAAGTATACTTGAACTTGAGCTTGAACTTCTTTCGCTACATTGTCAAAATTCGTGAGTTGATTTTTAACCAATTGTAACCATTTGAAAAGAAAAACCTGTCACACAATATTCAAGAATAATTGTAATTTCTGTAGTTGATTTTTACAAACACTTTTTACAAACACGTATCACACTTGCTATGACATCATCGCACACCTCTCCCCTTTTCAGTCACCTGTTTAAATGGCAAATTTCATGACATTAATACGAACAGTTTAAAAACAAATAGAACCATCAAAATTGTCATGAGATTGTCTTTGTCATTGTCACAACACCATGTTTCCTGTTGTTAACTACCTATTATTCCATGACGTCACAATGGTCATGACATCATGGCAACGGTGAACGGTCATCAGTGACGCAGGGGAACAAGGTGCGGATGTGTTACTTCACCAACTGGTCGCAGTACCGCTCCGGCCAGGGTCAGTTCGTGGTCAGGGACATTGACCCCTCCCTGTGCACGCACGTGCTGTACGCCTTCGCCTTCGTGGACACGGACAGCGATTCTCTGCGGACCGTCGAGTGGAACGACCGCCGTGAGTTCTCTGTGTGACTCTACATTTGACTGGATATAAATATGGGTACCGAGAAGACACGTTTGATAATGATAAGAAGAACAATTAAAATACTCTCAAACAAGAAAAAGAAGTTTATGCTTACTTCGTACGTCGATGTCGGTCGCGTCGAGTTCCTTTTTTTCTTTTCTTCTTCTTGTGTAATGTAGGATCCACAAAGGCTGCAGCAACAGGCATAAGGTTCTTTTTTTGTTTGTTGTTGTTGTTGTTGTGACATCTGTAGGCCTCAGATTTAATGTTTCGCGTTTGAACCTTGATAGTCAGTCTTTTTTTTTTAACACTAACTGACATCTATCCAAATGTCTGTGTCAGAACGTTATAAGCAATCTGTGTGAACGAAACCTCTATAAATCGTTCTGTTGCCAAAACTTATAAAAATGCACTCTCGATAAAGCAGCCATCTGAACATGCAGTGAAAACATCTATCACACTTTTTTAAATTTCAGAACTTTATAAGCAAATAGTGGCCCTGAAGGAATCGAACCCTGAACTCAAAGTTCTGCTGGCGGTGGGAGGGGCCACCATGGGCGCGGGGCCCTTTGAGGCAGTAGCTTCTAGCAGGGAGAGGACGGAGAAGTTTGTTCAGAACGTCATCGGCTTTCTCCGGACCAATGGATTCGATGGCCTTGATGTGGATTGGGAATTCCCCACAAAGGACACGAAAAGCGATTTTCAGCGGTTTATGAAGGTTTGTATAATTTTTATGTTTGGATTATTATTTTTTAGTTGGAATTTTGTTCTGTGAAAAATAACAAACAGTTGGAAGGTCAAAGCAGACCACTATTGTTTGATCTATTTTTTTCATACATAGCATGATTTTTGCAATGCGTGCATGTCCTACTCTCCCATATGACTTGGTAGCGAGCACGTGAAGCAATGACATTCTTTCAGTTTAGGGCACAGAATTGTGGAAGGTGCAATCCAAGGTCTTATTCCATTATACGCCTTCCTTTGACACAGTTCACCGCTTTATTGTGGAATCAGAACATTAGTAGAAAGGATTCTGAAGCTGGAAAAAAATCTGAGCCCATGGACGATGTTGCACTTGTATTTATTTCATGAAGGGCCGTACCAGCAACCAAGATAGGCATAATCATGCCGTTGCAAAAGACTACAGACAAAAAATCAAGTCATAGGACACACACGTGAATTCTTTTTGGTTTAAACAACTTTTATTAGGTACACAGTACATGAACAGACATAGATATAGACATCAAACTCATCAGCAACAACGACAAGCTAGAAGCTTATATTGTGCTCTCTTTACAGTTGAAAATATTGTTCGACGACTGTCGACACAAATAAATAGCATAGAAAACACCGACATTGCTTGACATAGGCAACTGAATTTACATGAAAACTAATGTAAGAAGCTGGAATTCTGTGAATTCTTTTTGTCACTTGTGTCAGTTGATATACCAAGTGACTGATCTTTGATCATCAAGGAGAATGTTTTCTCCACTTGGTACAATCCCACTCTCGGCCAAAAGGAAGAGTTCTGACAGCGGTGGAATTGGTCTGAAAGTCAGCTAACTCAATAAGTATAAAGGTCTCATATCTTTTTTTGTGTGTGTGTTGCTGTCCCATCCTCTGGGCCGTACAGTGGCGCTGATCCCACGCCGCTCATTCCGAGTCCCAACTCGCAGCCACACCTCCGCACATTCAGGTCGCCGAATTCCAGACCTGTAGTCTCATAGTTTTAGTTCTCTCGAAATACCAAGCTTTAAAAAAATGGTTTTACTTTTGTAGCAAACAAGAAAGAAACACTGATGCTGAGCCTGAATGGCAGCAAGTCATCCACTGCAATGGTTACTCAACTGAATGCATCAGCTTCAGTTGATATAACCACCGTACAACATTTAAAGTGAGAATCTGCAGTGGTTCGCAAGATATTGTGCAGACAGACAAACAGGAAAGAAAGAAAGAAAGAAAGAAAGCAACAGCAACAGACGCAGACGATCGCATATCCTATCATTAAATGAGGCGGAGGAGTAGTAAATTATACTCTCTTGCATTGCTGTTGGCACCAGAGTACTAGCTTAATGTAATAACTGACAATGTAAGTGTAGAACTCGGCAACCGTCAATCTCATTTGAGCGAACATACCAAAAGCGCGAACACTTTCTGTATGCAAAATGCGCGAATGTCTGATTTTCAAAATGCGCGAACTCCTTCCGTGAATGTCTGATAGTCAAAAAGTTCAAAACAACGGTGATATTAGACTTAAAAAAATCTAAACAAAAAACTAATCAATGAATTAAAATAAGGGGAGGGGTGGGGGGGATTTGTGTGTGTGTGTGTGTGTGTGTGTGTGTGTGTGTGTGTGTGTGTGTGTGTGTGCGCGCGCGTGCGCGCGCGCGCGCGTGCGTGTGTGTCCGTATCGCCTCCATCAGACCCTTCCTGTCCAGAGATGCTGCTGTTAGACTGATTTCTGCCTTCGTGTTGTCCAGATTGGACTACTGTAATTCGATGTATGCTGGGCTTCCAGCAGAACAGATTTCGCTCTTACAGAGAGTGCAGAACAGTGCTGCTCGGCTTGTGCTTGGCAAAAGAAAGCGTGATCACATCACACCTCTTTTGGCTGAGCTCCACTGGCTTCCTGTCAAATTCCGCTGGAAGTTCTAGATGTCTACTTTCGCTTTTCGTCACTTTGACAAAACTCTTCCTCAGTACCTCTCTTCTTCTCTCTGCACCTACCAAAGCTCTCGTACTCTTCGTTCTTCTTCCCAGAAACTTCTTAAAGTTCCTAAGCGGTCCTTGAAATCTTCGGGTGAGAGGGCGTTTAGTTTTGTTGCACCAAACGTTTGGAATTCTCTCCCTGACCATACCCGTAACCAGTCCACTCTTCCTTCCTTCAAGTCCCAACTAAAGACCCACTTCTTCAGGAAAGCTTTCTCTCTGCAAAGTCTATGATCCTTTCCCCACTCTTGTTTTCCAGCTCATTGAAGACGTTGAGTATGAGGCTAACGCGTGCGCGTGTGTGTATGGGGTGGGGGTGGGGAGTAGGGGGGCAGGGGTGGGAATGGGGGGGGGGGGGGTGGGGTTGGGGGGGGGGGGGGGTGTTGAAGGGAGGTGGGTGTTAGTGTGTTGTGTTATGATTATATGCAATGCATTCTCTAATATGTATTCATTTTCATAGAGATGTATGGTGAGGATACGTGAACCAGTTTGTTAGAAATGTTTGTACGAATGGTGAGCGAAAAGCGCATTGAGTTGCTTTGCAAGACTATGCGCTATATAAGCATTATTAATTATTATTATTGTTTGTGCGTCCTGTCTCTTTCTGTCTCTCTAATGTGGGATACTCGCGCAAATATATCCTTCACGTTCGCGCAAATTGCAGTATAGAGGCAAAATAGCGCCGGCAAACTGACCTATTCACGCTTTTTGACAGCTCCTTAGAAATCATGTTGTCCTTTTCCTTGCAGCTGCTGTTCATTGGGTTCATGGTGGAAGGCGCGGCGTCAGGTCAGGACAGACTGCTGCTGACCATGGCTGTGTCTGGGGAGCCGTCCTCCGTGCAGGCCTATTATGGCCCTTCAGAAATCGTTAGGTGAGCAATGAGTAAAGTTAACAAGTGCTAGGGATGGCATCTTTGTTAATTAAAGACGAAATGAAGTTTTACGTTAGCCTCTCGGTCTGAACCAAGGCACATACGGAACAGTGCATCTTTGTTAAAATGGTGATGGTTTTATTTATATCACCGATGGTTTTACAACTGCTTTTTGTTGTTGACTTTTCGTTTTTTGTTCTTTCTTGTTCGTTTGTTTGTTTCTTTCAGCATTTACCTGCTACTGTAGGCTATAATTACTACTACTACTACTACTACTACTACTACTACTACTACTACTACTACTACTACTACTACTACTACTACTACTACTACTACTACTACTACTACTACTACTACTACTACTACTACTGCTGCTGCTGTAGGCTACTACTACTACTACTACTACTACTACTACTACTACTACTACTACTACTACTACTACTACTACTACTACTACTACTACTACTACTACTACTACTATTCTTTCTGATTCATTTGCTTCCCCCCCCTCTTCCTTCTTTCGTTTCCGTATCTTCTTTCATCTCTTCCTCTGTTTGTGTCTACCTCATGTTATGAACCATATCCCTTAACATCATAAGAGAGATGATTTCGATGGCTTAGAGTCAAAACGGACTATCTTTAGGTAGTCCATTGACTTATTATTGATGATATTGCAAAAACTAAGAACTTGTATTAAAAAAAAGACTAGAAATAATATTAAATTGGGATGATGCTTTTTATATTTCTGCAGTAATTTGTTTTTATGCAAGTTAGTAGTTTTCGCAGTGAGTTCAATAATACGTCAATGGGCTGTCTAAAGATAGTCCGTTTTGACTCCAAGCCATCGATATTGTGTTGATGGAAAAAATATCCACACAGGCTGCCCTCAGCTCATGCCAACATATTATTTGTATTTAACGAAGATAAATATGAATACTGTCCATCATGTATCATAATGGTGACTAAATATATGCTCTACTGTCTCAGCTTTGTGGACTACATCGTGCTGATGGCCTATGACCTGTGGGGATCGTGGTCAAGGACCCTGGGTCATCAGAGTCCCCTGCACGCGCTGCTGCCTGGACACTACGAACAGGGCAGATACAGCATGGTCAGTCTGAAGGTCTTCCCTCGTCTGTCTGTCTGCTTGTTTGTCTCTCTGTGTCTGTCTCTATCTCTCTGGTGTATAATGCTGCTTGGGCACGTGGAGCAAGAACGATTCTGGCTTGGCCAATCTGTCTACATGTCTGTTTCGTGTGTGTGTGTGTGTGTGTGTGTGTGTGTGTGTGTGTGTGTGTGTGTGTGTGTGTGTGTGTGTGTGTGTGTGTGTGTGTGTGTGTGTGTGTGTGTGTGTGTGTGTGTGTGTGTGTGTGTGTGTGTGTTATGTGTGTGTGTGTGTGTGTGTGTGTGTGTGTGTGTGTGTGTGTGTGTGTGTGTGTGTGTGTGTGTGTGTGTGTGTGTGTGTGTGTGTGTGTGTGTGTGTGTGTGTGTGTGTGTGTTTATATTTTTATTGTGATCTGACTCAAGTTTTGATGATGATAACCTTTTTGGTGATATTTTGGCGCTACGCGACTGATGATTATTTGTTAACAATTGCATTAGAGTTTCTAATATTTGTATTGCATGTACTGTTAATAATGAGGATGCTAATGATTATATTGATGACGATAACGACGATGATATGATGATAGCAGCGACGATGATGATGGTGGTGGTGATGGCGTTGATGATGAGGATGACAATTACGACAACGACTACAATTAGGATGACTAAGGGGACAGCGGTGGCAACAAAGACGATGACATCAACGAAGTAGGCGATGACATCCACGACGACGATGACTACGACTGATGAAACGATTATGATGACGGTTGCGGAGATGCTGTTGATGTTGATGAATATGACGAAAACGACAATGACGATGGTGATTATGATGGCGAAGAAGATGATGATGATGATGATGATGATGGTGATGATGATGATGATGATGATGATGAGGAGGAGGAGGAGGAGGAGGAGGAGGAAGAGGAGGATATTCTATCTAGAGCGGCCACGACAACCACAACAACAACCACACCACCACCACCACCACCACCAACAACACTGTTTATCCTTATTATTCCAGAACAAGCTGGTGGAGGAATGGGAGAGGCAGGGGGCACCCAAAGACAAGCTGGTGCTAGGCTTGGCCACCTACGGCCGCACGGGCATCCTGAGGTCAGCCAAACAACACAACCCCGGGGACCCCTGGACCAGAGAGACTGGACCCGCTGGACCCTTCACCGGCACCAGGGGCTTTCTGGCTTATTACGAAGTCAGTGCACAGACACTCTTTGTTGTTGTTGTTGCTGACTATCAACTCTATAGAGTTAAGTTTTCTTGATAAAGTTTTGCATTTTGTGAATGAAAGGCCTTTTTTTACGGAGTAATTTCAGAGGCCCCTTTTCTGACCATTATATGTGCACAGATGGCACAATAAAATACCTGCATTTGGTGTTATATCATAAGTCCCAATCGAAATTAGTACAAATGCCCCACATGTGTCCAGCTGGACCGAGAGGACGGTAAACAAACAAATATTATATATGTTATGGCAAAGTCCAGCTAGGCTGAGGTAAGATGTATATCTTTTTATCTGATCGTAATCTTCGTAAAATATTATGGTATGAAGGGTACTTCACACTTTGCACATTTTACAGATTTTTTTCCTCATGACTCCACCCCATGAATTGTGCGGTTTTGTATAACCCCTTTCCCTGCGTGATACTTTGTTGGCCTTTAGCTCTTGAATAAGATTAGTTGGACCATTGATGTAGATGATGGGTGAATGAAGACTGGACCACTGACTGTGTGGCTGCCGGATGGGGGAGAAGTGGGGATTGATAGAACATAATATGCTTAATTATGATGAAGTTGATAAGACTTCAGGAGATATGAAAAAAAGATAACATCTAGACCAATCAAAGCAAGTAACCGTCAAGACAAATGATGAATGGATAATAACAGGCTGGTTGTTAGGAGGCAAAATGAAGGTAGAGAACTATTACTTTTCCACAACCCGAAAGACATATATAATAATGTAGATATAATAATGTAGGCCTATTGGATCATCCATCTATGCTTGCAAGCTACACGTCTGGAACAACGCCGAGATCAAGGTTGTAGAATGGTTATAGTAGGAGTATTTTTGTGTCAGTTGATAGTCACTCTAGGAACTGTGGAATATCGAAACGGTTAGGGGTGGGTTGGGGTGCTCGTGCATTATGGTGTAGATTTATACCTACATTAATTAAACGCTTTGTGAGAGATCATCTGTTGACAGAAAAAAACTTAAAAAAACTTTAAAAGAAAGGTTTGTTTCCGTAGACTAAGCTAACTTTTGTTCTCTGGTACAATTGAATGTGCATGTAACTAACTTTGGGATCCGGTGACTTTAAAAAAAACAATTTTTTTTTTTATTGCGGTAGTGATGTTGCAACTATTGATACTGAGCATTTGGAATATTAATACTGAAAATTACACACCAATGATTTTTGAAGCCTTTGTTGTTATTCTTGTAGTTGCTGCAAACATTACCTCAGAATATACAGGCATATGAGTTCAGGGAAATTTCAAGTATCATTACAATTTTCTATAGCAATGCAAACATACTAGCCTTATAATAGTTGTTGGACTTGCAACCAAAAGATACATTAACTACTGCAAGAAACGAATGAAAGATACTTACGAATGGATTTTCCAACGAAAGGCAAAAAATATGACTGGAATGATACACATGACTGTTCATTTTGTGATTTTTGCTTACCAGATCTGTGACAAACTGAAAAGCCCTGAGTGGAGCACAGAGTACTCAGAGTCATCCGCAGCGCCTTATGCATGGAACCCCTCAACGCTGGAGTACATCTGCTACGATAATCCCCGCAGTTTCCGAGCCAAGGTATTAATTTAACACTTTCACCGCCATTGTCGCATTTTTGCACCACAATAATTTAACACCCATGTCATCAATACTCTTCAAATCAGGGTCTATTATTCAATGATATTGTGTTCTTAAATTTGGGCAGTAAGGATTGACCCTATTCTAAATGCGTCACAGAGAAATCCCACGATATTGCAGACTTTTTTTTTTTCTGTAGCCTAGTAAGTTTAATGGACATTTTTGGCTTAAAGATGGCTGGCTGTGATAGGGTTAAACAGTGTTTGTGGCGCACATCCACCTTCTGTCTTTCTCCTCCTTGGTGCTGAACTGGGCCTGTATTCACATTGAGGTAGTATGAGGCTTCTCATCATGATATCTTAGAAGTCCTTCTAAAGTAGTAGGATTTAATAGGACTTTAGAAGGACTTCCAAGATATCATGATGATAAGTCTCATGCTACCTCAATGTGAATACATGGCCAGCTAATTAAATTGTGTCCAGAAATAAATGTTTACACTTTGGGAGATGCGACCAGAGATACAGAAGAAAAAAACAAAACAGAAAAAAATTCTAATAATAATATCATTAGTCCATAATATTGGTCCTGTGGGTGAACACCAATCAAAGAGTCCAGAAGTTCATGTCCGTTTAACACGTGACACCTTCACATTTGATATTGAAACGTGTTGGGTTTATTTTTGCTTTGATTTAATGGGCGATCTCTCATGTAAACCCTGTCTGTCTGTCTTTCTCTCTGTTCCACTAACTGTCTTTGTTTCTGTTTTATTTGTTTTCTTCATGAGCAACACTGGTTTGATCCCACCATAAAATATTGGGTAAAGGTAAAGATGACGGAAAAACGTAATGAACCACGACTGTGACAACTGCCGCGGTGTACTGCACTACATAGTGGGGGGGGGGGGTCCTATTAGATAATGGCCTTTATCATGACTGCAATTAATTATTGAACAAAGATAATTAGCTGAAAATGTTCATAAAATACAGCTTCATGTTTGGTAAGAAAGGCAAAAACGGAAAAATGGAATTAACAGGGAAATGTAGGGGGGGGGGGGGGGGGGGGGGGGGGGGGGGGGGGGGGGGGGGGGGGGGGGGGGGGTGGGGGGGGGGGGGGGGGGGGGGGGGGGGGAAACCAACATCTTGACCTTTACCTAAAGATGTGCCAAGGGTTGTATTTGCATAAATATACAATAGGCCTACTTATACTAAAAACGACACTTTGTTTTTGTTAAGGCGACGATATTCTCAATTTTTGTTTATAATTCTAACGTAGTATTATTAACAATAAACCAACAATTTCGCTTTATAAACATCAATGAACAGTTTTTGACTGTGAAGTTGCTAATCCCATTATTTAGTTGATATGATAGTTAAACTTTAAAGAAAATCGGGTAGTGTTGTTTGTGTCAATACATGTTTCTGTTCTTTTTGATGTTGTGGTCACAGGCCGAGTATATTGTAGAAAAGGAGCTAGCCGGTGCCATGTTCTGGGACCTGGACTTTGACGACTTCTCTGGTCAGTTCTGTGACGATGACCGCTACCCCCTGATCCGCACAGCCAAGGCCGTATTTGACGGTAAGATTGTAACAGCTGTTTTACAGTCTTGCTAACATAAGAAAGTTATAAGAAAGTAATTTCATTCACAATTTCATCAATTCATTCTTACGTCATGCAATTATCCACACGTCATTCATTCATCCAACCTATCTGTTGTTTACAAACACATCGCCTCATTGCCTTGGAGAAAGTCTTTTTTTATGACGAAAATGTAGGTTTCTTTTTACTTCGCTTCTTTCCCCATCTTCACCTGTTTGTGTTAATGTGTAGCGTTGTGATGTTGTTTAGTTCAGTTACTATAAGAAAGTTCTGAACAAAATCCTTCTAATCGAATATATCTATAAACAGTTAGCCTATTGCGTATTTGCATCAGCATACCCTCATACATATTCACACCCATTTACATACATTGATGCGATTGCTTGCAAGCAAGCATATACACACACGTACGCGCGCACGCACACATGCAGACATACACTGACTCACCATATAAGCCATGACATGCGCATGGTACACATGCAAGCGCATAAGCAGACACATAACAGAGGTACACACACACACACACACACACACACACACACACACACACACACACACACACACACACACACACACACACATACACACACGACGCACACAAATATAGATACTGACTCTCACAGACATACACATGAGAAACCAACATTTTTAAGCACAATACTAAGACGAGCGAACTATTCAAAAATAATAACATTACACTCTATCATCTCATTACTAAAAGTTCTTCGATGACATTTTTTAAATATCTAATAACACTCCTTAATTCCTACCTCTTGCTCCTTTGGATTCGCATAAAGTCAGTCACATTGACTTGGGTGTGCCTCTACATCTGTCTGTACCTCTTTCCGCTTTTCTTCTGTACCTTAACTGGCCACTGCAACTGGGGTTATTAACGCCCTTGACGGCAAGAGTTAAGCCCTTGTTGATCAGTATCCAAAAAGGCATTCACTATTGCAAAAGGCAGCCACTAAGTGGCTTCTAATAGGGTTATTGGAGAGAGTTATGCCCTTGTTTGGTCAGTACCCAACCATCTTCCCCCACCCACCAAGGGCATTCTCTCTTGCAAAAGGTGTTCTTTGCAGTGGCCTATGAGCAACTAAGGACGCGGATGTGACCGCCAGGGGGCAATCAAACCAGTAGGGGCTTATCGCGTGATATTCTTAGTTGCCCCCTGGTGGTCAAATCCGCATCATAAGTTGACCATAGGCTTGAAGTGTTTTTGTTTTGTTGTTGTTGCGAGTTCTAATAATACTATGGTAATATTATGTATCAGTCCAATATTCTCTTCTTGTTAAACATTTAAGCCTGAAAAAACAACAACCCCAGGACATGCCGATGTGATGGCATTGCAGTTACACAATTAATAAAGGCGTGTGAACCTATTTTTTTCTTGTCATTTATAGACCAGCAGAGCATTGCAGAGAAAAACAGCTCGGACCAAAGCGATCAACAGGCTACAAATACTGTACCAGCATCCACCACCACCACCACCACTACCACGACCACTACTACGACTACGCCACCCGTAGCAGCAGGTAGGTGATGAATAATATGTGAATCTGTCTCTCTCTCTGTCTCTCGCTCACGCACACACATACACGCACGCATGCAGGCACATGCACACATGCGCGCACGCACGCACACTCACACGCACGCACGCGTGCGCGCGCACACACTCACACACACAACCACACTCACACACAACCACACTCACACACACACACACACACACACACACACACACACACACACACGCACGCGTGCACACACGCACACGCACACACACACACACGCACACACACGCGCACGCACACACACACACACACACACACACACACATTTACTCAACTCCCACTCCTTCCCCACCACTCCCTCGAATTTACCACTGATTCACAGAATATCAGAAGTCACTGATACAGTGCTATCATTTTCTTTATTCCTCTGGTTTTTTTAAATTTATATGTGTGTGTGTTTTCAGACTGTCCACCCTTTCAGTGCCCCAGTACATTCGGCTATTATCCTGACACCTCTGACTGTTTCAAGTTCTACCAGTGTTCGTGGGGCAAGCCTTTCAGCAAGAACTGCCCTCCAGGCCTCAAGTTCGACCAGTACAACTTGTTGTGTGACTGGCCTTACAGGGCCCAGTGCAAGACCACCTGCTAATTATAGGAGTACAAAACAATAAAATATACCGATACCATCTTAAGCGCGATACAGGTTACCGGGTAAGGGACCCTCCCTGGGCTACAAATCCCCTATGAATTATTAGAAGGGGGAATTTGTACTTTAAAAAAAATCCATTTGACCAGATCATTTTGTTTAACATTGCAGATTTTGCATACCTTTTTGTGTTACAACCTGCCTGAGAAAAACTTTATTTTTTCGATAAAAATGTTATCGAAGCTAGACGAAAAGAGTCCTCACACCAAGTTTTATGCTTTGGTCAAGTGTGTCCATTTCTGTTAAATTGTGTTTTGATCGCAATCGCCCCTATTGACTAATGACATATTGCCTGTGCTCGTGAGCAACATGACGTCATTGATGATGTCAAAACGTCAATGTCAGGACGGTTTACCCCAGTCTCCCTTACTACAACAGAGAGAAGGAAAGAACAATCTTGGAGGACCCCCAAAGAGTGTGTCTAGCTTCGCTGAACCTTGAAGGTTTTGTTTGGTTAAACTACAAAAGAGTGGAAAAAACCCAACCCAACCAATCTTGGATGACCCACACACTGTATGCAGAGCTTAACCGAACCCTGACAGTTATATTTCTTTAAAAACTTGAAGAATTTGAAGGGGAAGGTTCAAAACATTGATACAGTGTAAGCCTACCCCAGAGCAGCAACTCAGGCCACTATTAACGCCCTGAAAGATTCAAATAACCCAGAGGATGTACCGGGTAAAATTAGTGCTGGTTTGTCGTGTCCGACAATGTCACCCAATTAGAATTGGGACAACTTGCACTCTGGAAAGCTGGGCTGAACTATGTTATCGTGGACAATACCTTGCCCTTGGGATATTTCCACTGTCTCGGCCATGAGGAAATGGCCCTAAAAAGGAAACTGCAGCAATAAAGCCAGGGCAAATGTCTCCTAGTTTTTAGAGAAGTAGTCATTCACCAATGACGGATGAACGGATGTTCCATTGCTGTAGAAAATAAGTTACAATGCAGTTCTCATTATCATTGTACTGATGATCCAATCTTAGAAACAAATATAGAAATCAAGGACAAAGTGCGTTTTCAATCATATAAGTTTTTGTATTCATAAACGGACAGTTTAGATCGGTTTAAATTTAGCATGGACACTACATTCATTAATCTAAATATAGCATCCATGAATTTATAAAGCAATGGAACGGAAGAAATGGGTTGAAATAACATATATCCAAACGATGACCCCGGTTACACACCAACGTTTGCAGAGAGTCAATTAAATAACGTGTCAAATACCTGTTAAATAACCTAGTCCACAGAATAAAATGGAAATCCGTTGACACACAAACGACAAGCGAGATTAATGCAAAAACGTAATGGGTTACATTCCTTACACATCTTGCACAAAAAGCCCAACTTATCAAAATCGATCATATTTTGTGTGTTAAGCAATATTTTAGCGACGCATAAACAAACAAACAAACCAATGCAACAAAGACGTTACTTTTCTAATATTTATTACATATTTATTTATTGGTTGATTGGTGATTTTATTGTCGAAATACAAGAACAATAAAAGACTAAAATGAAACAAACCTTCTTGAGCTGTGTAGTCAGTCTGATGATGTTTTGTAAGGAATCGCGGTGACACCGAAGATCCATTTCTTTTCTTCTTCTTTTTGCTTCGTCAATACACAGGCTACAACGGTAAGCAAACGACAGGCAATGAACAAATGTCTGCATACTCACAAGCACACATCAACACAAGAAATCTGGGATTGTCTGCGTTGTGTACTAAATCATCAGAAATCTGGGATTGTCTGCGTTGTGTACTAAACCATCAGAAATCTGGGATTGTCTGCGTCGTGTACTAAACCATCAGAAATTTGGGATTGTCTGCGTTGTGTACTAAACCATCAGAAATCTGGGATTGTCTGCGTTGTGTACTAAACCATCAGAAATCTGGGATTGTCTGCGTTGTGTACTAAATCATCAGAAATCTGGGATTGTCTGCGTTGTGTACTAAATCATCAGACATATGGGATTGTCTGCGCAGGGACTATTTATCATAGCAAGAAATTGCAAAGAGAAAATCACAAAATATTCCAAGCCCGGTTCTCAAAAGATAACAATTATCAAGGAAATCGAACATTAGGATTTTGGGCGATAAAACAACTGAGCCAACCACACAGAACCTCTTCAGGACTTCACCGAGTACGAACAACATTTTGAGGAAAACAACAATTCGCACTCTAAAGTACAAAAGCATTTAATAAAGCAAACTTCCCAAGAGAAATCACTTGGAATATCAGGCTGTGTAGCTAAAATGAAGCCCTCCCCCCACCCCCTCAAAAGTGACAAGTATCAAGGAAATGCAATGGATTTTGGTAATAAAACAACGGAGCCATGTCACAGATAGCATGAGACTTAGCGAGTATGACTAACTTTTGAGGAAGCTCTTCCAAAAGTCCTATTAAAGCCTACTTCCCAGGACATTGGAAGAGCTTGTAGCTAAAATGAAGCATCATGCTAAGTCCTCATGCTATCTCGACATGAATACCGTCCCTGGCCAGCTTTAAAAATGTAAATAGCTGACAAATTGACGTATTTAAACTTCAAACCAGGGCCTGTATTCACATTGAGATAGTATGAGACTTATCATCATGATATCTTAGAAGTCCTTCTAAAGTCCTATTAAATCCTACTACTTTAGAAGGACTTCTAAGGTGTAATGATGATAAGTCTCATACTATACCAATGTGAATACAGGCCCTGGTTAACTACAAACTCTAATACACTTTTTTGATAATACTGCAACAATCAACACGATTTTATTAGAAATTGTATTTTTTTTCTTCCATCAACCCTGCAAACTAGAAAGCGAAAAACAAAAAGAACAAATAAATTCTTGCTTACAGTATTCAAGCACACGTTAAACCCAGTGGCAACGAAAAAGTTGTCATTTGGTCAAAATTTACCCCCCTCCCTTTCCTTCCTCATCAGTCACACAAAAAATCGCATGCAAAAAAAAAAATAAAAAAAAAATGGGGTGGCGCGCCTCTGGCTGCGACGCGCTCTCCAGGTGGGAGCAACCCGAATTTAACAGAGACGCCTCTGTGACTATAACGTACCTAATACTAATACAAATTAACTACAAACTACAAGTTTGTCATCATATTTTCACCCTGAAAACTTCACCCTCTCCCCTTCAACTGAACTGATGTGAGCTGTTATCAACAACAAGACACCTCTCAGTGCAACCTTTTCAACCCTCAGTTTTGACAAAGAGCTAAGCTCGAAAGCTTAAATGTCTTCTTCTCCCCAACCTACCACCACTACCAAGGTCAGTTGTATGTATTTTCAACTGATACGCTGCCTCTCTTCAAAATTTCATCGACATCAAGTCTTATTCTTTTGAGCAAGCTTTGCTTACATTCGGACAAACTACACGCGTACGGAGAAACACCAGCATCACCTAGGACTAACGCGCATCGCAGGGTAAAAAGGCTATATATATTACCACCACCACCACCACCACCACCCTATTTCTCTTTTTCTAGGATAAAAACCAAATACAATCAGACAAGACCATAAGATACAAACCAACAAACAAAGAATTGCAAAGGCAACCGACACAGAAGTTATTCAGAGTGAGAACGTTTTCTTATAAGGCCCAGAAGTAATTTAAAAAAAGAAGTAAAAATCGAAGTAATAGATGGTGCACATTTAACAAACACAGATGCAGGCGCAAAGCGGAAAGACCACATGGGTTAGTAAATATTGCAGAAGGACATGCAGTGTTTACACTGCACGGAGTACTTTTTCACAATCAATTTGTTGGCTACGTGTACCTTAATGATGAATAGATTAAACATAAAATGCGGACGAAAAACGCATTCAGGGCTTTAAGTCTTCCAGATGGTCTGTGCGTGTATGTGTGCATGAAGAGGAGTGATAGAGGGGGGTAAGGTTGAGGGGTAAAGGCGAAGGTGTGTGGGTGGGGTCGGGGGTGTAGGGCTAAGTGGACGAAGGGGTGGCAGAGAGATTAACTACACTTGTATAAGATTGTGCACGGGGAATCTAAGGATTCGCTTCATATTGTCCTAAAAAAAAGTATATCTGAGAGCATAAGGCGTACCAAGTTTGCATCAACAGGCATACAGCAAACACACACACACACACACACACACACACACACACACACACACGCACACACATACACTCAATCTCTCTCTCTCTCTCCCCTCTCTCTCTCTCTCTCTCTCTCTCTCTGTCTCTCTCTCTCTCTCTCTCTCTCTCTCTCTCTCTCTCTCTCTCTCTCTCTCTCTCTCTCTCTTTCATAGACAAGTTTAGGAATCCAAGTTAGCTTACTCGGGATAGGATTTAAATTCACCAATTCAAGTGTAAGGCCTAGCCATCCGTAAGTAGGCTAAGAACCAGCATCTTTGTCTTTTATGTTGGCAATATTTGTTTTGCTGCTTCTTTTACCCTAGTTATGTATTTCTGTTTATATTCCCCCCTTTGCTTTGAACAATATTCGTCTTTCTTATTCTGGACATCACATAACAGTGATTGAGATACGATAGCTGGTTGTCACGGAACCGGAAATGAACTGCATGGACCGGAAGGTCAAGGGCAGCCGAGGATGCCGGAACCATACCGTGCCACAGTGTCCTGTATCCATGATTTGTACATGGACACGTTGGTGTAAACGCCTGGTTTCTTGGCCTCGGCACACCCTAAGCCCCTGCTGACTATTCCTGCAACAGGACAGCAACCGCATTAGCTTTATTTCCTTTCAAGAATAACACCACTGGTATACAAACCTGACAAATGTGACCCATTAAGTGTCAAAATGATGACTATTCTGAGAAAACTATGCATTTGAAAACTTCAGACAATTCTCTTTCTAATGATACAAGAACCATTCTTGTATCCTTTTCTGTTCCAGGGTTATAAGCATTTAAAGTTAGTAGGGTGAGCGTTGGCCATTTTGAGAAAACACCGTGTAAAGTCTAGCCTAGCTGAAGAAAATACATGGACCTACTCGTTTTGAAGCACTCATAAGACCATTTAGAGACCATATTATATATTATCCTTTATAAATATGAAAGATAACATGTTAGAGAACACAAAAATACCCAACTCTCAAAATTGACAAAACAATGAGATTTTTGACTTTGCAAGCCTGTTGTGAGAAACCAGCCCAGCGACGTAATGTCCCTTTCGCGGTGCTGGGTCACACATTTTATAAGACAACAAAGCCTTAGAAACGGATTACAAATATATTCCAGCTAAATGCATTCCAGCAATGCAAGCCGTCTATTGGCTCGAAATAAAATTACCAACGTACCAGTTGATCTACTTTAACTGACGCATAATCATAGCCATTACGACTTAATTCAATTTGACTTTTTTAATTTTTACAAAAATATCCACTCTTTCTTTATTCAAAACAATTTTTTTTTTTGTTATACAGTAATACCCACATTAAAAACAACAACGAAAAACAATTTGTTATACTGTAATACACACTCTCTCTTTATTCAGAAACACAAACAATTGATTATACTGTAATAACCACTCTCTCTTTATTTAAAACCACAAACAATTGATTATACTGTAATGCCCACTCTCTCTTTATTCAAAACCACAAACAATTGATTATACTGTAATGCCCACTCTCTCTTTATTCAAAACCACAAACAATTGATTATACTGTAATGCCCACTCTCTCTTTATTCAAAACCAAAAACAATTGATTATACTGAAATACCCATTTTCAAAACCACAAACAATTGATTATACTGTAATGCCCACTCTCTCTTTATTCAAAACCACAAACAATTGATTATACTGTAATGCCCACTCTCTTTATTCAAAACCACAAACAATTGATTATACTGTAATGCCCACTCTCTTTATTCAAAACCACAAACAATTGATTATACTGTAATGCCCACTCTCTCTTTATTCAAAACAAAAAAACAATTGATTATACTGTAATGCCCACTCTCTCTTTATTCAAAACCACAAACAATTGATTATACTGTAATGCCCACTCTCTCTTTATTCAGAACCACAAACAATTGATTATACTGTAATGCCCACTCTCTCTGTACAATTTGACTCACCTACCATAGGCCTACGTTCCATTCTGACATCCAAAGAGGGCTTCCAGGGAATCAGCATTGTGACTGCACCCAAAGGCCAACTAACCCCAAGGCTTTAGCACATAGAACCATTGCGCAATGTTTCCGGCTTTGATATATCTTTGTTTTTCACATGAAAAAAGATAT
>CM065682.1:41530224-41532724 GCA_017654935.2 Phymorhynchus buccinoides | reverse complement strand
AATGATTAAAATAAGATACATAAATAAGCACCACTAACTTGAAGTAATACACAAAAGCTACAATACATACTAGCATTAATACAGTACATCCGTAGGCATAAACACACATTATATAAACATCAAATACAGCAAATTAATTATATTGACACGCAGACAAACAAGGGTCAACACATTAGTACATTAATATGAATTGAAGAAATAATTAAACATCAAAACCTAATATTTTCTTCACACCGAAATACGCACGCACGCGTGTGCACACCCCCCATCCCCCACACGCACCACCATCACCACCACCACCACCACCACCACCACCATAAAAACACCAACCACAATACATCTACATAAGGCGGGCAGACAAACAAGCATCAACACAATAGTACATTAACATACATTGGGAAATCATTAAATATCACATTACCTATTCAAACTCCCTTTTATCCTGCTTTCACACAGCACACACGCGCTAGCGCGTGCAACACACACACACACGCACGTATGCAAGCAAGCGGCACGCACGCACCCACACCACTCAGCCACACACAGACGCCCGCGTGCACACGCACAAATCCATAACATTCTACAGCTCAGACAGCAAAGCACAATTTCAGGTCAGTGGAAAGGGCTATGACAAGAGCTTTCAATTTCTTTTGATGATTAAAAATGAAAGACCATTTCAAATATTTTATAAATTAATTAAGACTAGTTAGCTTAGGTTTGCGCAATCATTGTGAAACTTAATCAAATTAAACAATCAAGAAAGGGCGTAAAAGGGCAGAGAGACCCACTTCTAGTCCTATTACAATACCACTACTGCTACTTATCTATATTACGTTCAGGGGTTTCTTCCTCAGTTTGCATTACATGCCAGTCGATAGTCCTTCTCCTGCCCTTCCTTCCTCAGGGCTCCTTCCCCATTCCTCCCCTCCCTTCCATTTCCTTCCACAATCTTTCAAGTTTGCTTTGTCAGCTTGTATGCTAGTCTGTCGTTTCTGACAATGACTACCAGATCAGCTAGCAGAGGGGGCAGATACTATTCTGACGGGCTGGGCGAGAATGTGTTTATAGTGTAGATGCCTATTTGTCAGCTTATCGAAATGCTAAATACTAGTTGCATCTGATATGATTACTAATGCATTATTAATCCTTGATAAATTATCGTAGACATTGTATTCTTAATCTTAAAAGCCTTGTGAATATTAATTATCTACTGGTTTCGGCATCTATAAATGATTAAATGATCAACAGTGAAACCGTTTTATGGTGCTCTGTTTCAAAAATCAATAAAAGTTCGCTTTAAAAAAAAAAATCATTTGTTTAACAGACATTATCAGGCCATTTATATTTCATTAAAGTTTGTTTCGCGTACACACTTTCTGTCTTTAGACACCACCATCCACTCTCTTTGCTCCTCGCCTCCGTCTACCATCCACACCCACACCCACCCCTGAGCCTAGGCAATGTTTCTGGGCTCTCGCGAACCCTACCCCGTTTTTCCGTTCTTTTTTTCCCCTCTCCAAAACTTTAATTAACGAAAACATATTGCGACATTGTGACTGAACCTTCCTTTGATAACATTCTTAGAAGCTATTTCTAGCCACCGTGAACAAACGGGCAGATTCTGATAACACGAAACATTGCAGTCAGCAGTTATTTTAGGAACACACAGTGGCGTTCCTAGGAGAGTCAAGTGGGCCCTAAATAACGTGTTAACATGGCCTGAAGGGAACACCCGTTTAATTTAATGAGCGCTTATGGTGGATGTATCGCCCTTTCGCTTATGTGGCGCAACAGAAGGTATTTGGTCAGCGACGGCAAGCTCACTCTCTCTTTGTCTCTCTCTGTCTCTGTCTCTCTCTCTCTCTCTCTCTCTCTCTCTCTCTCCCCCCCTCTCTCTCTCTCTTCTCTCTCTCTCTCTCTCTCTCTCTCTCTCTCTCTCTCTCTCTCTCTCTCTCTCTCTCTCTCTCTCTCTCTCTCTCTCTCTCTCTCTCTCTCTCTCTCTCTCTCTCTCTCTCTCTCTCTCTCTCTCTCTCTCTCTCTCTCTCACGTGAGCACGGCAAAAACAGATTATGCCTCTTGAATGTAGACCCCCAGTCTCTGGCATTTAATATTATTAGGTGAAGACGGGGTAAAAAGCCCATGGGCGGGTAAGAAGCCCATGCCAATTATCTCATGAAATAAAGCAAATTTCAGTCAAATTTGCCCATGAGACGAGTGTTAATGTCCGAGTGTTAATGTCCAATTATCTCATGAAATAAAGGAAATGCCAGTCACATTTGCCCATGAGACGACTGCTAAACATTAGCACGCGTCTCATGGGCAAAATGGGACTGAAATATGCTTTATTTCATGAGATAATTGGCATGGGCTTCTTACCCGCCCATGGGCTTTTTACCCCGCCTTCCCCTAGTGTTTCCTTTCCACAGAGACAAACAGTTTGTACTCACTTGAATATTTCTACCTCAAGTGAGTAGGGGAAGACGGGGTAAAAAGCGCATGG
>CM065682.1:41510224-41522724 GCA_017654935.2 Phymorhynchus buccinoides | reverse complement strand
TGCGTGGGAGTGACAGGGTGGGGGACTGTAAAGAAGGGCTTGTAGCAGTGTTGGTGATTTAAGGTCTTCTTCATGTCACCTGATTACCGCTCTTGACGGTCCCCTCGCTCTTCAGCCCAGTTCGAAGTGCACGTGTAGTATTAGGGGCATTTCCCCCCTCCCTCAAAGCACTTATTGCCAGTTGTATGGTGACATTTAGCTGACGTGCACTGCAGGTTCCTTGCTTTTTAATTTTTTAAAAAGGTAGTTGGAATGAGCGCTTCTGGACGCTCCAAGGGAAACCAGTCTATCGGCTTATATTACTTCACTTGGTCAAATAAGACAGATTTTGCCTCGCGTTGGCGAGAGAGAGCGAGACAGACAAAAAAGAAGAGCGAGTTCCGTGTTGCTAAGAAACGCTCTCTATATCGAACGATACCTGGTATGAAGGGCTAAGAACAATAAGTCCACCTAAGCATCCCATTGGATAATTTAATTTGTTACTACAACTCCAACGTCCGCAACCATTCAATTTGGGTGCCCACCGGTTCGCATAATGCGTTTCGCATAATCCTTTGATCAGAGCCGCGGGCGCAAGTCGAGTGTCTCTTCAAAACAACCCTGGCAGTTCGCATAAACGGGTTTGCCATTTCGCATATTATGCACTCTTGTAGGTTCTAATGCACTCTACGTGACTTTCTGTTACTTTCTTACTATCCCTAACCCTATCCCTAACTTATCCCTAACCTATCCGTAACTTTCTGAGTTTTATGCGAAATGCCGTGTCCACAAAGCTTTGTATGCGAAGCGGCAGTATGTCAATCGGCTTTATGCGAAGCGGCAGTATGCGAAACGGCAATATGCGAACCGGGGCGCACCGTTCAATTTTGACATGTCGCTGTGTATGACGGCATTATGCTCACAAGACAATGAGCTCTTCTCGTGGCTCTACGGGGCACACCTCTCCTGACTCTTCCTTATTTTTGTCGTGCGCGCCTTGCATCTGTTTTGGTCTGGGTCAGCTTGTCTCTGTTTATACATTTCAGCAGGCAATATTTACGTTCTTTCCTTACGGTTCCGTCCTTATCTCCACAAATCACTCCAAACGAGAATAATAAACAGCTGAGTAAACACACGTACAAGGAAGAGACTGGAATAAAGGGGTCAACTGCAATATCTTCTTTGTTTGCACTTGTTTTAATTAAAATCTTACTATGCCCAGTGCAAAGTCCAGAAGAACTGCCAAAAAGGAAGGCTGACGTTTTATACACAGGTCATTTATTGCTGTGCAGATAACCCGATTTATTCAACTCTTTTACTATACGTCATGTACTCCTATCTGTCCGTCGTTCAACGACACATGCAAGAACACAAACAAACGCATGCACGTAGGCACAGACGTATACATACATATTTCACTCACACACATGTACACAGACGCGCGAGCACGCACACACGCAGACACACACACACACACGCACACACGCACGAACACACAAACACACACACAGACACACACACGCACGTACAAACGCGTACATACACACACACACACACACACACACACACACACACACACACACACACACACACACACACACACACACACACACACACACACACACACACACACACACACTCGGTTCTTTTTCTGCTTGTCTTTTACCACCCAGAAGAATGTCGTTTTAGGAATCATAATGGGTAAATAACCTTTATTTTACCAGTACATGTATGCAACACAACTGGATCATTTGTATTCAATAAAAAAGATAGAAAAATAGTAGGCCGAATAAAAACACCAAAAAAATGGAAAAAACAAAAACATCACACACTGAGAAAGACATAAAAAACCCAAAAGAAACATGGTCTAATTACACTGGCACATAGACCCAAAATGTTCAGGTCATGTACTAAGGCCAAGGATTTGGACAGGTTAAAATTCATCAATACACACGTCTGGTACAATACAAGCATTTCAATATAGGCCTACACTGAGGAAGTTAGCTCATTCACAATATTCTCATGTAAATTGAAACACGCTAACAACGTCATATAAAAATGTACCCCTATTTGAATGCAAAGAACGTAACAAAAGCAAACATCTAAACACGAGAGAATATGCCAGACCCGTTTACACAAGTCTTGAGTAGTCTGGATAGCTGAAATGAGTAGGGGAAGACGGGGTAAAAAGCGCATGGGCGGGTAAGAAGCCCACCCCAATTATCTCATGAAATAAAGAAAATTTCAGTCAAATTTGCCCATGAGGCGAATGCTAGACATTAACGCTCGTCTCATGGGCAAAATGAGACTGAAATTTGCTTCATTTCATGAGATAATTGGGGTGGGCTTCTTACCCGCCCATGCGCTTTTTACCCCGTCTTCCCCTAGTTGTGGTGCAAAATGTGTAGTTTTATTCATTAAACCATCAAACAATGTTCACTGAAAATGAGTAGTTAGAGCATTGTTTTCAATTTTGAAGAGTAGTAGAGGTCCAAATTGAGTAGAATACTACTCGAAAAGAGTAGAGTAAACAGGTCTGATAACTGATATCATAATGGAAGTAAGTTGCAACGTTCAGGCATACTTAATAATGAAAACAAAGGGAGGTAACTGGTGACTATGAATCATGCCATTTAAAAATCACCCAAATTGCAATGGCAGCACTGATTGTCTTTAGTCCTTACAACAAAAGTCATTAAGTGACACCTTTTCACTTTACCAACTTTGGTTTAAATCCATCTATTATCATCGGAATAATCAGTGCTGCTAGAATATTTATTATTTTGGTGTGTATATATACAAAGAATAAGGCCGGGTTCACATTAGGCGCGTAAGTTCCATACGGAAAACCCTAAATAAGTGGAAGAAAGAAGGATAAAAGTTTACGCATATAGGGGAAATTCGGACACGTGCGCAAATCTTTTCCCTTCTTTATTTCACTTATTTGTGGATTGCGTACGGGTTTCCGCACATAATATCCGCTTATGTGTGTACACGGCCTTAGATTAAGAGTACGTTAATATTTTGCTTGCAATATGATGAATCTGACACAACAAGCCATAGGACTTGGGGATATGGACTATTCTGCCAAGAGTCGTAAAGATCAATTCAGTAGTTTAGGCTCTGTGAAGAGTAAACACATTTTGTGTGTTCACATGCAGACACAGATACACACAGACAGAGAGAAACACGCACATGCCCTCTTATACTTGCCATTTAATCCCGTTCTTGGAGCAAAAACAAAAAATGGACAAAAGGAACATTAATTTACACACCACGTTATCCGATTCAAGTTGAAAGCTCTATGTACAAATCAGGATCCTTCTCAATGTGGTCAACACGATCAATGGTAAGTTTGGTAATTAGCAGGCTTAGGATTTTGATCAACATAAAACAGAAACAAAATACGAACAGAAAACTCATGTTTTGTTCAAGTTAATAACAAAAAAGAAAGACAAAAAAGAAGAAGCAACAAACCGAGACCTCGCCCTCATCCGCATTCCCTTCATTGGCACCGATCTATCAAACAACAACAACCACAAACCCAACATACCACCAACAAGAAAATAACAACAACAACAACAACAACAACAACAACAGCAACAAACCCCGCCCCTCCTTGCATAAAAACCATACTCTTATTGACAAAAGACTTTGCAGTAATGTTATCGGCAGCAAGAATGACAACAATATCATTTTTATAACTGACAATCATTTTTTTTTAATAACTGACAATAGTAATTTGGGTATGTCATTAACAAAAGAAAAGACATGATTTGAGATGTAATAGGCAGACAGACAGACAAAATGATAGACAAATAGACAGACAGACAGACAAAATTACAGACAAATAGATAGAAAAGACACCCACATCACCCCCAATCCCCGCTTTATAAGTTAAAACCTTTACCCTTAATTCACCCCACTCTACCACTCGTTTACGTCACCATTTAAAGATAATATGGAAGAAAAAACCACAGATGATATCTTAATTTTCAAAACATCTTTAGAAACTGCATAAAATAAAGGCAACTTTGGTTTGAGACAGAGAGAGAGAGAGAGAGAGAACTCGGAACTCGGAAGTTTATTTGTACATAGGTCTTAGGCCACAATACAACATTGGGAGGAAGGGGAGAAGGGGCGTGCCAAATACGAAGAGAGAGAGAGAGAGAGAGCCAGAGAGACGAGAGAGAGAGAGAGAGAGAGAGAGAGAGAGAGAGAGAGAGAGAGAGAGAGAGAGAGAGAGAGAGAGAGAGAGAGAGAGAGAGAGAGAGAGAGAGAGAGAGAGAGAGAGAGAGAGAGAGAGAGAGAGAGAGAGAGATGATAATGGTATGTACAGTATGGGCCAGCTAGTTATGTTCAATGCGATAAAAAAAAAACACTTGCAAACAAAACTGTGTGCACGAAAAAAAAGCCTTGAGATGAAGTTTGTGTTTTTATGACACGCTAGTACGAAAGACAAACAAAAAACAAGAAAAAAGGGGTGGAAATGGGCTAAGCAAAACAATACTGGTAAAACAAAGGGTGTTGCCGAGTACGCCAACAAGGCTTCTGTCACTTTTCTTAGACCACTCGCAATCTTTGGCCTTCCACCCCCCCCCCCCCCCCCTCTTCAGATGGAAACTATTAGAGCAAAGATGTGAAGAACACGATAATTACATGCTTAGTACTTCACAAGATATTGTTTTCAGTCAAAGAAACAATGTCATAGCCAAGGTAATAAGGTCATCAACGCTTCCGTATTACCATAAGCTTACACATAGGGTACACATCCGATTTCAGGACTTACATTGCCACGATGCAAAACATATGACCTTGACAAGAAATTCATGTTCAGTATTCAAGGTCAATAGTCAAGGCGGAGGTCAGAGAGTTAATAGTTACGTAACATACTGTTATCACCTTAACAATGTACCAACGTACCCAATTCTGGGGACTGTAACTGCCAAAACGCGAAAGGCATGACCAAGACAAGAAGCTGACATAGTCAAAGGTAAAAAGTCAAGGCCAAGGTCAACAAGGTTAGAGTTACTCCACGGAACACAGCGTCTGCAGATAGTGTACCACCATTCAGAATGAGAAGGGATCTTGTGCAGTGGTTCACAAGACATTACATGAATACATAAAGAAAAAGGAACTCCACGATATACTCATATAGACATAAACAATGACAAAAGGGCGGAGGCCTAAAATGTACAAAGCAATATGATGAAATAAGCGAAAAACTGTTAACATGATAGTTCTATGCATGTTAATTAGAATAGAAAAATAGTTATTAAAAAGTTTGTTGCAAACAGCAGAAAGGTAACAAAACGAAAAGCTTGCCATTGACATCAAGCAATTTTAATGTATGCTTGAGCATCGAGTCTAGACGAAACAAGTTTTTGAATTCGGATGACTTTGATGAAAATATCGTTATTACAAACATAACATCTTAAAAAAAAGTACATACAAAAGTCACGTGTATCAAAATATCATTGCACGAGTGCGACTGTTAATAGCAATACAGATACATACAGGAGTGGCTTAATTGAAATGCATAATAATGGAGGAACATGAAGACACACAGCAAACAGGCAGGGAAAGACCCCCCCCCCCCCCCCCCCCCCCCCCCCCCCCATATAAAATATATATATATATATCTCTTAAGTCACACACACACACACACACACAGGATGTGTGTGTTAGCTTATTCTGTAACCCTCAATAAAGATGATTTTGACTTGACTTGACTTGACTTGACACACACACACACACACACACACACACACACACACACACACACACACACACACACACACACACACACAGAAGCAACCCCCTCCCCACCTACCCCTAACAGATACGATGGTTAATACAATGGTCATGCAATCTCTCAAAGTACCAATCCAATATATATGCAGGACTCAAGTTACGCTCTCAAACTGTCAGTCCACTTTCTTTTATTTTATCCTTTTTCATAAAATCTACCTGGGTTTACTTGTTGTATTAGTTCAGATTATTTTTATTATATGGATTTGATATAATTATACATTCATCCTTGAAACGAAAGTTAATGTATGAACATCTTTTGTGCGTTGAATACGCACACAGCGTACACCAGCGTGCAGTGTAAAATAAGCAAACACAAACTGATCAAAATTACTTTCAATTTAAGAAACAAAATTGTATATGCAACAAATAAGACATACATACACACAACTGAAGAACGACTGGTAGGCAGTCACCACTCGATATATCAATGCATAGAAAAGTCCATTCATTGCTCTGTACATTCATTTACATCTGAATCCACTCATTATTCACCACTTTTTCTTGACAAAAATGAAAACCAACACATAAGAAATATATCAAAGATACATCCTATGACTCCGCCAGTTCAGGATTGTTTTTTTTCCTATTTCAGACCAAAAAAATGTCAGACCCCTCCCTCACACCCAGCAAAATATTTGCTTCAGAACAACCAATTGAAAAATCTTGCAAATTTCATTCTCACCATTTAATTTATTTTATTATCTAACATACGTCCCTCCTCTCCTCTCTTCTGTTAGATAATGTCACCCTAATATGTAGTGGCCTTACATCCCTTTAAGGTGTCTGTACGCGTGAACATTTTTCACTCTTTCCCCATGCCAACACAGTGATATGCAAGTGATCACATGAGTGGCTATCATTGAGCTGCTATGGGGAAATAGTGAAAAATATTCACGTGTACAGAGACATACTCAGCATACTCCGCTCTATGCCAACAGTGGATTTGTTTGGTACCAAATTCTTATTCAGCAAACGTCTCCCCTCTCTTCTATTCTGTTATATAAAGTCACTTCAAATACACCAGCCTCACATCCGTTTGTCGGCATCCTTTTCTCCTATACTTGATTTTATTTCAGTAACATTCTTATCACGCAAACGCGTGTCCTCTATTCTGGTCTGTTACAAAACACCACCCCAAACACACCAGCCTCGTATCAGTTTCTCAGCATAGTTTGTTTGCTCTCATACTGGATTCGATCAAAAAGTCTTATTACCTAGTAAAGGCTCTCTTCTCTCCTATTCTTGTCCCACCTCTTGCTTTCTCCCTTTCAAACTAAGACTACATTTGTGTTTATATTTTGTACATATTGTATTTCCTAGTCATGATCTATGTATGATTTGTTTTTGATATTTGTTCATTGTGCTTTGGGTTCCTTACGCCAATTTTCATTGTTGATCTTTACATTTTATTTGATTCAGTATTTTTTCATGATGACAGGATTTTTAAAAAAACTTGTAGCTTACTCCTTTATCGTCAATAAAGATAATTTTGACTTGACTTGACTTGACTTGACTATTCAGCATCGTGTAATGTTTCTCAACATATTTCACTCAACGCCAATACTGGGTTTAGTTTAACAACAGTCTCTTCTCTCCCATCATTTTACGTATTAATTAAGGTCGTCCTAGATACACGGTCTCACCCTCCCTCCAATACTGGATTCATTTCGAACAAAAGTCTTATTATCTAGCCAATGAGAGGTCATACAAAATGCATGGGATCTTCCTCAGTATAACACTGGGTTCGGTTTGAAGAAGTAGTTTCTCTAGTAAGCTAAACGTCTCTACTCCTCTCTCCTTCTACTCCATTCTTTACGGTCGTCCAAAATGCATGGGTTCATCCTCAATCTAACACTGGATTTGTTTTGAACGAAAGTCTCGTTGCCTGGGTTAATTCAATCTAGCTCCTCTTCCATTCTTTACGGTCGTCCAAAATGCCTGGGTTCATTCTCAATCTAATACTGAATTTGTTTTGAACGAATGTCTCGTTATTTAGCTCCTCTTCCATTCTTTACGGTCGTCCAGAATGCCTGGGTTCATTCTCAATCTAATACTGAATTTGTTTTGAACGAATGTCTCGTTATTTAGCTCCTCTTCCATTCTTTACGGTCGTCCAGATTGCCTGGGTTCATCCTCAATCTAATACTGAATTTATTTTTTAATAAAAGTCTCGTTCTTTAGCTCCTCGTCCATTCTTTACGGTCGTCCAGATTGCCTGGGTTCATCCTCAATCTAATACTGAATTTTTTTTTTTAACAGAAGTCTCGTTCTTTAGCTCATCTTCCATTCTTTACGGTCGCCCTAGATGCATGGGCTCATCCTCCAGGCCTTCCTCGGCTTCGTCCGCGTACTCGGCTTTCCTCTTGTGGGACAGGAAGAGGAAGACGAGTCCGGCCAGCACGTAGAGGACGAAGACCACCCAGGACAGCACGAAGGAGAAGCCGTAGGACGTGTCCGCCTGCACCGGGATCCTCTCCGGGAGGTGGTCCTGGTCGTGGCGGGCTGTCTTGGTGAACACTTCGTTCAGGACCAGGATGCAGGCAGCTGCAACGATAAATTAATAAACTTATAAATAAATAAATATGTATAAAAAAAAAGATTTTTAGCGTGCCTGTGACTAGCTTTTACCTGTATTTATTTTTGGTGAGTTTTATTCAGGTGTGGTAAAAGAAAATGTAATTTGTACTGGCCACAACTTGTTCAGAATAAAGAGACCCCTGGAAAAAGTCAAGACATGAAACGCCGGGGAAAAGTTTATCCAAACTTGTTTTTTGTCTGCTTTTTGAATGTTATAAAACAGAAAACATTAAAAAAAACCACAACAACAAAAAAAACACAACAAACAAACAAACAAAGAAAAATAAATGAACTGTCGCATGAGCAAGGACAGCCCGGAATCTGTTGTTAGGAGAACCATAGTTATGAGTTCAAATGCTCACTAACCAATCTGCTGACGGGGTATGTCAAAACGAAGAAGAAGAAGAAGAAGAAGAAGAAGAAGACGAAGAAGAAGACGAAGAAGAAGAAGAAGAAGAAGAAGAAGAAGAAGAAGAAGAAGAAGAAGAAGAAGAAGAAGAAGAGAAGAAGAAGAAGAAGAAGAAGAAGAAGAAGAAGAAGAAGAAGAAGAAGAAGAAGAAGAAGAAGAAGAAGAAGAAGAAGAAGAAGAAGAAGAAGAAGAAGAAGAAGAAGAAGAAGAAGAAGAAGAAGAAGAAGAAGAAGAAGAAGAAGAAGAAGAAGAACCAACAACAACAAAACAAAAAGCAAAAACAACATCAATTATCACAGCTGTAACAATTTGCTTGGTCTTTGACGTACGACTAGAAATACTTGTTAATTATTGCTACTAGGCCTAGAGTTGCAACGGTAAAAAAAAGAAAAGGAAAAGGATGAAAGAGAAGCGCCGTGCCAAGACGCATTCATGACTATCAAACTGAAGAATAATGCATGGGAGGCAATTTTGCTACTTCGCGACGATGGAAACCCAGTTTATCTCCCCTGATATAAGGCGTACCCCCCGTTTATCCTTTCCCATCCGTCCGCCGCGCGCGCGCGCGCACGTGTGTGTGTGTGTGTGTGTGTGTGTGTGTGTGTGTGTGTGTGTGTGTGTGCGTGTGCGTGCGTGCGTGCGTGCGTGTGCGTGCGTGTGCGTGTGTATGTGTGTGTGCGTGCGTGTGCGTGCGTGCCTGTACACACGCGCGCGAGCAGCTTTTGTGTTATACCTGTCATGAAATGAAGCAAGGCGGTGAGTCGCTTGATGATGTAGCGAGGCCTGCGCAGGGTGTACAGGGCAAAGCAATGGCCGATGACCATCAGCACCAAGGCGATGATTGTGAAGGACACGGCCGTTCGCGTGTAATCTGTCATCATATCACAAGAAAGAACACATGAGGCATCACATTACGTACATTGCATGAATACAATTAAATCAAATCTAAGGACAGAGAGAGAGAAGAGAAACGAGAAAGAGAGAGAGAGAGAGAGAGAGAGAGAGAGAGAGAGAGAGAGAGAGAGAGAGAGAGAGAGAGAGAGAGAGAGAGAGAGAGAGAGAGAGAGAGAGAGAGAGAGAGAGAGAGAGAGAGAGAGAGTGTCGTTGTGCATGTATAAGCTTTACTCATAGTCTTATATCTGTTGTTGTTGTTGTTGTTGTTCCCTGGCTTAACAACTAAAGGGATCATCCCAACAGCCAGAGCGCTTGAACAATTAAGTACAAATGCACCAGCTAGGTGATATGTTACTTCTCGTGTGCATTGTGTATTAATGTATGTTTTAATGTGACAGCAAACAACATTTCCTTGTTCATTTTAATAGGGATAATAAATATTGATTGATTGATTGATTGATTGATTGATTAAGCTTATCTTGAATGACATATCAGCACATCACGTCAAATAAAATCGAATGACATTACATCGCATCAGATTAAATTCAATGAGTTAATTGAACTCAAAGCACATCACATAAAACCGCATCGCATCGTAGCACTTCTAATTGCATTGCATCACATCACATCACATCACAGACAGACACATGCACAAGCACACACGCAAACACACACACATACACACATACGCACAGACATATTCACGCGCACACAGAGAGAGAGCGAGAGAGAGAGAGAGAGAGAGAGAGAGAGAGAGAGAGAGAGAGAGAGAGAGAGAGAGAGAGAGAGAGAGAGAGAGAGAGAGAGAGAGAGAGAGAGAGAGAGAGAGAGAGAGAGAGAGAGAGAGAGAGAGAGAGAGAGAGAGAGAGAGAGAGAGAGAGAGAGAGAGAGAGAGAGAGAGAGACAGACACGACAGGCGCGCGCGCGCGCGCACGCACGCACACGCGCACACACACACACACACACACACACACACACACACTCTCTCTCTCTCTCTCTCTCTCTCTCTCTCTCTCTCTCTCTCTCTCTCTCTCGCACGCATTCACTCGCAGAAAGATCACAGAAGGCTGTTTATACATTATACATGCTAAGATAAGCAGTAGTTGGTTGGTTTTTGTTTGCAACTCAGCCATGCATGCAGCCAACATCATACTTATAATAGAAACACATCTGTTTGCAAGCAGCGTGACGATATAAACGAGCCTGAAAATCTTCATAATGCACAACACAGCCAAGCTTTCTCAATGCCCCGACCACTATTCCCTGTCTGCTACTTGTGTGTGTTAGTGAGTGTGTGCATGAGTGTGTGAGTCAGCCAGTCAGTCTGTCAAACAGTGACTGAGTGAGCGAGTGAGCCAGTTAGTCAACCAACAAGCAAGTCAGTCAGCCAGTGAGCTAGTCAGCTAGCAAGTTAGTAAGCTAGTCAGTAAGCAAGTAAGCAATTAAGTCAGTCAGTCAGTCAATCAGTTAGTAAGTGAGTGAGCCAGATAGTCAAGTTGTCGGTAAATAAGTAAACCAGTCAGTCAGCCAATTAATCAGCGAGTCAACGAGTGAGCGAGCCATTCAGTCAGTCAGTAAGCTAGTCAGTAAACCAGTAAGTTAGTCAGTCAGTCAGTAAGCTAGTCAGTAATGTAAGTCAGTCAATCAATGAGTCATTAAGCCGCTCAATCAATCCATCAATCTGTAAGTGAATCAATTAGCCTATCAGCAAGTTCGAAAATCAATCCGTCGGCGAGTCAGCTACCCAGTTAGTCAAATAGTCAGTCAACAAGTCAAGTCAATCAATGAGTGAATGAATGAGTTAGCCAACTAGTCATTCAGTCATTCGGTCAGTGGGCGAGTGAGTGAGAGAGTCGGTCAGTGAGTGCGTGAGTGACTGACTGAGACTGTCAGTGAGTCACCTAGTAAGTCATTCAGTCAGGCAGTCAATCAATGAGTGAATGAATGAGTTAGTCAGCTAGTCAGTCAGCCATTCAGTGAGTGGGTGAGTGAGTGAAAGAGTCGGTCAGTGAGTGAGTGAGTGACTGGCTGAGACTGTTAGTGAGTCACCTAGTAAGTCATTCAGTCAGGCAGTCAATCAATGAGTGAATGAATGAGTTAGTCAGCTAGTCAGTCAGTCATTCAGTCAGTGGGTGATTGAGTGAAAGAGTCGGTCAGTGAGTGAGTGAGTGACTAGCTGAGACTGTCAGTGAGTTACCTAGTAAGTCATTCCGTCAGGCAGTCAATCAATGAGTGAATGAATGAGTTAGTGAGATAGTCAGTCAGCCATTCAGTCAGTGGGTGAGTGAGTGAAAGAGTCGGTCAGTGAGTGAGTGAGTGACTGACTGAGACTGTCAAGTGAGTCACCTAGTAAGTCATTCAGTCAGTCAATGAGTGAAAGAGTCAGTCAGCTAGTCTGTAGTCAGAAATCAGTCAGTTATGTAGTCAGACATCAGTCAGCTAGTCCATTATTCAATCAGAAAATGTTTCCGTATTATAGTATGTCTGTATGCCTTTATATTGTTGGTCTGCCTGTAGGTCTACTCTGTCAGTTTCATTTTCTCTCTTTCTCTCTCATTCTTCCTCTTCATGAAGACATATTAAAACAAAGTGTAAAATTGAACTAAAAAACACCACAACGCTACACATTAACACAAACAGGTGACGGATGGGCAAAGAAGCGAAGTAAAAACAAAAACACACCAACATTTTCGTCTTATAAAAGACTTTTTCCAAGGCGATGTGTTTGTAAACAAAAGATAGGTTGGATGAATGACAAAAAAAAGTGTAAGTCAAAATGATATTGATAAGCACTAATAAAGTGACAATGATATACTAGGGGAAGACG
>CM065682.1:41500224-41502724 GCA_017654935.2 Phymorhynchus buccinoides | reverse complement strand
AAGATATCTAGAGCATGACAATAGGCCTACTTTCAATGCTTTCAGAACAGATACATACACACCACTTATCCATCAGCGCAAACCATAGAATATACTATTACTAACATAAATCTCCAGACACCTACACCTCTCTAGCCAATGCACGCCCCATACCCCCACCCACTCACACATGCACATCTAAGCCAATTATGTCCATAAAATATAGAGGATATATACAAAGCAAAAATTAATCACGAGAATCGAAAAATATCACGGTAAATAATAATATTTGGCCTACATCACAACATTAATAACACTATTACATAAAAGGCTAAGTATTATTCATCAAAATAAAATAAACGATAAATTCATGACCTTGTATGTGACCTAGCACCGCGAAAGGGACATTAGGTCGCTGGGCTAGTTTCTCACAACAGGCTTGCAAAGTAAAGGAAAATCTCATTTGTTGTCAATTTTGAGTTATGGGTATTTTCGTGATCTGTAGCATCCTATATTTCATATTTATAAAGGACAATCTTTAATATGGTCTCTAAGTGGTCTTATACGTGTTTAAAACGAGTAGGTCAATGCATTGTCTTCAGCTAGGCTAGACTTTAGACTGTGTTTTCTCAAAATGGCCGACACTCATCCTACTAACTTTAAATGCTCATCACTTTGGAAGGGAAAAAGATACAAGAATGGTTCTTGCATCATTAGAAAAAACAAGTGTCTGAAGTTGTCAAATATATCATGTTCTCAGAATGGTCAGTTTGACACTTAATGTCCCTTTCGTGGTGCTGGGTCACATATATTCAGAAGGCAGCCATTTCAGGAGCTAAAGCTTGATGCATACTTGTAAACAGAAATGCAACAGAAAGTGAAGCGGGGGTGGAAGCACAAAGAGGGGAGGGAGGTGGGTTGTTGCTGAGGCCTGTGCACAAATATACGTACCAATCGACACCAAGTCCTTAACGTCGTATTCTGTTCATAGAAAATAAAATGCACACGTCACATCTTAATATGCGAATTAACTGGAGTAAAAAATAAGAATAAAAAATGAACGGAAGAATCAATGCTCAAACACACAGAGGCACACACAGCTAGGGACACTCCTCATTTACTCAACTATCCACACAAAACCAGCATATAAGCACAACGACATTCATGTACACAAACACCCACAGGCACGCTTACATAACATAAAGTACCACGACCACGCTTACACATGGGCACAGACACACACACCTCCAGGGGCATGGACCTACATGCAAACTAACTTAACTGACACATATCAATTATACCCAAACACCCAGGAACACACGAGAGAGAGAGAGAGAGAGAGAGAGAGAGAGAGAGAGAGAGAGAGAGAGAGAGAGAGAGAGAGAGAGAGAGAGAGAGAGAGAGATGACAAATGACAAATTAATGATTTAATGTCATCAGCAAGGTACATGCTAGAGAGAGAGAGAGAGAGAGAGAGAGAGAGAGAGAGAGAGAGAGAGAGAGAGAGAGAGAGAGAGAGAGAGAGAGAGAGAGAGAGAGAGAGAGAGAGAGAGAGAGAGAGAGAGAGAAATGAATGCACATGAGAATACTAGACGACAATTAAAGAAAATAATGGACACGTTTTCTTGGTGCCCTATCTAATGATCATTATTGATTTTCATTTGTGACTTTGAGAAATAAAATGCTATTTAAGCCAAAATAATCGACACTGATAATTGCACAAAAGGCGAAAAGACAAGAAAAAAACCCCAGCAGCAACAACAAATGATGATTCTGTACCTGACTCAAAAGCGATAGTACACAGGCAAAACTCGTCTTATCAGGTAAAGAAAACATTAACCCTTTCACCGCCAGCCATATTTCAGCCAAAACTTAACATTAAATGTACCTGGGTAGAGAACAAAATCCATCTGCAGTGTGGGGGATTATTCTGTGACATAGCCGATATAAAATAAGGTCTATCCTTACTTCCCAAAACTAAGACAATAGGGTCTTTGGATAATAGACACCAATTCGATGCCTTTTAGTGACATAGGTGTTAAATCACTGTGGTGCTAAAATACGACTTTGGCGGTGAAAGGGTTAAACTGCGTTAGGAGCAAAGATGGGCTCTGGGAAATAGAAAAACCGACGATCAAAGACAGGCGGTACTTATAGACCGTTAACTGGGTGCCTGGATCCCATGGTCTGTTTGGCAACTCTCCTAATGCCCTCTTTAGAATGAAGTGTGTGTGTGTGTGTGTGTGTGTGTGTGTGTGTGTGTGTGTGTGTGTGTGTGTGTGTGTGTGTGTGTGTGTGTGTGTGTGTGTGTGTGTGTGTGTGTGTGTGTGTGTGTGTGTGTGTGTGTGTGTGTGTGTGTTTGTTAGTGTGCTTGTGTTTGTGTGTGTATGTGTGTGTGTGTGTGTGTGTGTGTGTGTGTGTGTGTGTGTGTGTGTGTGTGTGTGTGTGTGTGTGTGTGTGTGTGTGTGTGTGTGTGTGTGTGTGTGTGTGTGTGCGTGTGTGTGCGTGTGCGTGTGTGTGT
>CM065682.1:41485224-41495224 GCA_017654935.2 Phymorhynchus buccinoides | reverse complement strand
AAAACGGACGAATAGCCGGACGGACGGACGGACGGACGGACGGACGCCGGACGGACCAGACAGAAACAATAGTTCCCCGAACCTTCGGCTCGGGGACTAACAAAATCTTGAAGAACAGACAGCCCTAAACACTCCAAAAACGTCAGTGTAGACTGCACCGTATATCATAATTATGTGTATGACAAGAACAGGTCAAGGGGGTAATGATGATATCGTGAGAGGAGAAACAGATTATACTGTACCTGGATGATGGATGGATGTTGATGTAGGCCCAGTTTTCCCCCCTTCAAACTATTGAAGATGTTGGGGGGTTATTTCAGTCGAGTCTTGAGAGCTTTACGTCCATTTTCAAAAAAGAAGAAGTAGAAGTAAACACGTTTAATTAGAGATTTTATCTGTGTATGTGTCTTCTCTTCTCAGGTAGGCCTGTAACTTTACCAACTAGTCTAAAGGGCCAGCCACACGACATACGAATCGCATCTGAATGCGATGCGATTTTTACGATGTGAGTCATGATTCAAGTGAAATTCGTGTATTGCGTCTACTTAATGTAGGGTCCATGGTCTACTGAAGCATAGTGAGCGACAATTGCAGAATTAGTTTAGACGTTAAGTATTTCACGTGAATCATAACTCACGTGACACAATCCCATCGCATCCCCATACGATTTTACAAGCCGGGTGTGGTGCTGGCTTTACGCCAGCTGTGCTAGAGAGCGAGAGAGAGAGATGGTTGGGGGTGGGAGGGAGAGAGAGAGAGTAGAGGAGAGACTAGAGAGAGAGGCAGATAGAGAGAGATCTCTCAGTCCGCTAGTGAGAGAGATGACAGCGAGACGACGATTTCAGGAAAAATTTCAGTCGGAGCATTCACGCCGAGGCAGTTTTGAGAGCTTTAAATTAAAATAGAAACGGACGGCTAGACGAATAGTCGGAAAGAGAATTACGGAGTAGGCACGCCGGACGGATGTAGACAGAAACAATAGTTCCCCGAACCTTCGGCTCGGGGAACTAATAAAATCTTGAAGAACAGACAGCCCTAAACACTCCAAAAACGTCAGTGTAGACTGCACCGTATATCATAATTATGTGTATGACAAGAACAGGTCAAGGGGGTAATGATGATATCGTGAGAGGAGAAACAGATTATACTGTACCTGGATGATGGATGGATGTTGATGTAGGCCCAGTTTTCCCCCCTTCAAACTATTGAAGATGTTGGGGGGTTATTTCAGTCGAGTCTTGAGAGCTTTACGTCCATTTTCAAAAAAGAAGAAGTAGTAAACACGTTTAATTAGAGATTTTATCTGTGTATGTGTCTTCTCTTCTCAGGTAGGCCTGTAACTTTACCAACTAGTCTAAAGGGCCAGCCACACGACATACGAATCGCATCTGAATGCGATGCGATTTGTACGATGTGAGTCATGATTCAAGTGAAATTCGTGTATTGCGTCTACTTAATGTAGGGTCCATGGTCTACTGAAGCATAGTGAGCGACAATTGCAGAATTAGTTTAGACGTTAAGTATTTCACGTGAATCATAACTCACGTGACACAATCCCATCGCATCCCCATACGATTTTACAAGCCGGGTGTGGTGCTGGCTTTACGCCAGCTGTGCTCAAATCCCTTTGGACCAGAGAGAGAGAGAGAGAGAGAGAGAGAGAGAGAGAGAGAGAGAGGGAGAGAGAGAGAGAGAGAGAGAGGGAACCCAGCCCACCGGAATAGCAACTGTCACTATGCAGGCTGGCATTCATGCACACAAGAAGGAACAAAACAAAGGCAGAAGCGGCTGGGATACTTTTTCAGGGAGCTTATGAAGTAGAAAAAGACTGGGTGGGTGGGAAGATAATTATTCATCTCCTCCTCCTCCTCCTCTCCTCCTGCCATTCCAGATGCCTTGTTCTGATGAGCGGGACAAGAGACCGCATCAAAGAGGGCCCACAGATAACGAACTGCGCTAATTCAATATCCTGCCTGGCACCTCTCCAATACTCCCATTATGGCTGATGTATGAAACGTTGTTCATTGTTTATTGTTCTTTGTTCACTGTCTCTCTCCACTCTCCCGCAACCTTGTACTTTAGACACTCCCCTCCTCATGTTTACGACCATCAACCTCTAAGTCTGCTTCTTTCAGTTCTATGAAAATAATCCTAGGCTGATCCTACCTCAATCCTTCTCCCGAGAACGGAAGAACGCTGTTTTCAGAGAACATGTTCAATGCGAACATTTGAGAGAGGTCCTTTACGAGAAAATGTCGTTTCTGGTTCGGATGGAAGTTCATTTTAACGTCGCGTATCGGCTTTCGCCATGTACGACGGGCTGAACAAACCAACCAAGGTATAAACAAACATTTATGTTCCTGAATCACTGTCTTAGCCAAAAGGCCGAGAAGCGATCAGAATATAAAGTTTCTGATTCTCTCTAACTTTGTTTTATAGCTTTCTCTTTCTTCACCAACCTATTCTCTATTTGTCTTCATCCCCATCTTTTCTCTTTCTATTCTTCTCTCATTTTAACAACGGAGAGCCGGACAAGGGAGGGTCTTCAGAGAAGAAGCCTCTCCCACCCCCAGATATATTAGCGATTATGTGTTTTGGGGTTTGAACCCCGTAACTGGCGCGACCTTGACCTTAATGTAAAACTAAAAACATCAGTGGATAGCATGCATCTTGGCAAACTAGTATACCAAATTTGATGATGATAGACTGAATAGTTTTTGAGAAAAACGGACGAATAGCCGGACGGACGGACGGACGAGAGATTGACGAGAGATTGAGGGGGTGGGGTGGGGTGCTTTTAGCTCTCTGAAGACCTCTCCGTTGTCCGGCTCTCCGTAGAGTTTCTTTTCAATCTTCACTCTCTGGAGTGTCGGTTTGTCTGTCTCTGTCTCTCCCTCTATGGCACCTGCTGATAGTGAGTAACATGTGAAACCCTTTTCCTGTGCTTTGTCACTCTGTCTCTGTGACGTAATTGGCCTGCACGACCCCTCTTTCTGTATCTACACCGCCCCCCCCCCCCCCCCCCCCTCTCCCCTTTTCATCTCTCGGCCGCCACTTTAATTGCCCGTCAACATCTAACAGACGCTGATTAAGGCATTTATCTCTTTGAAGCCCGGTTTACCTCCCCTTTCAGCATGTAACACCTACATTGGTGATCTCCCTTTACTCCCGATCTACCTTCCCATCACGAGAAAGTGACACCCACAGTCGGCGCCCTTTGAAGACAACTCTTCCTTTCCAATCACGAGAAGGATAGGAATGTCTGCATGTGATAATGATGTAACCGGCGCGTGATTATTCTGTACTACTATACATAATACTAGGACATCATCTTGTGATGTGTCGACTGCTATGAACCAATGACAGGCTCTCAGTGTTTAAAAATTTGAGTAGTGAGGAAAGTAGCCTACACCTACTCTCTCATAATACCTCCAAAACCTGGCTGGAGCAACATTGCAGACTCAACCTCTCTCCCAGCCAGTCATAATAGCCCAACTAGTGAGTATTATTGATGGCTGGTGATTGAGATTTGGTTTGTTTGATCCTATTTTTGATCTAGATCCTATGTTCAATGATGAATAAGGAGTAGATAGATATGTTATTGAAAAGAAGTGGTAAACATTCTGTTCTATTTATGTGCACTGATTATTTGTTGTTGTTTTTTGACTTTAACTGTTTTGGTACCAGAACCGGATTTTATGCCTACTAACCCTTTTGTATATTTTTAGTAGGAAGCCTGTGGGTTGCAATCTTGCACTTTATGATACCATTCCTTTCCAGGTGTTGGATGGAGAGTGATGTTGGCTTGATCACCTTTTATGTTTTACTGATCTCAGTTTGTTAACTGAAATTCAGATTATGTGTTCTTAGTGCTATTGTACAAGGGCAGCCTTCTAGCCGGTTGGGATCCACTAATTCCCTGCCAACTGAAGCCCCTTGTCTCTAAGCCATAGAGACCTACATCCACCTTCTCCTGTGATTATCAGCAGGGCATCGTGGTCAGGAAGATAATCCCTGACTCACAAGCACCAAGACGGGAACGCCGCCAAGACGCCCCGCACCCAGAATCCGCGAGGAGACCATGCCTGAACCGTGCCATCCCGCGAAGCCGTAACCGGAACGACTGGGAGCTACTCTCACCTGACGAGCAAGCCCAGCCACCCCAGCACTCGCCGATCACTACGGAGGAACTGGACAATAGCTAAGTTTACAGAACCGCGCCAATCACTTGAACTTTCCTCCGGACAATGAAGATAATTAGTAACCCTTCCCGCTTGGGGCTAACCTTCTAGAAAGACAAAAGTCTTGTAAATCCTTTCGGATTTCATTGTTTTTTTATTCATATTTTGTTTTGGCGCCATTGAGCTGCTTTATTATTATTGTTGCATAATCTTATGCAGATTTTGTGAGTAAATAAAATACAAGTGTCAAATAATCCTGAACCCTTTGGTCAGACTGATGAGAGTGGGAGTCTTGTAATTTCATGTAAAACCCTACTTCTCTCTGTCTGCCATTTAGAGCAATTCAACCACTTGTATTTCTTACAACCATACGAGCCAGAACCCGGGCACAAATATAAATTTATTAGATGAAAAGGGGCCGGGAAAGTTGCTCATCTCCCATACCCTAGAGAAGTGGGCTAAAGGCAAATTTTCTACTTGAAAATTTAACACACTAAAAGTCTTCCCTAGGGACTTAGCCTTTTAACCCATTACCTCGTCACAGTCTCTCAACCTCTCTTTCAAACTGTCTGCTCCGCGACTGTGTCCAAGTGCTTCCACTTCTCTCTCTCTCTCTCTCTCTCTCTCTCTCTCTCTCTCTCTCTCTCTCTCTCTCTCTCTCTCTCTCTCTCTCTCTCTCTCTCTCTCTCTCTCTCTCTCTCTCTCTCCTCCCTCCTCTCTCTCTCCCCCCCCCCTCTCTCTCTCTCTCTCTCCTTTCCCTCCTCTCTCTCTCTCTACCCCCCCTCTCTCTCTCTCTCTCCCTCCTCTTCCTCTCTATCTCCTCTCTCTCTCTCTCTCCTTTCTTCTCTCTCTCTCCCCTCTCTCTCTCTCTTTCTCTCTCTCTCTATCTCCCTCTCTCTATCTCTCTCTCTCTCTCTCTCTCTATCTCCTCTCTCTCCTCTCTCTCTCTCTCTCTCTCTCTCTCTCTCTCTCTCTCTCTCCTCTCTCTCTTTCTCTCTCTCTCTCTCCTCTCTCCCTCCCCTCTCTCTCTGTGTCTCTCTCTCTCTCTGTGTTCAATTGTCTTTCTCTCTCTCTCTCCCTCTCCCTCTCTCCTTTCTCTCTCCCCCCCCCTCTCTCTCTCTCTCTCTCCCCTCTCTCTCTCCCCCTCCGCCCATCTGTCTGCCTGCATTTACTCTGTTTTCACGTGCACTGGTCCATATATTATGGTCTCTTTCGTTTGCTGCCCTGCTTTGTATGACTGCCAATCTCATTAACTGAAGAAGGGCTGTCAGTGTTACTGTCACTGTCAATGCCAACGCCAGGTTCGCCTTTGTTCCATCATGCGGTCAGATGAGTTTTGTGAGAGGGCATAAACATAAAATAAGAACGTCTGTGCTCATACGTGTGTGTGTACGTACATGTTTGCTTCTGTACTGTGTATGAGTGTGTGTGTGTGTGTGTGTGTGTGTGTGTGTGTGTGTGTGTGTGTGTGTGTGTGTGTGTGTGTGTGTGTGTGTGTGTGTGTGTGTGTGCGTGCGTGTGCGTGCGTGCGTGTGCGTGTGCGTGCGTGCGCACGCGATCGTGCATTATGTGTGTGCGTGTGTGCGCGTATGTGCGTGAGTGCAAATGTGCGCGTGATCGTGCGTATGAGTGTGCGTGCGTGCATGCACGCGCGCGCGCAAGTGTATGTGTGTGTCTGTGTGAGTTGCTGGTGTTGTTGTCGTTCCCTGGCTTAAAGACTCCAGGGATCATCCCAACAGCCGAAGCAATTGAACACTATGGTATAAATGCACAAGCTAGGGATGATACTATTATTGATCACCCCGCCACGTGAGCAGCCACACTCCGACTTGTGTGAGTGAATGAGTGAGTGAATATATGTGTGTGCACATGTGCGCTGAAATGCGAGTATGCATGCATGCGGATGCGTGCGTGTGTGTGTGCGTGTAAGTGTGTGCATGCATGCGTATGCATACAGGTATGTGTGTCTACGTGTGTCTTTGTGTGTGTCTGTGTGAATTATATGCATATGTAGGAGGGGGTATGTCTGCATGTGCAGACGTGCATGCTTGCACATGTCCGTATGTGAGTAGGCCTAGGTGTGTGAATGCGTAAGCAGGTGCGTTGATTCTCGTATACGTAGGTGTGTAAAAACATTAATCAAATCTCTTTCGACATCTGTTCCTAATTTTTTCCAGATAGCATGCTTATTTCTGTAGGTCGGTTTTAAATTAATGTCTGCTTATCTGACTGTTGCAACTATAACAACAAACAGAGAGGGAGAACATGTGTTGAGCGGAAATAAAGCGGGTTGGGGTGGGGGTGGGGATGATGGAATGGGGGTTGAGGAATAATTGGAGAAGTCAAAGGTTGTTAATTAACAACGCACTAATTCGATCTTCTTATTGGCAGGTCACCCTAATGAGAACTTAACAGGTGGATAGATAAACAAATAGAGAGAGAGCGAGAGAGAGAGAGAGAGAGAGAGAGAGAGAGAGAGAGAGAGAGAGAGAGAGAGAGAGAGAGAGAGAGAGAGAGAGAGAGAGAGAGAGAGAGAGAGAGAGAGAGTTTCAAACTTCAAATACTTTATTTGACAAGGATAAGAATTTAGGCTGGGCCTAGTCTTCCATTCTGTCCACAGAGAGAGAGAGAGAGAGAGAGAGAGAGAGAGAGAGAGAGAGAGAGAGAGAGAGAGAGAGAGAGAGAGAGAGAGAGAGAGAGAGAGAGAGAGAGAGAGAGAGAGAGAGAGAGAGAGAGAGAGAGAGAGAGAGAGAGAGAGAGAGAGAGAGAGAGAGAGAGAGAGAGAGAGAGTTCAAACTTCAAATACTTTATTTGACAAGGATAAGAATTTAGGCTGGGCCTAGTCTTCCATTCTGTCCACAGAGAGAGAGAGAGAGAGAGAGAGAGAGAGAGAGAGAGAGAGAGAGAGAGAGAGAGAGAGAGAGAGAGAGAGAGAGAGAGAGAGAGAGGAGAGAGAGAGAGAGAGAGAGAGAGAGAGAGAGAGAGAGAGAGAGAGAGAGAGAGAGAGAGAGAGAGAGAGAGAGAGAGAGAGTTCAATCTTCAAATATTTTATGTCGGTAAGAGCAGGGAGAAATCCCGCTGCCTGGTGTGGACAAATTGATAGCTAGGTTTTCCAAGTGTGCCCACACACCCTCCTCAACCTGTGCCTCCCCCAAACAAACCCCAAACAAACCCAAATTGGGTAGGCGCTGCACTTGCGGCGACGCGCTCTCACGGGGAGAGCAGCCCGAATTTTACAGAGATAAGTCTGTGACTAGGACATACCAAATACCAAATACCAAAAGCCACGTTTGAAGTAAGAACGTTTTTTTCACTAGGCCTCTTCACCAGGTGAACTGCACAGGGCGAGTTGAAGGGACATGATATGATGCCACGCGTCTGGAAGGAAGATACAACATGCTGCCTCATTCATTTAATTAGAAATCTGAACAGCGTGAATCCCCGAAGACGACATATGGCTGACAAAGCAATCTTGAACGGATTTGAGAAATCTTCTTCTTCTTCTTCTCCTTAGACCGTTCAGTTTCCTGTCCATGATGAGCGCAGATGCTACCGTTTTGTGCCCAAAGAAATAATTAGGCCCAGCATGTCCGACTTTGGCTGGAGGAAATGTTTTTGAAAGTGTTTCTTGAAAAAAAGGCAGGAGAATGGATCGGAAAGGCAAGAAAGATAGTAGATGACAGCGCAAGCAAAGAGAAAAGGCAGAGTCAAAGAGAGTGACAGATTAGAGGAGGTTACAAGCATTGAACTTCCAGAAAGTGGGGGAACTATATATACAAAAGACCCCCCGGTATCCCCACGTGGGGATATTTGAGAAATAAATTAATGCTTATTAAAAATAGTAATCAGCCACGTGTTTGGCCTGGAAAAAAGGGAAAAGAGTACAGATGTGAAAATGAAAATGGAAGTGTGTGTGTGTGTGTGTGTGTGTGTGTGTGCGTGTGCGTGTGTGCGTGTGCGTGTGCGTGTGCGTGTGCGTGCGCGCGTGTGCGTGCGTGCGTGCGTGTGTGCGTGCGTGCGTGTGTGTGTGTGTGTGTGTGTGTGTGTGCGTGCGTGCGTGCGTGTGTGTGTGTGTATGTGCGCGTGTGTGTGTGTGTGTGCGCGCGCGCTCATGTGTGTGTGTGTGTGAATCTAACTGCATTGCTCCTTTAAACTGCAGAGGCTGAACATGGAAACTATTAAACATACACCACCACCACCCCAAAAAAAGAAAAACAAAAGAAAGACAAAAAGGGTAAAAGCTTAACCCTTTTTGCCGCCAGCCATTTTTCAGCAAAAAAATACCATTAAACTTAACTGGGTAGAGAAACGAATTATCTGCAATATTGGGAATTCCTCCATGATATGCATTACATTAGGCCTATGCTTACCTCCCAAAATTAAGAAAACAGGGTCATCAGATAACAGGCCCTGGTTTGATACTTTTTAATACCATGGGTGTTAAACTATTGTGGTGCATAAATGCGACATTGGCGGTGAAATGGTTTTAAGAAAAGCGAAACAGTTTATCATTTACTAGGGAACTACACCGAATGTGCTTACAGAGGCAGAGTAGATTTCTTCTTCAAAGTCCCGTCTTATCGAAATGTTGAATGGCGAACAACAGGCCAAGCAAACAGAGAATAAGAACGGGGCTTTGGGTGGGGCGGTGCTCCCAGGGACCCCCATTTGGGGGTCAATGAAGCACTAACATTCTCAAGAACCCTCTAAACGAATGTGCAGGGGGTCCAAGGGATGCACTAGAACAATTATTTGTAGCATTTGCAATGCCACTGGGACCCTCTATCCTGCCTCTAGGACCCTCTGTACTGTAAGTGAAGGAGTCCCTGGGACCCCTTGCTTTACGGGACGATTGGGAGCCCTGGTGGGGGTGAAAATATGAAGCTCGGGATGATAGGGGCAACGGGAAAAAAGATGAACCCCAGTCTGTCGTTTCCGACTATGACTGCCAGACAGCACAGGGGGCAGCTGTTATTCCGGATGGCTGGCCTACAATTTGTGAAAAGTGGAGATGCTTTGTCCAGGGTACATCCCCACCCCCGAACTCCTCGACCAGAAGGATTCGAGTTTTGGGTATGGTCCCCAAAGGCCAACCAATCCTTTAGGATGCAGCACTAAGATCCAGTAACGCTCCCCCAGAATGATTTGAGTCTTGGGGAAGGTCCCCAAAGGCCAACCAATCCTTTAGGCTGCAGCACTAAGATCCAGTAACGCTCCCCCAGAATGATTCGAGTCTTGGGGAAGGTCCCCAAAGGCCAACCAATCCTTTAGGATGCAGCACTAAGATCCAGTGCTAACGCTGCCCTAGGTTGAGAGTCATTGAGTACTTCTCATAGTCTTCCACGAAGCACTAAGCTGTACGATGGTTTTTTTTCCAGTATTACTATAGAAAATATGGAATCTACTTATTGAAATCTACTCACCTGAACAAAATCCAACTGTGAACTACAGTACAATTCGCTTAAGTCGAAATTAAAGGGACTGACATTTTATTTTGAGATAGCCAATATTTTGAGTTAAAAAGACTTCAACATAGAGATAATTATGCTGGGACCCCAAAAGTATTATGAGTTATCCAGTGTTTTTTTTAGTTATCCAGTGTTTTTGAGTTATCAGTTCTCCACTGTATACTAGCTTACCCAAGCCTCTCAGACTGGTGAAGAAGACCACGAGAGGGGGTAGAATTATTCAACAAGTGAGTACAACGCTTTTGGTCTCTGTAGAGAAGGGAAACACTGACAGTTGTAAATGCCAGAGACTGGGAGCCAACATTCAAGAAGTACTACAGAAAGTCATTGACTATACCCCTCTCGCTATAT
>CM065682.1:41475224-41477724 GCA_017654935.2 Phymorhynchus buccinoides | reverse complement strand
CCCATTCAGGATGAGGTTCAGATCTGTGGGGAAAACCCCCCAAGAAAACAAACAATCAAACAAAAAATAGAAATATATGTGGGAAAAACAGAACGAAGTCATATAGATAAAAAAAAAAGATTCAACTAAAAAAGAAAAAGAAGAAAGAAACTGGTTGAATCTTGCCGAGTAAAACTAAAAATGAACTTCTTCAAATACGAGTTGAAGAACGTCCAGGAAACAATAACAGTAGGGCCTATAAAAAATTTGACCATTGAAATTCAAGAATTTTAGGAACGAAAAAAAGCTAGTAGATGCACTCAATTTGGGAATACTTAATGAATAATATTATATCCAAGTCGTACGCTTTGTTTCTTCACGTCTTTGTCATTTTCTTCTTCATCTGTATATTCTATCATGCATAGGGGAAGACGGGGTAAAAAGCGCATGGGCGGGTAAGAAGCCCACCCCAATTATCTCATGAAATGAAGCAAATTTCAGTCTCATTTTGCACATGAGACGAGCGTTAATGTCTAGCATTCGTCTCATGGGCAAATTTTACTGAAATTTTCTTTATTTCATGAGATAATTGGGGTGGGCTTCTTACCCGCCCATGCGCTTTTTACCCCGTCTTCCCCTATCTAGATTTGGTTTGGTGTTTCTGACAACCTATTCTTTGTTTTCCTTTTTTTTTTGGCATTTTCTTTCAACTTTGGGACTCTCGTTGTTCTTCTTCTTTTTCTTTTCTTCTTCTTCTTCTTCGTCTTCAGTTCTATTCAACCCTGGGTTCGCTTATTTCTAACCTCAGTGCTTTGAGGCCTAAGGGCTCAAAAAGCGTGGCGTGGCATACAACAATGGCTCGAATTAGTTCCCAGAGCAGAGAAGTATCTTTGATTAAACTACAAAACTCGAAACACAATGCCCTCAACAGACTAATCCATTTTTTTTCCCCCACAAACTTTCACGGCCAAAAAAACAGCTGGATACCCCATCATCTCTGTGGTGCAAAAGCCTTTTGATAGAACAGCTCTTGCCACGATGTTAACCCTTTCACCGCCAGCCATATTTCAGTCAAAAATGTCCCTTAAATTTACCTGGATAGAGAACAAAATCCATCTGCAGTATTGGGGATTCTTCTGTGACATATATAAAGTAAGGTCTATCCTTACTTCCCAAAGCTAAGACAATAGGGTCTTTGGATAATAGACCCCAATTTGATGCCTTTTAGTGACATATGTGTTAAATCACTGTGGTGCTAGAATGCGACTTTGGCGCTGAAAGGGTTAAAAAGGGGCCTTTAATCATATAGGAGAAGACAGACTCTAAGCGCTTCACATCATCAACATGTTGTCATCAGCTTCACTTCTTTTGTTGCTGGCAAGTTTAGTTAGTTTGCTAAAGAAAAGAAGAGGAAAGAAGAGAGAGAGAGAGAGAGAGAGAGAGAGAGAGAGAGAGAGAGAGAGAGAGAGAGAGAGAGAGAGAGAGAGAGAGAGAGAGAGAGAGAGAGAGAGAGAGAGAGGGAGGGAGAGAGAGAGAGAGAGAGAGAGAGAGAGAGAGAGAGAGAGAGAGAGAGAGAGAGAGAGAGAGAGAGAGAGAGAGAGAGAGAGAGAGAGAGAGAGAGAGAGAGAGAGAGAGAGAGAGAGAGAGAGAGAGAGAGAGAGAGAGAGAGATCATCACAGTGCTCTGAACGAAAGCAGCACCTCTGTTGCTCACCACAAGATAGGACATTATCTTCATTGTGTGCCAAAGCCGGAGCTTGCATTATACTACGATGCAGGTTGCACCATGCATATCTTGTTTACTTAGCTCTTGTACATTATGCAATTAGGCTACATCATAAGACATGTCATATAATAAAAGTGTCCGTGTGTGTGTGTGTCTGTCTGTCTGTCTGTCTGTCTGTCTGTCTGTCTGAAACACAAAACGGGCCTTATAACTCCGCCGTTTTTTGACCGAATCGCTTCAAATTGGTTGTGAGCCCTGACGGGGCGATGGCAACGGCAACAGAGGCGGCCGTGTCATTTGCGCGGTTTGGCAAATGCGCGAAACGCGTATCCGCCAGACTCTCGGTGCCCGTATCTCCGGCATTTCTGGACCAATTGCCTTCCAATTTGGCAGGTAGATGACCGTGGACGGTGCCTATTGGTGTGCCAAACCAGAAGCGAATCGGTTCAGAAACGCGCGCGCTATGCGCCACTTCACCTTTTCACGAATAACTCCGCCGTTTCTTAACCGAATCGCTTCACATTTGCTGTCAGGCTTGCTATGGATGGCAGCAAATTTGAAGAGAATCGGGAGAGCGCGTCCCTCTCAGAGCAGCGCCAACGGGAAATGGGGCCTTATAACTCCGCCGTTTCTTAACCGAAACGCTTCAATTTTGCTGTACTCAGCATTACCAGTACTTGGCGTTACCATTACTAGGCGTTGCCGTTACTAGGGAGAGTGCATCACTCTCAGAGCAGCGCCAACGGAAAACGGGGCCTTATAACTCCACCTTTTCTTAACTGAATCGCTTCAAATT
>CM065682.1:41452724-41467724 GCA_017654935.2 Phymorhynchus buccinoides | reverse complement strand
GGGGTGTAAGTGGTGAGAGGGCGTACACCAGTCCTTGTTTGTTTTTCTTCATGCTCGTTTTGATGGGAGCGGTAGGTAGGTAGGTAAGCCTCCAGGCCAAACACAACATTCATCCCAACTGCTCCGTGAAGAGTGACATCCAGAAAATGCGTAGGCTACTTGGCCGCGTGAACAGTTGATGCATGAATGTGGGTATATAATGGTGTGACCTCACATTAAGTCTAGTTGTCTTCATCCCTAGCTCCTTTACCCCCACCCCCCTCTCATTTTCTTGTTTCCGTCGCTATATCCTCTATTTCTCTCTGTCACTCTCTCTCTCCTCTACCCCATCTTATTCCTCTATCATCTTCATTGAACAAATCTAAACATACATTGCAACAACAACAACGAAGAAAAAAAAGGAAAGAATCAAAGGCAAAGTAAGAACGGCAAGGAGATGGGAAATAGATTAAACAGAGAAGAAACAAGAATAACAAGATAGATTGATTAATAGGTTGATTATTTGATTGATTGATTGATTTGGGTTAAGATATGGGCACATTGAAGGGGCCTTTTTACATTTCTACAACAACCCCCCCCCCAAAAAAAAAAAAACCCACCACCCACCCACACACAAAACACACAAAAACAACCCCATCCAAACTAATCACAAACTTTAACAAGGAACTAATAAACTAAACAAAAAAGAAAAGAAAAAAAAAATCCATGCATATTGAAGATGACGTTAAAGAAGCAGAGAACAAATCGCATACTATACTCTGATTCTCTGGCCCACTCTCTTCTCGTCTCTAGATCTACTTACTCTCACTCTCTCTCTCCGCGTCTCGTCTGCTCCCTCTTTGCTCTATTGCTTTCTCTCTCTGACTCCTTCTTTCTGAAAAGAACAGCATGTGCAATACATATGAGGCAATCACCGTTTCTTCCCAAAGAACACATGTGGCCTCTGTTTTTCGAAAAGTGCTCTAATACAATGAAGCAGTTGCACCTGTCATCGTATGTTTATATTTTGTTCTCTACTTTGTTTGCTCTCTCTCTCTCTCTCTCTCTCTCTCTCTCTCTCTCTCTCTCTCTCTCTCTCTCTCTCTCTCTCTCGCATACATGTTTTTTCTTCTTCATATATCCCGATACGCTATATTGCTAATTACGATGTTTGTTTACTATTCTCCAACAATGTGCTAAAATCAATGTTTAAATTGTCCGCACTGTATTGCTAATTGCTACCGGTTTCATACCATAGGCTGCATTAGTTTGCCCTGTTCTAAAATGTATAGTTCTTTTATACGTGCTTCGACATATATCTGTGCGTATGTGCATGTATTCTTGCGTGTGCCGCGCGCACGTGCAGGTGTGTACGTGTATGGTTACACGCATGTATGCCCGCACAAGTATTAACAATTATACCTGTGCGTACGTAATTCTACAAATTCGTATTTCAACCTGTCTGTATCATAATACCTGCTTTGCTACCTTTATGTTCAATTATGTATGTGTAATTTTATGCCTTGCCATGTTTGTATTCTATGTTCGTATATGTACAAAGGTGCTACCTTTATGTTCAAATCTGTATGTGTAATATCATGCCTTGCCATGTTTGTATTCTATGTTCGTGTATGTACCAAGGACAGATTGGAAGACTAGGCGTTGCCTAAAATCTTTATCCTTGAAAAATAAAGTTCAAGTTTTCAAGTTTTCAAGTTTTCTCTCTCTCTCTCTCTCTCCCACTCTCTCTCTCATTCCCCACACGCTCACTCAACAAAGTCAAAGGTTGCTTACATGTTTACAATCACCAAGAGAGAGAGAGAGAGAGAGAGAGAGAGAGAGAGAGAGGGGGGGGGAGAGAGAGAGAGAGAACGAACGAACGAAATTTTATTTATACAGGGTAATGAGATAAGCATACATACTTTTTTACACCCAGCCCTGAGAGAGAGAGAAGAAGAAGAAGAAGAAAAAGAACAAGAATAAGATCAAGAACAAGAACAAGAACAAGAAAAAGAAGAAGAAGAGATATGGTGATAATGATGACGAGCCAAACAAACTGAAACATGCATAAGAATGGTAAAAAGAGATGCCCAACATGAAAGGAAAACAAACACTCAGCGGCAAAGATCCAGCCAAGTGAAGTGAACCCTCACCCAAACAGACAGCCCCCCCAACCAGGAGCCATCACGTGCCAACCGATGTGCACTGGGACGAACTGGGACATTACAGTCAACCAATTCATCTGACGTGCCCCTGCCCGCTGACCGACCCTCACAGAAAATGCAGTAGATTATGAGGGGAGGGGGGGGGGGACAAGGTGATTAGACAGACTCATGGGTCGTTAGTCATCATCAATTGTATTGGGGTGAGATTCATTCTACTTCACTTCACAATGTCCCCTTAACGGGTGGTGAGGTCGCGGTTAATTAAGACGCCTGGAAAAGACGGAGCTCCCGCTTCTCCATCTTATTCTACTCTTCACCGGCTCTTGCTTGTCCATCTCGGACGTTTTAGTGTTTTTAAAATATATTTTTAATAATGCAATGCCCACTCTCTCTTTATTCAAAACAAAAACAAACACTAATTGATCATACTGCAATGCCCACTCTCTCTTTATTCAAAACAAAAACAAACACTAATTGATTATACTGTAATGCCCACTCTCTCTTTATTCAGAACAAAAACAAACACTAATTGATTATACTGCAATGCCCACTCTCTCTTTATTCAGAACAAAAAAAACCTTGATTATACTGAAATGCCCACTCTCTCTTTATTCAGAACAAAACAAAACACTTGATTATACTGTAATGCCCACTCTCTCTTTAGTCAGAACACACAAAAAAGAATATACTGCAATGCCCACTCTTTCTTTATTCAGAGCAAAAAACACTTGATTATACTGCAATGCCCACTCTCTCTTTATTGAGAACAAAAAACATTTGATTATACTGCAATGCCCACTCTTTCTTTATCCAGAAAAAAAACCACATGATTATACTGCAATGCCCACTCTCTCTTTATCCAGAACAAAACAAAACATGATTATACTGCAATGCCCACTCTCTCTTTATTCAGAACAAAACAAAACATGATTATACTGCAATGCCCACTCTCTCTTTATTCAGAACAAAACAAAACATGATTATACTGCAATGCCCACTCTCTCTTTATTCAGAACAAAACAAAACTTGATTATACTGTAATGCCCACTCTCTCTTTATTCAGAACAAAACAAAACATGATTATACTGTAATGCCCACTCTCTCTTTATCCAGAACAAAAAACACATGATTATACTGCAATGCCCACTCTCTCTTTATTCAGAACAAAAAACACATGATTATACTGAAATGCCCACTCTGTCTTTATTCAGAACAAAAAACCACTTGATTATACTGAAATGCCCACTCTGTCTTTATTCAAAACAAAACAACACTTGATTATACTGCAATGCCCACTCTTTCTTTATTCAGAACAAAACAACCACTTGATTATACTGAAATGCCCACTCTTTCTTTATTCAGAACAAAAACAAACACTTGATTATACTGAAATGCCCACTCTTTCTTTATTCAGAACAAAAACAACCACTTGATTATACTGCAATGCCCACTCTCTCTTTATTCAGAACAAAATCAACCACTTGATTATACTGCAATGCCCACTCTCTCTTTATTCAGAACAAAATCAACCACTTGATTATACTGCAATGCCCACTCTCTCTTTATTCAGAACAAAATCAACCACTTGATTATACTGCAATGCCCACTCTCTCTTTATTCAGAACAAAAACAACCACTTGATTATACTGCAATGCCCACTCTCTCTTTATTCAGAACAAAAAAACACTTGATTATACTGTAATGCCCACTCTCTCTTTATTCAGAACAAAAAACACTTGATTATACTGTAATGCCCACTCTCTCTTTATTCAGAACAAAAAACACCACTGATTATACTGCAATGCCCACTCTCTCTTTATTCAGAACAAAAAAACCACTTGATTATACTGCAATGCCCACTCTCTCTTTATTCAGAACAAAAAACCACTTGATTATACTGTAATGCCCACTCTCTCTTTATTCAGAACAAAATCAACCACTTGATTATACTGTAATGCCCACTCTCTCTTTATTCAGAACAAAAAAACCACTTGATTATACTGCAATGCCCACTCTCTCTTTATTCAGAACAAAATCAACCACTTGATTATACTGCAATGCCCACTCTCTCTTTATTCAGAACAAAATCAACCACTTGATTATACTGCAATGCCCATCTCGGACGTTGCTTTCCCGCATCCTATTCTGTCTTCCTTTTCTGCAAGACAAGGCCTGGTGAGCGGGAGTCTTGACCGTACCATTTCAGCTTCCTCTTTTGGACAAATTTCTGATTTGAAGGCTCATTGATGTGGACCAACCACTAGTTGTATTTTTCTCCGAATCCCCTCATGTGTAGCAGATCTTCTCGAAGCATCTCATCTCATCATGGAGTTTCATCATGCCAAGTGCCAGGCCCTGAAAGTCACCAGGAGTAGGAGCCCCCTACAGTTCTCGTACATCCTGCATGGACACACCCTTGAGGACGTCCGGGAGGTCAAATATCTCGGCGTGAACATCACCACTGCGATCACCTGGGACAGCCGCATAAACAATATATGCGCCAAGGCAAATAAGACATTAGGATTCCTCAGGCGGAACTTAAAGATCGGCAGCACCAGCATCAAGGAACGAGCTTACAAAGCTTTTGTACGCCCCTTGCGCGAGTATGCGTGCTCCGTCTGGGATCCATACACTGAGGACAACATTGGAAGGCTGGAAGCAGTCCTGCGCAGGGCAGCTCGCGTTGTGCTCTACCAGAACAGCTCATTTAATATGGTTGCGTGCAGTAGTTAATACGACATTACCCGGCCATACAGACAAACAATCGCGAACAAAAACATTGCTTTTACTCTTACTCTATACACCGTGGAGGCGGAGGACAGTAACTCGTCGCCTAGAAGCCTCTTCCAGCCAGATGCAGCAAGTTGTCAGTTTAGGTTTATAGAAGCGGAGTCAATAATAGGATACCACAGACATTCATGAGGGTATGGTTAGCGTTAGTAGGCCTACTAATGGGAGTACAGGAAAGGTTAAATGCGCTCTCCATCTGTTATTGGATTTCCCCATTATCAAACCATCTCTCAGTGTGCGAACGGTAGCGTGTGCTTAAGAGCGTGCACGGCGAACGCGCGAGCGCACATAATTATACAGTAATTATATGCGCATAGGCCTATGTGAGAGATTGTGATTTTGTTTGCCTAGGATTGCGCTTAGTGAAAAGACGGAACATTCACATACACACACACATATACAAACACACACACACATATACACACGCGCACACGCACACGCACACACACACATACACACACGCACACGCACACACACACGCGCGCGCGCACGCACGCACACACACGCACACACGCGCGCACGCACACACGCGCGCACGCACACACGCGCGCACGCACACACGCGCGCACGCACACACGCGCGCACGCACACACGCGCGCACGCACACACGCGCGCACGCACACACGCGCGCACGCACACACGCGCGCACGCACGCACACACACGCACGCACGCACACACGCGCGCGCACGCACACACGCGCGCACGCACACACACACACGCGCGCGCGCGCACGCACGCACGCACACGCACACGCACGCACGCACGCACACGCACACGCACACACACACACACACACACACACATTACAATCCCATCACATGAGGTTTAACTATGATACGTAGATCCCATCATAGCAATGCGTGACTACGCATACAGACTGTCACATAAGTGCGAGTAAAAACGTGCGTGCTTGCACTCAAACACACACACACACACACACACACACACACACACACACACACACACACACACATACACACACACACACACACACTCTCTCTCTCTCTCTCTCTCTCACTCTCTCTCTCTCTCTCTCTCTCTCTCTCTCTCTCTCTCTCTCTCTCTCTCTCTCTCTCTCTCTCTCTCTCTCAATATGCCACTCACTCCAACCCTTCCCTTTTTGAAGCGTACTGCGCAATCCTGTTGTGGTGTTTCCGATGTTTTGAATCTTGTAAAAAATAAAATAATAAAAAGACAAAAAAGAGAGGGGTGGGGTGGAGGTTAGCACACATTTTTCCTAACCATGTCATGAACGTGTTTTTGTTTTCAGTGTGTCTCTAAGGGAAACTCATACTGCACCTAATTTAAATCGCATCATCAAGTATGTATGTACGCCTGTCTGTGGTTTCCAACTACGACTGCCAGATAGCAGAGGGGGGCAGCTGCTGTTCCAGAGGGCTGGGGTGGAATTTGTTTATAGTGGAGAATGCCTGGGATGCCCAGGGAACACCCCCACTCTCTCGGCCACAAGGACAGCTGGTGTTAGGGAAAGTCCCCAAAGGCCAACCCATCCCATTGGCTGCAGCGCTAGAGTCAGTACAAATGCCCCCTAGTCTGAGAGTCAGTCTCCCACAAAAGACGTAAGCTGTATTCCTCCGAAGTCGGAGTGTGGCTGCCCACGTGGCGTGGTAATTTTAAAAACCGGTCACACACGTAATGTTCTCATCTCTAGCTGGTGCATTTGTGCCATAGTGTTCAAGTGCTTCGGCTGTTGGGATGGGATGACCCCTGGAGTCTCTAAGCCAGGGTAAAATAACAACAACAACAACAAACAAGGGCGTCGCCGAGCGGCAGACATGTCCGTCACCAGCTATGCCACGCACTTGCGACACCCCGTAGAGTGTCACATCCTGACACAAAATTGGAAGGGATTCTGTCTTCTAGTTCACGAGATACAGCTTGAAGAAGAAACATATAGCGCAAAGAAGGAAATTTCGGTTTTCAAGGTCACACTTCAAGGTCAAGGTCAGCATGGCGATAATTTATGCTCGGATGTTTTCTTCTCTAGGGTATACAGTGCCAGACACAATATGAAGCCCTACCACTTTCAAGGCCTACTGATCGCCTGGACCGTGACCTTGACCTTGATCGGTATGCCACCATCAGAACGGGCATAAGCCAAAGTACCTACATGCCAAATGTGAAGACTCTAACACTAACGGTGTGGGAGTTATGGCCCCTGAAAGATTTTCGGTTTTCAAGGTCGTACGCCAAGATCAAGGTCACGACGGCAAAATGGTTTGCGCGGATGCATTCTTCTCATGGTGACACACCAGCACACAAAATTTGACGTGATTCTGTCAACCCGTTCGAAAGATATCCTTGGGACAGACAGAATGAGAAAAAATGACCCTCCGATTTTCAGGCTCCAGCGATCTTTTTGACCTTGACCTTGACCTTGATCGGTATGCCATCATCAGAACGGGCATAAGCCAAACCACCTTCATACCAAGTTTCAACATCCTATGTTGATCGGTGCCCGAGATATGGCTAAAAATAGATTTTCGGGTTTCACGGTCGTACGTCAAGGTCACGACGGCAAAATGGTTTGCGCCAATCTCTTCCTATTAAGGAGGCACACCTTCACACAAAATTTGACGCGATTCGGTCAAGCGGTTCGGGAGATATCCTTGGGACAGACACAAAAAAACAACACAAAAAACAAAAAAACAAAAAACAAAAAAAATACAAACCAGCCCATCGCAAAGTCCGTTACCTTCGGTGACGGACAACAATTAAGCTGTATCCTGATTTTCCATTACTGTAGAGAAAATCATCTATTGTGCAGCTCCTATTTCACCACTAGCACAGGTTCATGTCAATCAACGATAAAAGCCATTGATTAAAAAGGGCCATATTTTTAACTTTCATCAACAGTAAAACCCCAATGCCCCACATGGCCGAAAGGCCGAAGAGGGCGTAAAGCCTTATTTCGCGTGGGCCATATTTACAGTTAGCGAGTTGCGCAAAGAGCTCGCCTGCTATCTGCACGCACATTTTCCAGCGCTTTTTTTGTCGGACTTCTTCTTCTTCTTCTGCGTCCCCAGGCCATATGGCCATAATGGGCAAGGTACGTATATCTAGTGTCCGGTTTTCAGTTTTCACTGGTCTCCCCGCTGCATACAGCCGACACATTTTGATTTTGGAGGAGCTCAAAGGAGAAACATTATTTGGAAGATTTTGTTGTTGAGAAAAAGCAGGCAAATGGGCCAATAAGTCAGACAATTTGTGAAGCTTCACTCGTAAGTTAAATAGATATCACACAGATAGCATAGTTTTCTTTCTTTTCTCAAATTCAGTAATTTTGAGAAGCATGCTAGTCAAGTCAAGTCAAGTCAAAATGATCTTTAATGAGGATGACAGAATAAGCTAGAACAGCTGGGTTACATCTTGTCCTCAACAATATATAAATGAGTTATAACAAATAAGGCAACAAACCCACGAACTTACAATAACAAGACCAATAAACGAAATTGCCAAATACAAAGACACTATGCTATTATACTTGCTTGAACAAACTATTTCTTCAAGGAAATAATATACATCAATTCTACATTTCAGCAAAGACTGTATAGAGGAAGATAAGCATCCGGTCTCTTTTCCCTATATGAGTAGTGAGGATAGAAACACTGGTTATGTCCCTTTTAAACAGGACACATTTTACACATCGATAGGCCAGTTGAATTCTCCGTTCAAGTTCCAGTCTGAGTTTTTGGATAGCCTCCACTGTGAAACGTGTACTGTCGCCACTAACGATAACTCTATCAGGCCGGTTCGCCGAGCTCTTAAGTAGTCCATCTTACCCTGTTAGAATATCTTTGATTTCAGTATCATAAAATATACGCCTGCACCACAGAAGAGGAGGAGAAGAAGAAAGACAAAGAGTGAGAGAGAGAGAGACAGACACAGACAGACAACAGCCAGACAACACAATATGAGGGGGGAAATGGAGAAGAGATTGATAGCAAAGAAGCGGGGGAGAGTCAGTGGCTCAGGCTCAGGATCAGGATCAGTACGTCACAGGTGCCAATACTGGCAATAGTCGCGACGGAACTAGGGGGGCGCATGTACCTACAGAAAACATAGAAAGGAAAGACCTAAAGCTTGCACTGCGTTAAGACAATTACCCCCCCCCCCCCCCCCCCCCCCCCCCCCCAGTTCAGCCGGGAAGGAGCAGGCCCCACTTCCAGCAACAAGCGGGGGGAGGGGGAAGAGAAGGGGGGAAGGGGAGATCTAATTTTAGTGGTCAGTTGGGGCAGGCTCAGATGGAGATCTCATCAACGCTGATGTAAATACGCTGATGCGATGGTTGTGTAACCTACTTGCTCAAGCAGCAGCAAGTTGTGCAACATCTAAAGCCTAAAGCCTAAAGGTCTGTGTACACGTTAACATTATTCACGAGAATATTTCTATTTCCCCATGGCAACACAGTGATAGCCTACTCTTAACCCTTCCACCGCCAAAGTCGCATTTTAGCACCACAGTGATTTAACACCAATGCCACCAAAAAGGCATCAAATTTGGGTCTGTTAGGGGAAGACGGGGTAAAAAGCGCATGGGCGGGTAAGAAGCCCACCCCAATTATCTCATGAAATGAAGCAAATTTCAGTCTCATTTTGCCCATGAGACGAGCGTTAATGTCTAGCATTCGTCTCATGGGCAAATGTGACTGAAATTTTCTTTATTTCATGAAATAATTGGGGTGGGCTTCTTACCCGCCCATGCGCTTTTTACCCCGTCTTCCCCTGTCTAAAGACCCTATTGTCCTAGTTTTGGGAAGTAAGGGTAGACCTTATTTTATATCTGTCACAGGAGAATCCCCAATACTGCAGATGGTTTTTGTTCTCTACCCATGTAAATTTAACGGAAATGTTTTGCTGAAATCTGGCTGGCGGTGAAAGGGTTAATATGACTTGCAGTTAACTGTGTTGCCATGGGGAAATAGAAATATCTTGTGAATAGTGTTAACGTGTACACAGACCTTAAAGAAACGTCGGCTGAAGGCCAGAAGGAACTACCAGCTTTCTGCATTCTTTGTCACGAAGTTATCAGATCAGATCAGATAATAGGGACGAGATGATATAGCCGTTAGGCTGTTAAAGTTCCATCATTTGTTTTCATAAAATGTATGTATTTTGCTTCGTTGACAAGGTCGTCGATTGCTCAGTTTTTGTGTTGATGAATTAATCATCATATTTATATACTAATTTATTGTAATCGTTCCAATTGTCTAACAGATTTTGGAAAGAGTTAGTAATTGGTGCTCTTTTAAAGTTAGTGGGTATCTTATTCCATAAAGATTACAAAATGAACATTTTCTTGAATTAGTATAGGGGAAGACGGGGTAAAAAGCGCATGGGCGGGTAAGAAGCCCACCCCAATTATCTCATGAAATAAAGAAACTTTCAGTCAAATTTGCCCATGAGACGAATGCTAGACATTAACGCTCGTCTCATGGGCAAAATGAGACTGAAATTTGCTTCATTTCATGAGATAATTGGGGTGGGCTTCTTACCCGCCCATGCGCTTTTTACCCCGTCTTCCCCTAACAATGTTCAATAACTCTTTTTGTGATAATACATTCTGGCTTCCACCCGACGCTAGGACTGAGTATGAATCGAATGATGACTCAGTACGGATTTGTATGTGTATTTTTACGAACATGTGTGCGCACGCGAGCACCGCATGCACACGCGCGTATGGATGTGTGCGTGCGCGCGCGTGTGTGTGTACTACTGTGTACGTGTGTGCGCGCGTTTGAAAGCAAGCGTGCAAATGAAGATGCATGCAGAAATGTTGCCACTTACCCAGATGCTGTTGGTCGTAGTTGCGGTTACGTTCGATGTCTTCCTCGCTGGGGAATAAGTTGTGGGATTCGCAGCTCGTATCTGGAACAAAACACAACAGCTTGGCTTCTTTCATCTCTCTACGTGCAGGGAGGGTAGTAGGCCTACACATTGAAAAGCAAACAGTCAGAATCATTCAAGATCATAAACAAAAAAAGCGCGGATTCGCCATCGTTTGTGGCAGCGGTCTATTTTTACCACTCCAATCATTACATGCACTGAGTCGCCTCCCCTGGCTTTTCAATAATGTTAATCTGTAAACCAGAATGTTATCTCTGCACCATTTCGTAACTTTTTATATCTTTTGGAAAACATTTAAAACTATTTATACTGCTTATACTCATCGAAAGAAGCACCGCATACTCGTCGTGTCTGTTGCAGTGTCTGTATTACGTATGTTTATTATTTTGTACGCTTTAAAATGAAGATTCATGTGCTCTGTTCAGTATACAATTCTTTCCATACCTAAAGATTGTAGATATGACAACTGAAATGTTGCTTTATGCCCAAGTAGTTTTTTATCTTTTACAATATGTGCGACAATTTTGGACCGACCGACCGACCGACAGACCGACAAAGTGAGTTATAGGTTTGTGGCTTTGTGCCACAAACAAAAAGGAACCAAACGCAGGACTTCATGCTAGTTGTTTGTTGACCGTACCCTGGCTTAAATGCTCCAGGGATCATCCCAGCCGAAGCACTTGAACACCAAGGCACAAATGCACCAGCTAGGGATGAGAACATTGCGTGTGTGACCGTTTGTGATTACCCTGCCACGTGGGCATCCACATTCTCACTTCGGAGGAAGTCATGCTAGTAGTAGTGCTTTCGTTTTATTCCAAAACTTCGTCAGGCATTGTCACACAATAAAAACAAACCATTTATATAGTGGGACTTAAGTATTACTCACATAAAATAGAAGAAGCAAAACAAATAACTAATGAATATGGGGTGATTACAAACAGTCCGATTCTACAGAAAACATTAAAATGAAATTTCCTGGAAACATCACACGCGCACGCACGCACGCACACACACACACACACACACACACACACACACACACACATACACACACACACACACACACACACACACACACACACACACACACACACACACACACACGCACGCACGCACGCACACGCACGCACACACACACACACACACACTCACAAAAAAATCCTCCTTATTTCTCATCTGCCATCAAAAGAAAAAGACAGACAGAAAGAAGAGAGAAAAGAAGGAAAAAAGGATTGAAGGAAAGAAAAATAAGAACACACGCACACACAAAAGACAAATAGAGGGGGAAAAGCACACGAGAATAGATACCACTCTCAACTGTCATCACTACACCCCACCCTATCTGTCTGTTCCCAGATTCCAACCCCAGAGAGTGTAGAGTGGCACACAGGTAAAGCATTCGCCTTGTGTCAAGTAAACCCGAGTTCGAACCTGGGTACAGGGGATTTTTTCCTCTCATTTTGCACTAGGCCTTACGGTCTGAACGTGGACTCTTTCGGATGAGACGATAAACCGAGGTCCAGTGTGCCCACGCACTCAGCACACGTTAATCCCAGTGACAACGAAAAAGTTGTCATTTGGTCAAAATTACCCCCCCCCCCCCCTTCCTCATCAGTCATACAGAAATAGCATGCAAAAATAAAAAGAAATGGGGTGGCGCGCCTCTGGCTGCGACGCGCTCTCCCAGGTGGGAGCAAACCGAATTTCACAGAAACGCCTCCGTGACTGTAAATTATCTATCACCTAATAATACCTACTACCTAAAACCTTTAAAAAAAAAAAACCTCATTGAAGACGAGAAAATAAAGAAAAGTTAAAAACTAATGATACAGTATACATTTAACCTCCTTTTAGAGATAAAACTTTATTTTAGCTTCTTTCAAGTCTTCTCCAAATGCAAACACACATTCCCACTAGCCCCAAACCCAAAACACACGCACGCACGCCCCCCCCCAGACAGACAGAGAGAGAGAGAGAGAGAGAGAGAGAGAGAGAGAGAGAGAGAGAGAGAGAGAGAGAGAGAGAGAGAGAGAGAGAGAGAGAGAGAGAGAGAGAGAGAGAGAGAGAGAGAGAGAGAGAGAGAGAGAGAGAGAGAGAGAGAGAGAGAGGAGAGATAGAGACACTTGACACTTGAAAACTTTATTACGCAAGGATTGGAGAGAGAGAGAGAGAGAGAGAGAGAGAGAGAGAGAGAGAGAGAGAGAGAGAGAGAGAGAGAGAGAGAGAGAGAGAGAGAGAGAGAGAGAGAGAGAGAGAGAGAGAGAGAGAAAGATTAACCCTTTCACCGCCAATGTCGCATTTTAACACCACAATGGTTTATACATCCATGTTAATAAAAGGCATCAAATCAGGGTCTGTTACCCAAAGACCCTGTTTTCTTAATTTTGGGAGGTAAGGATATGCCTAATGTTATACATGTCACAGATGAATTCGCAACATTCCATACATATTTTGTTCTCTACCCTGTTAAGTTTAATGGTATTTTGTGGCTAAAAAATGGCTGGCGGGGCGAAGAGGGTTAATAAACATTGGAGGAGACTCGAACATGACCCTTCCTCTTCAGCTGCATTCAATGAGAGGTTTTCAGGTAAATTATTATTCGAAATTAAAAGTCTAACAACAACAGTATGCTAATAAAATCTACCCATAACGTTAACTGCAAATCTGTTGTCAATAAAAAGTAACATAATAATATATTATTAAACCGATCGTTAAAAATCCTTATCCTGAATAACAGCAACATTAACTCAAACATTTAAGGAATGTTTTCTTTATTTCTTTTTGTTAACGTAACTTTTAATTTCCTACCAATTTCTATTTAAAATCGGTTCTTTTTTTATTTTTAGAAAATATATTTTTTTAGTGAGGTTGGTGCTATGCCTGAAAGGCTTTAATGCCCAAGATTCTTGAATTTTCATTCGCTTCTTGTCCAAAGATATGCTCCCCCCCCCCCCCCCCCCCCCATATTACAGCACCTCACTAAAACAATTTCGTTCCCAATGAAAATCATCGTATATATACATGCAGAAGTGATTTGATTGTGTTAGGGGAAGACGGGGTAAAAAGCGCATGGGCGGGTAAGAAGCCCACCCCAATTATCTCATGAAATGAAGCAAATTTCAGTCTCATTTTGCCCATGAGACGAGCGTTAATGTCTAGCATTCGTCTCATGGGCAAATTTGACTGAAATTTTCTTGATTTCATGAGATAATTGGGGTGGGCTTCTTACCCGCCCATGCGCTTTTTACCCTGTCTTCCCCTATAGAAGTATTCTAGAAAACGCAACTACAAAAAAAGCATGAAACGCGTTTATTTTATATGCTATTATGGGAAGCTGAAGGTTATAGATTAACACTGACAGAAATGAAATACATTGTGTTTCCACCAGCAAAGAATAACGAGAACCAACGACTTTTATGACCAAATCCCCCTACGTTCTATATATCCATCTATGATGCGCGTGTGTCCGTTGGATGCAGTTATTTTTGACAAATCCAAATCTTCCAACCGATTGACAGACTGACGGAATAGTTCTGTTAACAGAGAGAGAGGGTAGAGAGAGAGAGAGAGAGAGAGAGAGAGAGAGAGAGAGAGAGAGAGAGAGAGAGAGAGAGAGAGAGAGAGAGAGAGAGAGAGAGAGAGAGAGAGAGAGAGAGACAGAGAGAGACAGAGAGAGACAGATAGAGACAGAGAGAGAGAGAGAGAGAGAGAGAGAGAGAGAGAGAGAGAGAGAGAGAGAGAGAGAGAGAGAGAGAGAGAGACTCGTCAATCCAACAAAAAGCTTCAGTTAGAAACGCTCCAGGCAAGATGTGAGCCGCCTGTTTATTTATTTATTTATTTGTTCTTTTATGTCTCCCTGGCTGGCATCTAGAGCCACGTTTATCCCCTTCGTTGTCAATCTGTGAAGGCAGGGAGCCAGAGAAAAGAGAGTCGTTGAGATAGGGAGAACTCACTTGGGGAGAGTAACGGGAGAAACGTTCTGCCATACTCTCTCTCTCTCTCTCTCTCTCTCTCTCTCTCTCTCTCTCTCTCTCTCTCTCTCTCTCTCTCTCTCTCTCTCTCTCTCTCTCTCTTCTCTCTCTCTCTCTCGCTCTCTCGAACACACCACGAGGCACTAGGTATGCATGTTTTGATATAGTTATAGGATATGCTGTATGTTTTGTGTGTGTGTGTGTGTGTGAGTACGTGAACGAGC
>CM065682.1:41415224-41440224 GCA_017654935.2 Phymorhynchus buccinoides | reverse complement strand
TTGTCTCATGATTCTGCACTTTGTCGGTGCTTTTTTGTTTGTTTGTTGAATCCACAAAACCTTTACCTCCTCCTCCCTCCCAACAACCCTGCTCGACCCCTCCTCCGCATCCGTCCCCTTAGGCTCGGTGTAACATCTCGTGTCCTGGCTAATACAAAGCATCTGTTTTGTTTCAGTCTGTGTTTTTCTCACACCTGCTGCCATGTCATTCACACCGACTGGCGTGCGTTGTGTCCCCCCCCCCCCCCCCCTACATTTCTCGGTTAATTGTATTTTTCCGTTTTTGCCTTTCTTACCATGCATAAAGCTGTATTTTAGGAACATTTTCAGCAAATTATCTTTTTGGAATACTAACCCTAACCCTAACCCTAACCCTAACCCTAACCCCCCCGCCACCCTATAAGACGGAAAAACCCAACGAACCACAACTGTGACAAATCGCGGTGTACTGCAGTACATAGTGGGGGGTAGGGTTAGGTTTAGGTTAGGGTTAGGGCTAGGGTTAGGTTAGGGTTAGTATTCCAAAAAGATAATTAGCTGAAAAATGTTCCTAAAATACAGCTTTATGTATGGTAAGAAAGGCAAAAACGGAAAAATACAATTAACCGATAAATGCAGGGTGGGGGTGGGGGGTGGGGGGGGGGGGGGGCACATCTTTACCTTTACCTGCTTGTGTGCATAACCTGTCAGCGAGTCAAAAGCAACAAGGCGTGTGCTACCTTTCACACGCTTGTCAAACATGCTGGGTCTTCGGTAGAACACAGGTGGACACCGAGCATTAGAGAGGATCTATGCTGGTTTTTCTTTATTTCACTACCGTGTTCTCTCTCCTTTGTCTTTCTTTTCTCCCTGTGTTTGCCTTCTGGCTGTCTTACATATCTCATCATCTTTTCCCCCTTCTTCTCTCATTACACAAGAGCAGAACACACTAATTAATACCACACACGCACACACATATATACACATGGTATACATCAACGAGAGGCTAAAGGTTGGAAATGGTGACATGTAGTCTGTCAGTACTGACAGAAAAGAAGAAGCAAACATAGACATGCACACAGTACATGCACACAGTACATGCACACAGTACATGCACACAGTACATGCACACAGTTGTGGCTATGAATGCTGAAATGGCTCAGTGTGATTACTGTTAGCTTCAAGTTTTAGTACAATTCGTACACTTGTATTTTACATACCATTCAAATTTCATGTTGAATGTTGATCTCTGTTTGAAATGAATTTAGAAATTGTTATTCATCCTACAAACATTTGGCCGAATCACAAAAAATACTTCACATTGACAAGTGCGAAAATGATATTGACTTATTGAAATTGAATGATATAGAGTTACTGAAATTCAAATTTGCCGAATACGTGTAATAGCGGAAATTGCCGATTCCGCGTAATCGGCTGCCCATTCCGCGTAATCGGCTGCCTATTCCGTGAAATAGGCAAGAAAAACACCCTTTACACAGATTCGGCAAATCGTTGCTCAATACGTGAACTCGGCAACGATTTGCTGATTACGTGGAATCAGCAAAGTTACTGCCGATTCCGCGGAATCGGCAATTTCACAGATTCGGCACGACATATACATGACATTGATACATTATGTCCACATGAAATACTTATGTGTAGGCCTAAACGCAAATCTTTTCCCTTCTTTGTTTCACTTATGTATGGATTGTGCACACAGGTTTCCGCATGGAATATCCGCTTATGTGTGTACACGGCCTAATCGTTCAACCGTTTTGTTGTAACTTAATCAAACACAAACGTGTTCTTAACGTATTGCAGTCGATCTTTAACATCCCCATTCACTGCCGGGGCAATTACATGCGACAGTACATAAATAAAGCTATAAAGGTGGTTTTTTAAAAAGAAAGAAAGAAAGAAAGAAAGAAAAGAAGGCTGTTAAAGTCCAACTGGCATTAAGGTCTGAGGATGTCATCCATCCTGCAGGAACTAAACTAAAAGCGAGGAGAAAAATCCGTTGAAGGTTAGATTAGCGTCCAATCAGTCGTAGACTCTTATGTACGATATTCCTGAAGAAGACTGGGTCTTCCGCGGGATGAAGGTGATTAACATGGTGATGAGACCGTCGTCGTGGATGATTCCGATAACATCGCGGACCCTTGAACGTTGGGGTTCGCCGTCTGAAACTGAATCATTCGGACGGAGTCCGAGTCTGGGATTTGTTCCTAGGTGGAATCAGCATCGACGTCGCGGGAAGCATTGAGAGGCAGCTCGTAGGTTGTTGGAAGCATTGTGAGACAGCCCATAGGTCGTCGATCTCAATACCCGCTGTACTTGTCCATGGTTGCTGGTTGGTAGCCCCTTTCCCAAAGGCCGTTTCAGGACCACCGGGCGGCCTTCTCTATACCGGGATGCTGGTGTCGTCGACACACTGGCGAGAGACACGCTTCGAGTCGAACAGTCTCTGCAGACAGATGTGATCCACCCCCCACCCCCCTACAGTAGAGGCCCTCGCCTCCGGTGTACCCGGAGCATCTACGGGGCATGGGCGGCTGCAGAGATCATCCAAGTCATCGTACGTCGCCCCATCCGCATGCCAAGGTAGCCAGCAACTGTGGTGAGTGACGGTGACTGCGCCGCCCTTTCTGCTGCCTGCCACTCAGCAGAACTTCAAGTGTCGTCTACCACCCGTACACTCGGAATGAGAAAAATCCGAGAGTTGTTCCTGTTCATGTGATTTCACCAATGACGTCACTTCCTTTGAACGCAGTTTGAGGACAGTTTGAGGTAAGATTCGTAATGAACGGGTTTTAGTGCTTTGGCAAACCGTCTAAATTAAGAGTGTTCATCTATTTTTGTCACCGGACTTGATGGCGTTCAACCAAAGAGTGTTTATATTCCTGGTTCAACCAGTATTCGCCACAGGTTATTTTACTCTCTCTCTCTCTCTCTCTCTCTCTCTCTCTCTCTCTCTCTCTCTCTCTCTCTCTCTCTCTCTCTCTCTCTCTCTCTCTCTCTCTCTCTCTCTCTCTCTCTCTCTCTCTCTCTCTCTATCTATCTCTCTCTCTCTCTTGTTGATAATCAATACTCTATCTTGTTTTTTATAAATACTCTCTCTCTCTCTCTCTCTCTCTCTCTCTCTCTCTCTCTCTCTCTCTCTCTCTCTCTCTCTCCTTCTTTTTGTTCCTCTTCTTCTTCAATCCACGCTTTCAGGTTTCTTCTTTTACCTGGCCCCAAGTACCTAGATACCTAGACCGCTACACCTTTTAGGGTTCCCGGTGTGTAGGCCCCACAGTTCCCGCAGATACTTTGATAAGCCAACACTACAGTATCGGGAGATAACATAAAAAAGCAGACGAGTGGGAACCATAGTCATCAGGGTGCCTAGCCTGCTATGCATGTTGTGGGAACTTCTCACTGTCAAAGAGAGAGAGAGAGAGAGAGAGAGAGAGAGAGAGAGAGAGAGAGAGAGAGAGAGAGAGAGAGAGAGAGAGAGAGAGAGAGAGAGAGAGAGAGAGAGAGAGAGAGAGCGAGCGAGAGAGAGAGAGAGAGAGAGAGAGAGAGAGAGAGGAGAGAGAGAGAGAGAGAGAGAGAGAGAGAGAAGAGAGAGAGGGAGAGAGGGGGGGCAGAAACAAAGACAGAGTCAGAGAGAGAGAGAGGGGGGTAGGGGGGGGGGGGGGGGGGGGGGGGTGGTGTCGACGGAGAAAAAGATTAAAATGTGATGGACGAGGTCAGTGAGGTTTAGAATTATCAGACAACTCTTTGATAAAGTAATGAGGTAGTTTGGGTAGACCTGGCTCCATCTCTAGTACCATCTCTTCGAATTCATTCGATTCTCAGTACTTCGTCTCACCATCTTTTAGTACTTCTATTAAAGGGGGGCCATTGGAACAGATACAACCCCTCTCTCTCTCCCTCTTTGTGAACACTTCTTGTGTACTAGGCTATACAACTGAAACTACTGAACCAATAATAATGAAACGTGGCAGGGTTGTTCCTGATATGACGTCAACGATGCCCACCCAGTATATCGTGTTTGCCAAACCCTGGACTAAAGAAAAAGTACTTGTTGTGAAAAGGCTAGCCTTTAAGCCGTAGCAACAGTTTGCTTTGATGTGAAATGGGTAATGCCTAAACCGTAGTTACCAAGGGGAAGCAGTTCATCAAAGGACCGCAGACCCTGGAACCTGACCGTTCTCCTTTGGTGTGTGCTTTGCTGTTGATCTGGGGGCACCATTGTATGGCTTTGCCATCTTATTCTCTTCTCGTTCTCTCTACCCTCCTAACCTTTTGGCTTCGGCAAGTAGTCTCTGGAATCGGTCCATTGCATCCTTTAGACATGGCCAAAGCCATAAAGCACCGTGCAGAACAGAACAACCACTCTACTCCGTTGGTGCGTACGTTAGGTGCAGTAATAAGGCCCGAGAGCCAACTTGGCAAAGTCAATAATAGATTGAACTCCCACACCGCGTAGCACACAGTGCTTCCAAATAGACCACAACAGCCTGTATGTATAGCCAGTCTTTCCTTGCCAGAAACGGGGGGGGGGGGGGGGCAGCTGCTATTTTGGATGGGTGGGCTAGAATTTGTCAACACTGGGGATGCCTTGCCCAAGGTACGTCCCCGCGTCAACAGACTGTTGGGAAAGCTGGCGCTGGGGAAGGTCATCAAAGGCCAACCAATCCCTATGACTGCAGCACTAACAGCCGGTGCAAACGTCCCCTGGTTCGAGTCACTGTCTTCCACAAAAGACTTAACCCTTTCACCGCCAGCCATATTTCAGCCAAAACATTCCATTACATTTACCTGGGTAGAGAACAAAATCTATCTGCAGTATTGGGGATTCTTCTGTAACATATATATAAAATAAGGTCTATCCTTACTTCCCAAAACTAAGGCAACAGGGTCTTTGGGTAGTAGACCCCAATTTGATGCCTTTTAGTGATATAGGTGTTAAAGCAACGTGGTGCTAAAATGCGACTTTTGCGGTGAAAGGGTTAAAGGGGCGCCAGACCTGTTTAACCCCTACACAAGTCTTGAGTAGTCTGGTTAGCTGAAATGAGTAGTTTGGGTGTAAAATGTGTAGTTTTAGTCATTAAACCATCAAACAATCTTCACTGAAAATGAGTAGTTAGAGCATTATTTTCAATTTTGAATAGTAGTAGATGCCCAAATTGAGTAGAATACTACTCGAAAAGAGTAGAGTAAACAGGTCTGGTGCTCCCTGACGGGTGAGTTTCTGCAAGAAACACGTCGAGATCACCAGGAAAACACCCTTTACAAAGAACGCAACAAACAATGACGCCAACTGAGTTCCCACATGGAAGGTGAAAAGGTGGAAGGTGGGAAGTGTTAGTGTTGTTGTAGGCAGTGAGTGAGTTCACAATGATCCCCACCTGTAGTGTAGGTGAAATGGTGGGAGTATAAAAAAAACCGGCGTCAGTCAGCTTCGAAGTGCGAGCTCTTTGTATATGCAGGCGTTTTGGTCCCACTAACCTGACCTACTTGGCAACATTAAATTAAAGTCGTACTAAGCCACCTCAAGTGTTAGCGTGCAATGGGCTTCATTAGCCTAATTAGCAAAGTGACAACAGATTTCTTAATGATAATCATCATTTTGTTTGTCAGGTTCTCTCTTTCCCCCATCAGGCACACTCATAAAATAATAGTTTGTCTTGCTTGTTCATGTAAACAGAAAGATATCCTGTTCATGTATTGGTATTTGGTATATTCTAGTCACAGAGACTTATCTCTGTCAAATTCGGGCTGATCTCCCCCGGAGAGAGCGTCGCCGCAAGTGCAGCGCCTACCCAATTAAAACAAATAATTGGGGGGGGGGGGGGCACAGGGTGAGGAGGGGATGTGGGTACACTTGGAAAACCTAACTATCAATTTGTCCATAACAGCGGGATTTGTCCCTGCTTTTACCGACTTTCAACTGCCGTGGGATTTTTACGTGCGTAAAGCGCACGGATCAGACTAGCCAGCCGAAACACTTGAACACTATGGTACAAATGCACCAGCTAGGAATGAGAACATTATGTGTGTGACCGTCTTAGATTACCCCGCCACGTGAGCAGCCACACTCCGACTTCGGATGATATTTGTAAGTGTATTTTCGGACATATTAATGCAATTCACTTGTTCACAGGTAACAGATCCAGAACTGCAACTCACGTGCTAGCAGGTAACAGATCATATAAATCAACTTTTTTTTTTTTACTTTTTTTTTTATAGCGCGTAACCGATTCTGCGCTGTATCTCATTTGTGAGAGCGTAACAGATCCCATTATTCATCTTTTTTTTATATTTTTAGGACGTAACAATCCTGCACTGTAGCTCATTTGTTAGCGAATAACAGAATGATACCACAATTCTGCTTATTTGTTACCACGTAACGAATCATGTAATGTAACTTTGTTATTCAGTTTGTTTTAGCACGTAACAGACTTTGCAATAAAACTAATTTGTTAGCACGCACCCCCCCCCACCCCCACCCCCCCCCCCCTCTCTCTCTCTCTCTCTCTCTCTCTCTCTCTCTCTCTCTCTCTCTCTCTCTCTCTCTCTCTCTCTCTCTCTCTCTCTCTCTCTCTCTCTCTCTCTCTCTCTCTCTCTCTCTCTCTCTCTCCCCCCCCCAATGTGTGCGCATCTGTCAGTCAACCTGGTTTTTTGTATGCGTCTTTGAGTGTGTGTGTGCGTGTGCGTGTGTGCGTGCGTGCGCGTGTGCGTGTGCGTGTGCGTTTGCGCGTGTGTGTTTGTGTGTGTGTGTGTGTGTGTGTGTGTGTGTGTGTGTGTGTGTGAGAGAGAGAGAGAGAGAGAGAGAGAGAGAGAGAGAGAGAGAGAGAGTATTTATCCATGGTAATAAGACAAGCATGATTGATGTAAATGCTTTTTAGCACTCAGTCCTGATAGAGAGAGAGAGAGAGCGAGAGAGAGAGAGAGAGAGAGAGAGAGAGAGAGAGAGAGAGAGAGAGAGAGAGAGAGAGAGAGAGAGAGAGAGTGAGGAAGAGAGAAAGAGAGACAGAGATAGAGACAGAGGGAGATAGAGACAGAGAGAGATAGAGAGATATGAAGACAGAGAGAGTGAGAGAGATAGAGACAGAGAAACAGAGAGACAGAGACAAACAGACAGACAAACAGACAGAGACAGAAGACAGGGACAAAGACACAGGAATAGACAAAGAGAGGCATAGAAACAAAGAGTGAGACAGAGAGAGAGGCTATAATTAGGATACCTGACGACATGATGTAACATGATCTCTTGACGTTAAAATGACATTGATATTATGAACATTGTCAGTGGAAGCAGGGTGTCATGACCTTAGTCAAAGAATCACACTTTCCATTTCAGCCTGGCGTTTCCATTTCAGTCGATCCGTGTTCCCTTGTAGCACGATACATCCCTGCAGACTTACTATGGTACTGTAGTCACCTCAGCTATCTAGCACTTTAGGCACCTCCCTCACATTTTCGCACTGAGAATTTTCACTGAGGAGGAACATTGTGCCAGTTCTCGGCAAAGGGATACGGTTACGGCCAGCCTAGGACAATTTTTATGAAGCTGAAAGAAGCAGATTGGTTAAATACTAGATCCGGCCCCTAAATTATATGTGATATTTAACCCTTTCACCGCCAATGTCGCATTTATGCACCTGAACGGTTTAACTCCCATGTCACTAAAAGGCATCAGATCAGGGCCTGTTATCAGAAGACCCTATTGTCTTGGGAGACAAGGACAGGCCTAATGTTATACATAAGTAACATATCACAGAGGAATTCACAATATTGCAGGGTTTTTTCTTCTCTTCCCTGACAAGTTTAATGGTATGTTTTGGCTGAAAGATGGCTGGCGGCGAAAGGGTTAAGGCGAAACTTGCATGACAAGATCACAGAGAATTTAGGGGCCGCATCTAGGAGATGACCAGCAGATTTTGAGATTGAGGGTCGTAAATACGAGAGGGTGTCTAAAGTACAAGTTTGACGCCATCTCTTTCTGCCTCACGAAAGAAAGAGCCTAATGACCGCAGGTAATCTAATGGAAAATGAACGAGTTCGTGACCAGGAACAGTTTGCTGGTCAGTACTGCAATGGGTTCTGCTCTGTTGTCCGGTTCAGGGATCATTGAATTATTGAAGCAGCTGTGGAACCATTATAATATCAAAGGAGCCAGGGGCTAGTTTCTTTGCACAGAGCGCTCGAAACCGTTTGCGACGTTTCGGCAAGCAGTAACTGTGAAACGGCTATGATTGCGGACAAGTTTTGCTGGCGCTACAGACTGGAGAAGAACATCATCAAGCAAACAAACAAACAAACAAACATATATTATTATAATGGACATTTTTTGCGTTATTTCTCAACAGATCTCAGAGCGCTCACAAAGATCGATGCATAAAAATCAATAAGGCACAATTAAAAAATAAAATAAAATAAAACGTGTAAGTGAAAGAAAAGCGATACAAATACCACCATATGCACCAAACATGGCTCCCAATCGTCCCGCAAAACAAGGGGTCCCAGGGACTCCTTCACTTACAGCATACAGGGTCCTAGAGGCGGGATAGAGGGTCCCAGTGGCATTGCAAATGCTAAAGAGAAAGTTTCTAGTGCATCCCTGGGACCCCCAGCACATTCTTTTAGAGGGTCCTTTAGAATTTTAGTGCTTCATAGACCCCAAATGGGGGTCCCTGGGAGCCCTGCCAAAACAACCCCGCCCCGAACCCCCCAAAAAAAATAAAACTCACGTTCAGTGTTGGTCACCTCCACCTCCACGCGGCACAGACGCCACAGGCCGGAGTAAGCCCTCACCAGGCGACGACCGGTGGAGTTGCGGTACAGGCCTTCCCCGGGCATCTGCAGCAACAGCCACTGGCTGGTGGACACCGCCACCACCTGCAGCATCAGGCCCAGCAGGGTGGCCCCCGTGGCTCCCAGCAGAGCCTTCATCTCCACCGTCACCTTGCCGTCAGGGCCCACCTGGCCCGTTCTGGAGGCGATGGCTTTCAGCATGGCTGGTTGATGGGCCGCTGTGTTGTGGATGTAGATGAAGATACCCTGGAGTGGAGGATTTTTTGTTGTTGTCAGGAGATGGAATATTTAATAGGGTATGGATTTGTTAGGAGCGGGATGTTACGATTTGTTGCTTGCTAAAGCGCCTTGAGCCTGGTCTGAGACGGACAATGGCTTTACAAAATATCCATGGCATTACAAGATAAAAGAGGATGGAGTGGAGGATTTGCAGTTAGTGGAATGCTGGGAGGCTTGAATAAAGTGTTTCAAGTTAGTAGGAGCTGGATTAAAGGGTTTCAAGTTAGTAGAAGTTCGAATGAAGAGTTTCAAGTGAGTAGGAGCTTCAGTGAAGGGCTTCAAGTCAGTAGGAGGTTGAGTGAAGGGTTTCAAATTAGTAGGAGCTTGAGTGAAGGGTTTCAAGTTAGTAGGAGGTTGAGTGAAGGGTTTTAAGTTAGTAGGAGCTTCAGTAAAGGATTTCAAGTTAGTAGGAGCTTGAATGAATGGCTTCAAGTTAGCAGGAGCAAAGAGATTTGTGTCCCTGGTAGGAGCTGGGATGAAGGGGGGGGGGGGGGGGTGTCAAGGTAGGTAGTGAGAGATAAAATAAAGGTTTAGAGTTTTAGGTGCAGGTGTGAAAGCCGCCTAGGATGGAGGGTTTTTAATTAGCAGGAGAGAAAGACATATAAGATATTAAGCGGTTGGTTAATAGTTACGGAGTTATTTTAAGGGAAATGAATGTTCAATGTTTGTGGAGAGAGAGTGTGAGAGATAGAGAGAGAGAGAGAGAGAGAGAGAGAGAGAGAGAGAGAGAGAGAGAGAGAGAGAGAGAGAGAGAGAGAGAGAGAGAGAGAGAGAGAGAGAGAGAGAGAGAGAGAGAGAGAGAGAGAGAGAGAGAGAGAGAGAGAGAGAGAGAGAGAGAGAGAGAGAGAGAGAGAGAGAGAGAGAGAGAGAGAGAGAGAGAGAGCTGAAGAAAACTGAAATATGTGAACTAGCAGCAAGTATTATTATTATTATGTTTTTAAAATTAATAAAACCAGAAGGACACAAAAAACAAGAAAGGGTTAAACGGAAAAAGAAAACGAAAACCGAACACATATAAACATAGAAACAAACAACAACAGCAACAACAAACAAACTATGTACGTAGGCCCTATAGGGTTAAGCATGGAGAATAAGTGGTATAAAACAAGAGAAGAACTAAAAGTAAAGACAACTGCTTTATATAGTAACTGTGGCTGATGAGCCTTCATAATACTGCCATATTTCCGTCAAATAAGTAGGCCTAGCTTACCACATATGCATAGACTTTGGGTTTACAGCTATTATACCTTCGTACTTGAACTTACACTGAAAAGGCTAGACCGCCAGATTCAGGTTACACGAACGACTCGACTTATATCACGTGCCACAAGTAACTGTCACTGTCACTGTATTCACTACCAAAACCTCAACGGAACAGTCACTGAAAGAACGAATGAAGCAACGATAGGCCTAAGCCTTAGACCAAGATTAAGAATACAACAGCTGAGAATGAAAATAACCATGTGACCGATGAAAAGCTATTCAAAGAACAGCAGTTCTGCTGAATAGAAAACAACTTGAATAATCGATGAATTATAAATATCATCCAGGCCCGGGTAAAGTTCAGGCGATCATTTTATCATAGAGGCTATAAGAAGGCTTCAATGGCACTTGTACTTATGTCATTCAAAATCAAACTCCATGAATCATTGAATGTGATAGCCCACTTAGGAGTTTGGTGCTTAGAGCCTTCCTTGTTCCAGAGCTCTTGTTAGCTAGGGCTTATAACTACAGTTAGGCCATGAATAAGAGTAGCCTAATAAAACAAAAAGCTCACTTGGAAAAAAAGGCGGGAGTCTCAAACTAGGCCCAGCTCGTTCTTCTTAGACCGATATGATGGAGATGTGCAGATGGGTCTGCTTATCTTAGAGACATCTACCAGTCACCTACAGACGTTACAGGCGTTATCTATTTAGCACTCCAGATCCCAGCTCTTTATCTATTCCTCCAGGCATGCCACTGAGTCAGTCACTCAAGTCAGTAGATTATAGCCTACCTAACAGGCCCGGAGCCAGAGAAAACAAGCAAGTTACACACGAACCTGCCACGACTAGGCCTAAACTCCAGAACACAACACACTCAGGTACTTGTATCTCCCGCTCTACAAGCTTTCCAAGAACAAAGAGAAATACGTCTTCACTTGGGATACTTCACTTCCTCTCACATCACAGACTATTTTGAAACAAGTGATTGGAACCCTCCGGCTGTTCCACGGGTCAATGTCCAGTGTGCATGCACTGTTCACACCTTTACCGCACGGATTCAAAGAGAACAGTCAGAATGCGTCCAACGCTACACGAAATGTCGAGCACGTTATACTTATAGGCTTTGACTGTCTCTCTATGCAGCAGTAGTAGCTTGGAGTCAGCACTTTGCACACAACTGTGCTTCTGTGGGTCGCCTGCCGTATTTCTCCGAGTCTCTCTCTTTTCTCTCTCCCCCCCTCCCCCTATCAACTGACTTAGGTGCAAACGCACTGTGTGGTGATGCTCGCGGGATGGCTCACCTGTACTGTACCAGTTGTAGCTTAGTGCCAGACTGCATGCACACTGCGTCACGTGATAATCACGCATCTCACGGAAGGGAGTAGTGAAGCCTATAGTACGGTACGTAGAGAATACGGTACGTAGTAGCAAGGAGACTTTTCTTTGTAGTAGTGAGATAAGCCACAGGAAAGCACAGGCTCCCACTCTCTTCCTCCCCTTACTCCATCACCCCGTCCGTCTCATTTTATCATTCCCTAAGTTTCTAGTAGTAGTAGTAGTAGTAGTAGTAGTAGTAGTAGTAGTAGTAGTAGTAGTAGTAGTAGTAGTAGTAGTAGTTCAGTGCAAGAAGTGGGCCTCGCGGCCCCTTTACGTCCTTTATCGTTTGTTACTTTGTTGATTTCGAGGTGGCTGCTACTTAAGTTAATCTATAAGTTTATCAACATTTGAATGTCCTTTTTTTTAATTCATCAGAAATATTAAAATTTGTTTTACATTAAAGGATCTTGGTCCAGAAGATTTTTGAAAGGGTTTGTGTTAGGTGCAGCTTTAATGTAAGTTGACAAATTATTCCAGTCTTGGACAACTCTGTTAAAAAAATTTTTGGCGAATGTTAGTAGCTGAACGTCTTAAGAATAATTTCTCCGTACTATTTCGTGTCTTGTCTGTGGTACTTTTGACCAAACATGTGTTAAAGTCTATATCCTCAATGTTATTTACAATTTTATATACTTGTATGAGATCTCCTCTGAGTCTTCTTCCCTTTAGAGAAGGTAAACTCAGAACTAATTTTAATATTTCACTGTAAGTCTTATCCTTGCACGCTTTAACTAATTTTGTTGCCCTTCTTTGTACCTTTTCTAAAGCTACTGATTGCCTTTTAAAGATCGGGTGCCAAACACAGTTGGCATAATTATTCTAATTGTGGTCGGACCATACCTTTATACAGTTTAACAAATATATCTGTTCTGCGGAAATCAAAAGATCTTTTTATTACCCCCAAAATCTTATTTGCTTTACTTACAACTTTTTTTTATGTGTATGTCAAAATCTAAGGACGAGTCAACAATGACACCCAAATCGTTTTCTTCGTCACATACTACAAGTGTTATTTGTTGTCATAAAATATTCATTCTTAGGATTGTTCTTCCCAATGTGTAACACCTTGCATTTCTGAACATTAACATATACTGAGATTCCATGTCTGAGACCAACTATGTAATGCATCTAGTTGTAGGCTGCTATCCCCTCCCTTCTTCCTCCCTCACCTTACCTGCTGAACGTAGTGCCACTATCAACGACTTGGCCTGTCAATCGCAGGAATCCCCCACACCTACACTCCTACACAAGTGCAAGCATCGTTGTTGATGTTTGTGTGTGCTTCATTGCGTAGAACGACTGCTGTAGATGACTGACTGACTCGAGAATAAACACTTGGTTCGACGGCCTGGGTTTTCCCTCTGTGTGCATTATTTTGGATTTCAACGACCGTACTATAATACCAAAGACTCTAAAAGGGTAAGATGGACTACTTAAGAGTTACGACGAGCCGGACTGATAGAGTTATCGTTAGTGGGGTAGTTACACTATTCACAGTGGCGGCTATCCAAAAACTCAGACTGGAATTTGAACGGAGAATTCAACTGGCCTATCGACGTGTAGATGTGTCACGTTTAAAATGGACATAACCAGTGTTTCTGTCCTCACTACTCATATAGGGAAAAGGGACCGGATGTTAGTCTTTTGTTTTCAGAGTCTTTGATAATACTAATCAAAGCAAACAAACAAACAAACCGTGACAAACGTATAGCCTACTCCTTCTAGTTGCCAAACTTTCAGTCGGGCAAAGAACAGAAAGAAATAGGCAAGCAACAAATCAGTTATAATATTAGTAATATATAACATTCCACACTCGTGCACTGAATCACACACGGGGCATTGGCCTGCACACGATGCACATGACAGCACGCATACGCGGTTTACATAGATAGACGTGCACGGGTGTGCACGCACATTATACCATGCAATCATGCACACGCTGCTCACACAATCATGCTCAAGACATGACTTGTCAAACTGACGCGGAAAAACATACATGATGATAAGCTTACTTTCTTTCTCGGTGTGCTTGTGAGTGAGTGAGTGTCACGTGTGTGTTTGTGTGTATGTGTGTGTGTGTCAGTGGGAGAGAGAGAGAGAGAGAGAGAGAGAGAGAGAGAGAGAGAGAGAGAGAGAGAGAGAGAGAGAGAGAGAGAGAGAGAGAGAGAGAGAGAGAGAGTGGGGATACCGGGGGGTCTTGTGCATAAATAGTTCCCCCACCTTCTGGACGTTCTGTGCTTTTAACTTCCTCTAATCTGTCACTCTCTTTGATTCTGCCTTTTCCCTTTGCTTGCTGTCATCTACTATCTGTCTGCCTTTCCGGTCCATTCTCCTGCCTTTTTTCCACAAAACACTTTCAAACACATTTCCTCCTCCAGCCGAAGTCGGACTTGCTGGGCCTATTTCATAGTTAGGCGCGTAACGGCAGCATGACGCATCTGCGCTCATAATTGACAGGAAACTGTCTGAGCGGTCAAAGAAGAAGAAGAAGACAGAGAGGGAGAGACAGAGACAGAGACAGAGACAGAGACAGAGAGTGTGTTGTGTGTGTTCTTCGATTTTACGTCCTTCCACTAGTATTTGTCTGTGTGTTTACACACTTACATGTGCATACCCGCACCCTCATGTACAAATACACCCATTGGAAAAACATTAGGTACATTAGGCATTGCGAAATCGGAAATGTAGGCTACTTATGCTTTTTTAAGCTCCGGAACAAAGTTTTCTTGGTTAATTGTATTTTTCCGTTATTGTCTTTCTTACCATACATAAAGCTGTATTTTAGGAACATTTGTAGCTAAAAACCTTTTTGGAATACTAACCCTAGCCCTAACCCTAGCCCGAGCCTAACCCTACCCCCCACCCTATAAGACGGAAAAACCCAACGAACCACAACTGTGACAAATCGCGGTGTACTGCAGTACATAGTGGGGGGTAGGGTTAGGTTTAGGGCTAGGGTTAGGGCTAGGGTTAGTATTCCAAAAAGGTAAGAAAGGCAAAAACGGAAAAATACAATTAACCGAGAAATGCAGAGGGGGTGGCACGTCTTTACCTCAGAAAGGAAGCTAAATACTGCTGCTTGAGAAATCTTAGAAATATGCTGAAAAATTCACAAAAATTCGATTAATGAAAGTTTGTTCTTTAAAGACTTAACTGCAGAAATTTAACTTGTCAACGCTGAAATATTACAGGTAACAATCTTCTGTAAATAAAATTATCCGGATAACTGAACAAGCAAGCTAACAAACACACAGGCAGACAATGTAGGCTACAGTAACCTCAGACTTCAATTTGAATACACACCCAATTTAATGGGTTCGACCTAGTCAATTCACAATTCATTCAACCCTCTTGCGAAATAATTTGGTGGACGACAGCCAACGATGGTTTTTCGTTCTTTTTCATTGTTTTCTTCCATCATTGAAATGAAAGATGGAGTCACTTAAACCAATAAACCAACCATCCAGACAAACGTATGCAGTTGATACACCAACGGACAAAACCACCATTTTCTTGGTCAAGGTTACAAAAACTACTGGTATGCTATCGCCAGCGTTCCTGATGGGAATGATCACAGATGCAGCCAATTCGAAGCAGATGCCTGCAGAAGCTAGTGGTTTAGGAGAGCCCAGTAAAGTCTTCTTGCCTGCCCGATGTTTATGCCAGAGCACGATTGTGGAGAAGGCTGCGTAAATGATTCAAGAACGTGAGCTAGCAAAAGCACAGACAGACAGACAGACAGACGCACACGCATAGACACAGGCACACGGACACAGACACAGACACACATACACACGCACGCACTCACAAACACACGCACGCACATCAAGCGCGCACGCACACGCACACGCACACGCACGCACACACACACACACACACACACACACACACACACACACACACATACATACACACGCGCGCGCGCGCACGCAAACACACACACACGCTTGCTCTTGCATGCAGGTCTGTATCAATGGTTGATTGACGGTAGGAAAGCCTCAAGTCACAATTTGTCGGTCAGGCTGAGTGGAGTAGGAATCACAGGAATAGAAGTTTACCTGCCCATGATGATCATCTTTATTGAAGGATCACAGTACAAGCGGAACCTCCCTGATAAGACCTTCAAAAATCATCCAAAATGAGGTCTTATAAGGGAGGTAAAGATGCGCCCCCAACCCTTCTCCATTTCTCGGTTCTTTCTATCTTTTTCAGTCTTACCTTTCTTACTGCAGATTGAGTACTTCATCCTCTATCGTTTGCTATATTTAACACTAATTTTCATCCATTTATATCATTAAACACATGCATTCAATAATAGTAAAAGATAAAGGCAAGACGGAAGAAAACGCAATGAACCAGGACTGTGACACATGCTCCGCGGCTGTTGTGCGTACTGCACTACATAAGGGGGGGGGGGGGGGGGGGGGGGGGGGGGGGGGGTTCCTATTAGATAATGGGCTTTATCATGACTGCGATTAATTATTCAACAAAGATAATTAGCTAAAAATGTTGATAAGATACAGCTTAATGTTTGGTAAGAAAGGCAGGTGTAAAAATGTGGGGATAGCTGAGACATGTAAGATGGGGGGGGGGGGGGGGGCACATCTTTGCCTTTCCCGGAGGGGTCTTGTAAGGGAGGTACTTTTAACTCTTTCCCCGCCAACCATATTTCAACTAAAAATGTCCATTAAATTTACCTGGGTAGATAACAAAATCCATCTGCAGTATTGGGGATTCTTCTGTGACAGAAATAAAACAAGGGCGTCGCCGAGCGGCAGACATGTCCGTCACCAGCTATGCCACGCACTTGCGACACCCCGTAGAGTGTCACATCCTGACACAAAATTGGAAGGGATTCTGTCTTCTAGTTCACGAGATACAGCTTGAAGAAGAAACATATAGCGCAAAGAAGGAAATTTCGGTTTTCAAGGTCACACTTCAAGGTCAAGGTCAGCATGGTGATAATTTATGCTCGGATGTTTTCTTCTCTAGGGTATACAGTACCACACACAATCTGAAGCGCTTCTGTCAAGTACCAATGTGGAAAATATGGCTTAAAACCCAATGTGTAGACCCCTACCACTTTCAAGGCCTACTGATCGCCCGGACCGTGATCTTGACCTTGATCGTTTGCCACCATCAGAACGGGCATAAGCCAAAGTACCATCATGCCAAATTTGAAGACTCTAACACTAATGGTGTGGGAGTTATGGCCCCTGAAAGATTTTCGGTTTTCAAGGTCGTACGCCAAGGTCAAGGTCACGACGGCAAAATGGTTTGCGCGGATGCCTTCCTCTCATGGTGACACACCAGCACACACAATTTGACGTGATTCTGTCAACTCGTTCGAAAGATATCCTTGGGACAGACAGAAGGAGAAAAAAATGACCCTCCAATTTTCAGGCTCCAGCGATCTTTTTGACCTTGACCTTGACCTTGATCGGTATGCCATCATCAGAACGGGCATAAGCCAAACCACCTTCATACCAAGTTTCAACATCCTATGTTGATCGGTGCCCGAGATATGGCTAAAAATAGATTTTCGGTTTTCAAGGTCGTACGTCAAGGTCAAAATGGTTTGCGCCGATCTCTTCCTATTAAGGAGACACACCTTCACACAAAAATTGACGCGATTCAGTCAAGCGGTTCGGGAGATATCCTTGGGACAGATAGAAAGGAAAAAAAATAAAATACAAACCAGCCCATCGCAAAGTCCGTTCACCTTCGGTGACGGACAATAAGCTCGAAACGTACTTCCCAGAACTAAGACAACAGGATCTTTGGATAATAGACCCCAATTTGGTGCCTTTTAGTGACATAGGTGTTAAATCACTGTGGTGCTAAAATGAGACTTTGGCGCTGAAAGGGTTAATACTTACAAAGAACAAGGGCAATGTCTCGGAGAAGTAGGTCTTATGTGGGAGGGAGTCTTATAAGGGAGGTTGCACCGTAGCTGTGTATATCGCAAAGCGTCCTTTTCATGAAACCGTCTACAAGTTCATACATTGCTTCCACCACCAAAGTTAAAAAATTATGTTTTGTCTTTGACAAATTATTTGTCTTCTGTTAGCAATTTTCCCTCCGAAAATTGTGAATGGATTACAATTAAATGAAATTATCATTCAATAAACATGTATGTATAGTTTGGATTAAGTTTGGATTGACACAAAAAACCACGACATTTTCTGTCAATGTAATCTATTTGTTATTTAACATAATCTGTTTGAAACGTTATTTTAAATAGTGCTGCAATTCAGCCGGGATTGCTGTAATAGTTACGGAATGATCGAGTTTCAGTGATAAAAGTTTGTGAACATGATGTCATGTTTAGTTAAAGAAAGAAAGATGGTGCGTTTGTGTACATTAATGTACAAATAGGGGTGGGGTTGTAATAGAATATTTTCTAGATCTTATTTCAACACAGGAGTTAATTCGGTTTTTGTAATTACTTGAATATATTTTCCCCTCTTCAAGAATGTCATGCCAGTGGACGAAGAAACCAACCGTCTAAAACTTGTGTATTTGTGCCATTGTCAATAAAACAATGTCGGAAGCGTCTCTCTCTCTCTCACCCTCTCTCTCTCTCTCTCTCTCTCTCTCTCTCTCTCTCTCTCTCTCTCTCTCTCTCTCTCTCTCTCTCTCTCTCTCTCTCTCTCTCTCTCTCTCTCTCTCTCTCTCTCTCTCTCTCTCTCTGTAACCAGCTCCCCCCCCCCCCCCCCCGATAAGTCAAGGGAAATAACTAAATATTGTAATCTTGCTAGCAATCTCGCCATAGTTAGCTCCCCTAAACAAATCGCTCGACTTTTGCTGGGCATTTTCCCTCTTTCGCTGTTTAAGTTTCTTTCATTAGAAGTTCTGAAGAAGGCTATTTGAGAGAAGGAAACATTTTTTAAATATAAAAAAGAATAGGAGACCCCGTTTGAATCAATCCGGCAAAATGGCATGAAGACATTTTCTTCTCGATTGTTTTAAAGCAAAAGTCTCCATTCTCATTCCCATTGACATGATGGCATAAATCAACAACATTTTGACTGTAGTAGTCACGGAGCCTGCAGACAAGAGATCAATTTCCTGTGCCATTCCGTTGGATCTTCAAGCTTAATATTTAAGCAAAAAGTATGTAGGCCTAATATGTGTTGTTGTTTTTTGCATACATTCTGACACCCTACAAGCTTTCTAGTAGTTACTAAATGTAGATGCAATTATGAGAAAAATGACACACACACACGCGCGCGCGCGCACACACAGATAGATAGATAGATAGAGAGGGAGAGAGAGAGAGAGAGAGAGAGAGAGAGAGAGAGAGAGAGAGAGAGAGAGAGAGAGAGAGAGAGAGAGAGAGAGAGAGAGAGAGAGAGAGAGAGAGAGAGAGAGAGAGAGAGAGAGAGAGAGAGAGAGAGTCAGACAGACGGACAGACAGAGACAGGAACCACACAGAAGCAGAACAGACAGAGACGGTACACTATGCAGACACAGACAGAGACAAAGACAAACGGACAGACATAGAGACAGACATAGACGGGACACTATGCAGAAACAGATATAGAGGCAGACAGACAGACAGACAGAGACGGGAAACTATGCAGACACAGACAGAGATAAAGGCAGACACACAGACAGATAGAAAGACAGAGACGGAACACGATCCAGAAACAGACAGAGATAACTACAGACAGACAGACAGAAAGACAGACAGAGACGGAACACTATGCAGACACAGACAGAGATAACTACAGACAGACAGACAGAAAGACAGACAGAAAGACAGACAGAGACGGAACACGATGCAGACACAGACAGAGATAACTACAGACAGACAGAGACGGAACACGATGCAGAAACAGATATAAAGATAGAGAGACAGACAGAAAGACAGACAGACAGTACACGATGCAGAAACAGACATAAAGGCAGACAGACGGCATCAAACAAAGGGACATAACAGCGTTTTGAAAAACTGAAGGGAACTTTTATTTTAAAATCGCAATACAGAGTGAAATACCTGTCTTACATTGAACAAAGTCGTCAGATGTTGTATCCACTATAGCAGACATATGAACACACACACACACACACACACACACACACACACACACACACACACACACACACACACACACACACACACACACACACACACACACACACACACACACACACACACACACACACACACACACACACACACACACACACACACACACACACACACACACACACACACACACACACGCATACACACACGCATGTACACACACACGCATGCGCTCACACACACAAGCACACACATACGCACGCACGCCGCGCACGCGCACGCACGCGCACGCACGCACACACACACACACACACACACACACACACACACACACACACACACACACACACACACACACACACACACACACACACACACACACACACACTTAGAAGAATCATGTACACCTACTAACATGTGTGCAGGTTCGCATAAACTTAAACACACGCAGTGTGTCTATACACACACTTACTCGTATTTATATACTGACAGGAAGTTAACAGAAAAACGAGATGCGTGTGTATAACCATGCATTTATTCATACACTCTTCCAAAGAAGGTGTAACATCCATAACTAAAAAAAGGAAGCACATATTTAGACACACACACACTCTCTCTCTCTCTCTCTCTCTCTCTCTCTCTCTCTCTCTCTCTCTCTCTCTCTCTCTCTCTCTCTCTCTCTCTCTCTCTCTTTCGTGACTTGATTGTTTTATGTGAAATTTTCTTTGCTTGATGCATGGTATGAATGTGTGAGTGAGAGGGCAAGGTGTAAAGAAGCTATTGTAGCTTATCCTTTTTACCCTCAATAAAACATTCGTATTTCGTCTCTCTCTCTCTCTCTCTCTCTCTCTCTCTCTCTCTCTCTCTCTCTCTCTCTCTCTCTCTCTCTCTCTCTCTCTCTCTCTCTCTCTCTCTCTCTCTCTCTCTCTCTCTCTCTCTCTCTCTCTCTCTCTCTCTCTCTCTCTCTCCGCATCAGAACGTAGGCCTACATTCTCATGCGTTTGGTGGCAGAAAGGACTCTGTCGCTATGCCTAGATGAACATAATTATTTCAACGTGAAAAACATGTATGTATAGAAAACAAAATAATATCACTGGAATTCACCTTCACAACAAGAGCACATTATACATCATACTGTCCAGTACACCCAACGTTTGTCACATTATGACGCTATTCATCCTCTCGGCATACTTGTGATTTCTTACACAAATATACTGCAGTTTGAAAGAAAAAACCCACATCCATTAAAACAAGAGAATTGTGCTTTGAACAAGTAATTCACGTGATGTGCATCATACCATATAGAAAAGAATAACAATCAAACAGTCAAAATAAACGATAAAATATTGCAAACAGTAAGATACAAACGTAGCTAAAACGTAAGAAAACAAAGTAATACAATAACATCGACGGTGATCACAACAGACAATTCCATGAATGATAACCACAACAATGATAACTTGTATTAACTGATAACAGTAAACGCTAATTATCACATTTAGACTTGATATCTCAGTATGCTAAAAAGGCTTATATGAACAAAACGTGTTTTAGTTGTGTGTGGGTTTTTTTTTTTTTTTTTTTTATTAAGGAAAGAAACGAAAACAACAGAGGAATTTAGCAAGCGACATTTAACAGCAGCGGTGGAAAAGACACGGTGAATGACGGGAAACGAAACGAGAAGAGAAAGAAGAAAAAGAGGGAAGAGTGGCAGAGGAAAGGGGGAAGGGGGTGTGTGTGAGATATAAGGGAAAAAAGCAAGAGATCTCGCGAAGTTAGCTAAGGAAATTGGCGCTTGTAATGGATCGTGCATTTACCCCCTCTCTTTTCGCGCACGCGCACGCACACACACACGCACACACACACACACACACACACGCACACACACACACACACACACACACACACACACACACACACACACACACACACACACACACACACACACACACACACACACACACATACACACACACACACACACACACACACACACACACACACACACACACACACACACACACACACACACACACACACACACACACACACACACACACACACACACACACACACACACACACACACACACACACACACACACACACACACACACACACACACTAACCGGGTTTGTTTTGTAAGATTCATTTTAACCCTTTCACCGCCAAAGTCGCATCTTAGAACCACAGTGATTTAACACCTGTGTCACTAAAAGGCATCAAAATGGGGTCTATTATCCAAAGACCCCATTGTTTTAGTTTGGGGAAGTAAGGATAGACCTTATTATTTATGTATGTCACAGAAACATCCCCAATAGTGCAAATGGATTTTGTTATCTACACAGGTAATTTTGGCTGAAATATGACTGGCGGTGAAAGGGTTAACAGTTATGGATTTTGATGATGGCTCACTGGTACCTGTACCTAGTCATTACAGTGCATCAGTACGTTGCTGCCAGGTAGGGGAAGACGGGGTAAAAAGCGCATGGGCGGGTAAGAAGCCCACCCCAATTATCTCATGAAATAAAGAAAATTTCAGTCAAATTTGCCCATGAGACGAATGCTAGACATTAACGCTCGTCTCATGGGCAAAATGAGACTGAAATTTGCTTCATTTCATGAGATAATTGGGGTGGGCTTCTTACCCGCCCATGCGCTTTTTACCCCGTCTTCCCCTACTTGGGATAGGCTACCTCTTGCCAAAGAGGTGGGTTTTTTTGTCTTTGGTCGTTCGCTTGCAAATGACTCCAAAAGTTATAGATGGAGTTTAGTGAAACTCTGTGGAAAAGAAAGCTTATCACAACAACACATCCAAAAACATGTCGGTGTTAAAACTCCTCGGCTGTCGTGTCCGCGTACACAGAATGTTGACACATAATTTAGATTTTGTAAATTATTGACATGATAGATTTGCAGTAAAACGTACTAGTACGCACAAAGGTAGGTGACATTTTGTGGACAGTTGAGATATGCTAAACCATACCTTCCAAAAATGTTGACTTAATGGTATTCATTGTTCCAAAAATATTAATTCAATTTATTTTATTTCATTTCAAAATTTTAAAGCATTCATTTAAATAATGCGATATATGCAAAGGGCCGCTACTCGGGCAGGACTTACTTTTTTTTAATTTTTAATCTGTCACTTTACGTCTGCTTCGAGTTGGCTTTAAACAAATTCAAATTAAGTTGCTTTCGCTCCTTCTTTAGGCGGAGATTGGCTTTGTTATAGTGCTTTGTAGTTGGCAGGTAAGTGAGTTTTACGACATCCAAAGACGAGCTGCTGTGAAACAACATGAAAACGTGCGTCACAAAGTATTGTGTACGTTGCACACGGCTTTTTAAGTGACTTTACTCTCATTTTTACGAAACAGAAAGGCGCCATTTAAAAACAATAATATTTTTAGGATAATCGTCTTCATACACACAATCAAATCAATGATTTGGGGGCACGAGGTAATAGGTAACCGTTTGGCAAATGGTTATCAACATGTAAATACTTTTTGGGGGGTTTAAGTCATGTTAATAACAATTTTGGCAAACTGTATAAACAATGAAATGTCTGTTCTTAGAGAGAGAGAGAGAGAGAGAGAGAGAGAGAGAGAGAGAGAGAGAGAGAGAGAGAGAGAGAGAGAGAGAGAGAGAGAGAGAGAGAGAGAGAGAGAGAGAGAGAGAGAGAGAGAGAGAGAGAGAGAACTCTGATCAAGCTTAACTTACATCCAGAGAGAGAGATCTAAAAGTTAAAAATATTGATCGGTAGTTCTTGGATATGTTAAAGCTGTGCAAGGGATTGTTTGCTGACTTATTAAGTGAAAATCCATATAAGGCAAAACACTAGATTTGTTTGCTTCAGTGCAACAAACCGATTGACAGCAAATTTTGCAAAGGATGAGGGGATGGGGGTGGGTGGGGGTGGGTGAGGGGTAAAGGCGTAAAGTAACAAACTTTTAATTACAGTCGTTCCCGATTACCTATTTCAAGTGCAAAAAAGTAACATTGCTCCCTTGCTTTACCTATAAAAGAAATTCAAACAACAAAACACGTTACTGAAACTGAATATCACACCACGCAACTAAAGAAGTCAATAATTTATTTAACACTCAGATAATGTAAAACCGACATAGTGGAAACATCCAATTTGTGTGACATTCGTTACCAGTATCCATTATCCAATACACATCGATTAAAAAACAAACAAACAACAAACAAAAACGAATCCCCACCGACATCCAGCAAAACAAAACGAAACAAACCATTACATATATATCATAATTATACACGTGAATGCATTCGATGCTGTTGAAAACTGACGAACAGTTTTTGAAATATACTCTGAGCATCAACACCCAGGGAAGAGTTCCGTAAAATTCATAATCCATTGACATTCTGGCAATAGCATCACACTCATGCACACACACACAAAACGAATCACCGATTGAACAAACAATGGCGATAATGTTGAACACACTCATGTGTGGTATAGACAGATATAATAGATACGCCACTGCAGTGCGAATCAACAACAAAAAACAACAACAAGAAATTTGAATCATCGCCGAAGACCATCATGACCAGCCAAGTCTGGTTAGGTCTCGATCCAAAGGTAAACAAACAACACAGCAGGTAGTATGTAGTAATCTCCCTTTGCTCATGCACCAGTTACCTTACTCTGAATAAGATTCAGAGAGAGTATCTTGAAAATGAATTTTCAAAAAAGGAGAAAATCAATAAATAAACATACACAATGGAGTAGTTGTGGTCACGCCATGTCGTCAAAGAGTTTTGCTGCCCGAAGCAGGGAAAGATGATGGTTAGGTGGCACTTTGTTCAATCACGTCAGTTCTTTTCTTTCGAATGCCAACTAAGACTTTACACTGTCATCTGACATGGTGGATGATCCCGTACAGTTAACTTTCACGCACACTCTCCACAGCGGACATTTTAAGATTGATTTTCATCTGGTAAACAAGTTGTGTGAACACAATGTGTATTGATCTGGTAAGCAAGTTGTGTGAACACAATGTGTATTGATCTGGTAAACAAGTTGTGTGAACACAATGTGTATTGATCTGGTAAACAAGTTGTGTGAACACAATGTGTATTGATCTGGTAAACAAGTTGTGTGAACACAATGTGTATTGATCTGGTAAACAAGTTGTGTGAACACAATGTGTATTGATCTGGTAAACAAGTTGTGTGAACACAATGTGTATTGATCTGGTAAGCAAGTTGTGTGAACACAATGTGTATTGATCTGGTAAACAAGTTGTGTGAACACAATGTGTATTGATCTGGTAAGCAAGTTGTGTGAACACAAT
>CM065682.1:41400224-41402724 GCA_017654935.2 Phymorhynchus buccinoides | reverse complement strand
GGGGAGGGTCGATAATTCGCCACTTTCATCACGTTTTATTGCCCCTTGACGCCATGTCTGGGCCGAGATCAAAAAGCATCTCTGATAATTCAACTGACACCCTAGCTTGCCATTCCCCCCCCCCCCCCACCCCCCACCCCCCCCTCTCTCTCTCTCTCTCTCTCTCTCTCTCTCTCTCTCTCTCTCTCTCGCTCTCTCTCTCTCTCTCTCTTCTCTCTTCTTTTTCTCTTCTTGACTGTGCGTGGCCACAATCAACGCTTTGATTATTTTGCCACGGAACCGGGGAGGTTCTAGACCACTTTTGCCGGAAGAAAAGGCTCAAGGCCTGAGAAGAAATAATAATAATCTTCTCTCTCTCTCTCTCTCTCTTCTCTCTCTCTCTCTCTCTCTCTCTCTCTCTCTTCTCTCTCTCTCTACTCTCTCTCTCTCTCTCTCTCTCCTCTTCTTCTTCTTCTTCTTCTTCTTCTTCTTCTTCTTCTTCTTCTTGACTGTGCGTGGCCACAATCAACGCTTTGATTATTTTGCCACGGAACCGGGGAGGTTCTAGACCACTTTTGCCGGAAGAAAAGGCTCAAGGCCTGAGAAGAAATAATAATAATCTTCTCTCTCTCTCTCTCTCTCTCTCTCTCTCTCTCTCTCTCTCTCTCAGGGGTCTCAAGCTCATCTCTTCTCTCTCTCTCTCTCTCCTCTCTCTCCCTCTCTCTCTCTCTCTCTCTCTCTTCTTCTTCTTCTTCTTCTTCTTCTTCTTGACTGTGCGTGGCCACAATCAACGCTTTGATTATTTTGCCACGGAACCGGGGAGGTTCTAGACCACTTTTGCCGGAAGAAAAGGCTCAAGGCCTGAGAAGAAATAATAATAATCTTCTCTCTCTCTCTCTCTCTCTCTCTCTCTCTCTCTCTCTCTCTCTCTCTCTCTCTCTCTCTCTCTCTCTCTCTCTCTCTCTTCTCTCTCTCTCTCTCTCTCTCTCTCTCTCTCTCTCTCTCTCTGTGTCTCTCTCTCTCTCTTTAAAGAATTTTTGATTGCTCCCGTTCCCTCTCCTTCAGCGTCCTTCCAATGACTACGAAAAGTGTTGTTTCTGACGGAAATCTGGGCCAATTTAATATCTTCATAGAGATCTGGTGGTGAGTAAATGATTCGTTCATTCATTTGATCGTTCATTGATCGACCTCTCATTTGATAGTTTCTTCCTCTTCATTTTCTCATCACGATCGTGATCACGATCTGTAGTTTAAATGAAAATGTGTTACTTCTAACAGAGATGTGGGTAACTAACCCCCCTTCCCCCCCTTCCCCCCCTCCCACCTTCCCTCCTCCCCCCACTCCCCACTCCCCCCCTCCCCCCTCCCACCCACCACCGGGGATAGAGACTGGTAGATTGGTCCAGGAAATGATCCGTCCATTCATTCGCTCGTTCATCGGTCCACTTCTCGTTCCATGTAGGAGGAGGACTCCTTTTTTGCTACGAATCATCATGATCATTAATGATCATGATTATGTTCATCATGATCGTGATCATGATCTTCGTCATGATGATGATGATCGTCATCGTCGTCGTGGCGTTCTTAGCGTTTCTCCAGGGCTATTGTTCTTCTTGGAATGTTTTGTTATTTTTCACAGGGAGACTTCAAGGGATGCAATAAGGTATTAGGTACTTTATAGTCACAGAGGCGTCTCTGTGAAATTCGGGTTGCTCCCACCTGGCGAGCGCGTCGCAGCTAGAGGCGCGCCACCTAATTTTGTGTTTTTTTGCATGCGATTTTTGCGTGACTGATGAGGAAGGAAAAGGGTGGGTGGGTTAATTTTGATCAATTGACATTTTTTTCGTTGCCAGTAGGATTAACGTGTGCTACGTACATGGGCACACGGGACCTCGGTTTGTCGTCTCATCCGGGGGGACCATAAGACCTAGTGCAAAGTGAGAGGGAAAAAAACCTGTACCCAGGTTCGAACTCGGGTTTACCTGACACAAGGCGAACGCGTTACCCCTGTACATGTGCCATTCTACACCTCTGGCTTGTGACTGCATGTCACCAGGGCCTGTAGACGAAAACAGGCCTTACAACCAAACAAAAACGCACACACAGGCAGCATACCTGCTAGGACGAAGAGGATGCCCGCGGCAAAAGTGAGGACCTTGCGGGTGGCGTGGCAGTGGCCCAGGAAACACATGATGCCAGCGATCAGCAGGATCAACAGGCTGACCAGGGGGAACACCGTAGCTCTCCGGATGTTCACTGTGTGCAACAACCCAAACAACCAACAACAATGAATTACAAGTCTATATGAAAACAAGGTATGGATTGTATGAAAACGAGTCAAAGGTTAGATCAACTCAGAGAGAAACATTTCAGCAATCGGAGCGAACATTTTGACCCCCCGAATGTTCATTATGTAGCAACCCAAACAACCAACAATAATGTAATTACAAACCTAATGAAAACAAAGCATAGAGTCTATGAAAAAAAGAGTCCAAAGCTAGATAAACTCAGAGAGAAATGC
>CM065682.1:41385224-41395224 GCA_017654935.2 Phymorhynchus buccinoides | reverse complement strand
TTTCCCTTTGCTTTCTATCATCTACCGGTACTATCTTTCTGATATATTGGCCCATTCTCCTGCCTTTCTTCAAAAACAAATACTCCAAATAATTTTTCTCATTTGAGCTCTTCCGAAATCAGAATGTGTCGGCTGTGCGCAGCGGGGAGACCAGTGAAAACTGAAAACCGGACACATACGTACCGTACCCATTATGGCTATGTGGCCTGGGAACGCAGAAGAAGAAGAAGAAGAAGAAGAAGAAGAAGAAGAAGAAGAAGAAGAAGAAGAAGAAGAAGAAGAAGAAGAAGAAGAAGAAGAAGAAGAAGAAGAAGAAGATGGAGGGAGACTGTCTTACTGATTGGTGCTTCCATATAGTCATTGCTTCCACGACCAGTTGCAATGGGAGACTTAGTGGGATTTTCTTTCACGCCAGGTGTCGTGACAGTCGAGATGGGCTTATCACGCTATATTCTTAGTTGGGCGTAGTGAGAGAGAGAGAGAGAGAGAGAGAGAGAGAGAGAGAGAGAGAGAGAGAGAGAGAGAGAGAGAGAGAGAGAGAGAGAGAGAGAGAGAGAGAGAGAGAGAGAGAGAGAGAGAGAGAGAGAGAGAGAGAGAGAGAGAGAGAGAGAGAGGGTTGGACTCCTCTCTATCTCTCGCTCTCTCTTTATCCCGAACTAAGAATATAGAGGGGATTAGCCCCACTCGAGTGTCACGCCATCTGGCGTGAAAACAATCCCACTAAGTCTCCCATTGGGGAATGGCGAAGTTTGGTATTTAACCTTGCCAGTTAAACTGCTCATTTTCAAAGTAAGTTTTTAAATAAAATGAAATTTGTTGTAGTTGTTGTTTGAACAAGATAACACCACATTTGTTTTACTTGTAAGCTGATTACGTATAGTCTGGTTTGTTGATATGCTGATTATTTTATGACTTTCATTGTCAGGGAGGTTTTTTTAATCGGCAAGAATGGTCTCACCACGCCTATAATTTCCCACAAGCTCCGTTCGATTGGAATCTCAACAATACATGTAAACGCATCAACAGAATCCAAATTCTGTATGATTGTTAACTGCGAATTCCGACAAAGATAATCTCCGCATCACAATAGCGTGTTACTGTCGTTGACGAGACGTTTCACGAACAAACGTGATGGTGTCCGTTCCTGGAGACATTCACTATCCGTTTAACCTGAACACAATCCACACGGTAAGCGTAAAGTATTAAAGACCCCCCCCCGCCCCCCCCCCCCCCCCCCCCCCCCCCCCCCCCACACGTCTCGTGTCACATTCCCTCTTATACTAGGAAGATTTCTTAAGATTCCTTACTAGCCATAGGGAGGGAAAACACATGAAAACCGTGATTTTGACACGTGACGTGCGGGGTCTTTGAGCCCCTGCTCGCAGTCTTGCGCATCTCGGCTGCTCTAAATATGCTAATGAGACGTGACGTCAGATTTATGCGCAAAGTGGGACATATCAGATCCAGAGCGCACGGAAACAGGGTGCTACGTCTGCCATCCACTGAACACCCCTGAAACGACTCAGCAACGCAGCAGAACAGTGTCTCCTGCGACGAGTTGACTCTGGATCACCTGATATTTATTGATCCTTGCAAACTGCTAATGTTGGTGCTGTGATCGCACAAGCCAGGGTGTGGCTGTAGTTGGAAGATCGGACCATTTAGATGTATCAATTCAAACTGAGGGCATGCACGAAGAAAAAAAGAAAAGAAGAAAGCCCTTTCGCGAACATTTTGTCCTCTCGTGACCTACAATAAGCCTAGGGTCTCCCATAGCCATATATATTCTTGATCAGCATGTCACAACCTATTCAGATCCTGAATTTTGAACCGCCAGTGCCAACCTCCGCCAAGGAAGACTCACAGTACCGAAATTTCCTTCCTTCATGTCCGAGCTGTATCTCATGAACCAGTGGGTAGAACGGCTTCAAAGTTTGTGTGGTAATGTAACATGGCGAGTAATGAAATATATACTCGCAATATATACCCCCCAAAAAAAAGAAGCAGAAACAGGGTCATTTTAGACTAATGTGCACATAAGGACAAAAAGTGAGTGAGAGGACTTAATACACGTGATTAACAAATACAAGAGAAAACATAGCTTAAAAAGGGGGTGAATTTGGTAATCGCGTCTTGCTGAAATATGTTACAAAAACCCCCACAAAAACCCTAAATTGGACGAATCCTAAGCCCTCGCTAAAAAGCATTCAATGTTGCAGCGTTCCTCACGCTATATGCCTAACGGGACCTTCACGCACACTTTGCGCACCTAGGCCTTCAGACACACGGACTTCTATACTTCTACAGGTGCCCCCCAAGGAACAGTTTTGTCCCCAGTTCTTTTTACATTGTACACAAACGACTGTAGAGGCACTGAAGAAACACCTGTCATTAAATACTCAGATGATTCTGCCATCGAAGATTTGTCAAACTCTGATTCTGTGTACTTCAGTGAAGTCAAAAGGTTTTGTTCATGGTGCAAAGATAATTATCTGGATTTAAATGTTGTTAAAACAAAAGAACTGCTTGTAGATTTTCGTAGAAACCCAGTGCCAGTGCCACATTTGGAAATTGATGGTGAAACGGTTGAAAGAATTGATGAGTACAAATACCTAGGCACAGTTTTAGACAAGAAACTTACTTTTGATAAACACATTGAGCATATACATAAGAAGAGTCAGTCCAGGATCTTTTGTTTACAGAGGCTAAGGAATATTGGTGTCTGTTCAGATATTCTTCAAACCTACTACCGATGTTGCATTGAATCTGTTCTTACTGTGTCATTTATCTGTTGGTATGGAAGCTTGAGTGTAAAAAGTAAGCGTGTGTTGAGTGATATGGTGAATGTGTGTAGTAAAGTTGTGGGTGCAAGGCAGAGTGGTATGCAAGAGTTGTATGACAGACAAGTAGTCAAGAAAGCCAGGAAAATTCTTAATGATAACAGTCATGTTCTGGCAAAATACTATGAAGTATTACCATCGGGCCGTCGATACAGAACTCTAAAACTGAAAATAAGAGCACAGAAAACTTTCTTACCAAGATCAATTCATCTGTTGAACTCTTAATGCACTGCATTGAGTGATTGTTTTGCTGAGCAGCCTGTCCATCTCCTTGGGATTGAATTTGTATTCGTATTCGTCCAGTTTGTTAACTACAATATTGCAGTGTTATTAGTTATTAGTTTATATTCTTTAATTGTTGATAAATGTGTTGTGGTTTTTGTTGTTGTTGATAAATGTGTTTATTGTTGCTGTTTTTCTTATGTGCACCTGACTGCAATTTCTCAGTTATGAGATAATAAAGATGATTTGATTTGATTTGATTTGATTTGATTTGTATAGAAGTCCATGTTCAGACATAAGCGCACGTCACACGTCACACATATATATAACCTTGCAAACTAAAGAATATCGAATAGAACCGTACCTTTTTAGTACTATTTTGGATAGACAACAAAAACAGGCTCTATGTAAATTGAGAATTAGTGCTCATAATTTAAAAATCGAAATTGGTAGACACGAGAATATTGTAAGAGAAAACAGACTTTGCCAAAAATGTCATGAAATAGAAGATGAGTTACACCTTTTGAATACCTGCGTTATGTATAAAGAAGATCGTTACAAATTGATGGAAAATGTAGACAAACAAAGTTTAGAATCAAATGTTCAGTCTCCATCAGATATGATGATGTTAGATGAACTACAGCCATTTGTGGCAAAATATGTTAGTATTTGTTTTAACAAAAAGCATGAATAGTATTTTGCGTTGTTTGTAATCTTAACCTGTGCCTTATAAGCCTTTGTTTAGGTTTCATGGCAATAAACCAATGTTCAAATGTTCAAATGTTCACCCCGTTAGATCTGAATGTCAACAACATGTATGACCGCATCAGCAGAATCCTCAGAAGACCAATACAGAAATGGAACGGAACAAATTGCTTTCAGACCTGCTCCCTGCAGGCTCCCCAAGGAATAGAAACGAATAATTGAAGAAAATAAAATGACAGTGACATAGTGTGAACCCCTCCCCTTCTTGCCACTGCAACCCTCCTTTTCCTTTCCTAATCATGGCCTCCCCAGCCCTCTCCTCTCCTTAAATCACTTTCGGCAAAACAGTTCTCTCAATCTGTTTTACAGCCCTTTTTTGTGTTTCTCTTCTTGTCACAATGCCTTTCTAGTAATGTTCGTTTTTTCATCTACCCAATCCCTAATTTCCTCCTGGCCTTTCCCCCATTCACTTGCCCATTATCTCCCTTCCAGTGCATCCCAATTGCGCCGATTTTAATCACCCCTGCACTCAATTGCACCGTTGGCAATGGCGCCGCTTTTCCATCATCAATTGCGCAGATTGTAATTTAAAGAAGTAAGTACACAAACAGACTACATTCATTGTCATCTTTAAGCTAATTCGTTAAAAAAAAGGATTACAAATTCAATAACAATCTTTTATTTAGGGTCGTGACAATTTTAACTTTGGAGATGAAATATTATTTCCTCTACTAAGTCTACCCAGTGCTTTTTTTTATTTTTATAGAAAATTGCACTTGAGGTACCGAAAACTCCTAACAAACAGTAACATTCAGCAAAGTCATAACGAATCTTCGGGAATAAGAAGTCTACCCTTCAACCAAATCTGAATAAAATCCATCCAGTTTGGATTTTTTGGGCGGGGGGGAAGAGGGGGGGGGGGGGAGAAAATCGAAGCACACACAGAGACACACAGACACACAGAGACACACAGACAAGAACATAGACCCGAAAACATTACCCATTACATAATCTGTCTGACGGGGTAAACCTTGCTGACAATGAAGGGGCGGAAGAGATGGCAAACAGATATGAAGAGAAGGGGGTAGCTTGGAAGGGAGATGGGGACATTTTCTGTGTATAAAATAGTCATTATGCACAGAAAAATGCACGAAAAGATTTATTTTTTTCCCTCAGGAAATGTGGAAGCCCGTGCTTTTAAGGTTCGAGTCGTGCTTTTAAGATGTAATTTGACGTGTTCTAGAGGCTTATGCCGCAGGTCAAGTGCCCGATATTTCTTGCATCATTTGGGTTCAAAGAAGAAGAAGAAGAAGAAGAAAGATAATGGTTATTAAGCTCGTGCTCTGGGCCTGTATTCACGTTGAGATAGCATGAGACTTAGCATGATGCTAGCTTAGAAACTCTTCCAAAAGTCCTATTAAATCCTATAGGACATTGGAAGAGCTTCTAAGTTAGCATCATGCTAAGTCTCATGCTATCTCAACGTGAATACAGGCCCAGAGCAACGTTTGCGCAAAAAATACTCTTCAGATTGAAAAGAAGAGGTTCATTTTTGTTTCATTAGAGTCAATGCCGTAGTCACCCCCCGTTGGTTCAAATGCCAGAAGTGGTTACTGCCAACGTACCGACTACAGATACAGAATATGATTTGTCAATAACATTGTGCATCAAACTTTGTGTAATCTTATCTTATTGTAAAAAAAACGAAAATGGTTTTCGTTTATTTACATAAACAATAGGAAAGCATTGAAACGGTGCAAACCTTCGCCAGAATACTGGGTATCAACATGGGCTGTTTTATGGCTACTGGGGGGGGGGGGGGGGGGGGGGGGGTACTGTTCATATAGTACAAAAACAATTCTCTTAACCATGTTTGACTTTCACTTTCACTTTTCCCCAGCCCTCACCCCCACCCTCCTCTTCATCTAGACCGACTGGCAAAGCCAGCGTCGTGTACAACGCTATTCTTCTTCTTCTTCTTCTTCTTCTGCGATCCCAGGCCATATGGCCATAATGGGTAAGGTACATATGTGTCCGGTTTTCAGTTTTCACTGGTCTCCCCGCTGCGTACAGTCGATACATTCCGATTTCGGAGGAGCTCAGAGGAGAAACAAAATTTGGAAGATGTTTTTTGAAAAAAGGCAGGAGAATGGGCCCGTAAGACAGAAAAATAGTAGATAACAGAAAGAAAAAGGAAAAAAAGGCAGAGTCAAAGAGACTGGCAGATTAGAGGAAGCTACAAGCACATAACTTCCAGAAGGTGGGGGAACTATTTTTACGAAAGACCTCCCCGGTATCCCGACGGAGACAACGCTATACAAATTCTCATTTTTATTATTAATCCATTCCACCCATTATATTCTAACCATACACCCCACCCCCCCACCCCCATCTTCATCCTCATACTGACCCCCCTCCTACATTGTTTCTCCTCGTTTCTGATATACCTCCTCACCGACTATAACAATATCCCCCCCCCCCCCTCCGCGCTCGCCTCCCCCTCTTTCTGCCACATATCAAATAAACACACACATGCACGCACACAAGCACACACACGCACACAAGTACACACACACTCTCACACACTCATACGCACGCACGCACACTCACTCACACACACGCGCACGCACACGCACGCACACACACACGCACACGCACACGCACACGCACATAAACACACACGCTCGCGGGCGCACGTACTCATACGCACACGCGCACGCGCGCGAGCAAGCACACACACACATGTCCCCATCTCTATGATTGTTTTATATACACTTACCTCTCTCCCACTTCCTCTCTTCCTCTTCTCTTGATTCTTTATGGGCAGAGAGAGAGAGAGAGAGAGAGAGAGAGAGAGAGAGAGAGAGAGAGAGAGAGAGAGAGAGAGAGAGAGAGAGAGAGAGAGAGAGAGAGAGAGAGAGAGAGCGAGTGGACACCTTAGTTTTGAAACTAGACTAAAAACGAAGAAGCATTAGTGCCCATCTCTCTCTCTCTCTCTCTCTCTCTCTCTCTCTCTCTCTCTCTCTCTCTCTCTCTCTCTCTCTCTCTCTCTCTCTCTCTCTCTCTCTCTCTCTCTCGTATTAGCAGCAATGCTCAGTTCTTCCCTTTTTAAAAATTTAGTCTAAGTTTCAGAACTACGACATCCTCTCTCTGTCTCTATCTGTCTGTCTGTCTCCCTCTCTCTCTGTCTCTCTCTCTCTCTCTCTCTCTCTCTCTCTCTCTCTCTCTCTCTCTCTCTCTCTCTCTCTCTCTCCTCTCTCTCTCTCTCTCTCTCTCTCTATCTCTGCCAAAGAGAAGGAGCTAGTAGACTAGGCTGTATCCTACAGGAGGCACTGTATCGATTTCTTTCGGAGAGGCTTGAGGAGGGATTGGCATAATTCAGCCTTGTGTGAGCCGTCCGCCAGCCTAATGGACCTTTCAACATCATGTTCACTGTTCTGTCCCCTGCTCTTTTTGCACGGAATCACACACAAGCTCGCTCCGTCGCTCGCTCGCTTCTTGACAAGCGCCGCCAAGCACTTACGTAGGAATGTTTGCGCGTGTGTTTTAGGGTCGGTGTACATCTTGTGTCCTGGCTAATACAAAGCATCTGTTTTGTGTCAGTCTGAGTATTTTTCACACCTGCTGCCATGTCATTTACACCGACTGGCGTGCGTTGTGTACGCATTTGGTCTGCTGTCGCCCATGTTGTTTGGGTCTTGGGGAAGAGAGACCAAAAGAAGCAGACCTGTTTGTGTGTATAGCCTGTCAGCAAGTCAAAAGCAACAAGGCGTGTGCTACCTTTCACACGATTGTCAAACATGCCGGGTCCTCGGTAGAACACAGATGGACACCGAGCATTACTCGCCGTTCGGCGTTCGCAAAGCTGCGAAACGAGAGTGCGCGTCAGTGTACGTGCGCGCGCGTGTGCATGCATGAAATGAACTTGAAGAACGCATTTCACTGCGGTTTGAAGTGCGGTGAGGAAAAGTGCGTACACATACCCAGAGAGAGAGAGAGAGAGAGAGAGAGAGAGAGAGAGAGAGAGAGAGAGAGAGAGAGAGAGAGAGAGAGAGAGAGAGAGAGAGAGTCCTAGACACAAGAAAATACACCAGCAAGGCTACTTTAAAGGGGTACCCCGACGGATGAGTTTTTGCAAGAAACACGTCGAGATCACCAGGATCTCTATTACAGAGATCGCAACACTCACTTTGCTCTGGTTTTCTAGAAATTAACCGTCAAATCTGCGATTCCTCCTTAGCGGAGGAGCTGGAAGTCATATTCTTTCAGTGAAAGAGAAGGCATATTTCTAATGGCCGCCTGAGTCGCTAAGACAAAAATCACGACATTTCCACAATACAAGCCTTTTTATTTACAGCTTACCAAAAGAAGTTTCGCTCACAACAAAGGAAATAGCTCCAATTTTTTTTATTTTACTGCACTACAAAAAAGAAAAAGCTTCAACCACTCTGAGTGTCCTCCACCCACCCCGTCCAAAATGGCTTCTTTCTCCGGGAAGTCCGCCAAGGAGGAATCGCCGTTTTGACGGTTTGATTTCTAGGAAACCAGAGCAAAGTGAGTGTTCCGATCCTTGAAAAGGTTGTCTTTCTGGTGATCTCGACGTGTTTCTTGCAAAAGCCCACCCGTCAGTGTGTCTCTTTAAAAACAACTGTTCAGGAACAGTGCCTTTGCAAGGACAGCTGTTTTCTTGTAGAATGATCTTCTTGCTCAGGTTGGGGATTCACTGGACGGTCATTCCCCCCGAAGACGGAGTGTGGCTGCCTACGTGGTGGGGTAATAAAAAAACCGGTCACACACGTAATGTTCTCATCCGTAGCTGGTGCGTTTGTACCATAGTGTTCAAGTGCTTCGGCTGTTGGGATGATCCCTGGAATCTTTAAGCCAGGGTACGAGACCCCCCCCCCCCCCCCCCCCCCCCCCCAAAAAACAACAATCAAAATGGACGGTCTTAACAGGCCGACAATGTAAGCTGAGGAGACCTTCACAGGTCGAAACGGCTGTCCTTGCATAGGTTCTGTCCTTCCCCCTTTGGGAGGAAAAGCAAATCAGCACTATTAGTCCCCGAGCCGAAGGTTCGGGGAACTATTGTTTCTGTCTGGTCCGTCCGTCCGGTGTCCGTCCGGTGACCGTCCGGCGTCCGGCGTGCCTCCGTCCGTCCGGCTATTCGTCCGTTTGTCTCAAAAATTATTCAGTCTATCATCATCAAATTTGGTATACTAGTTTGCCAAGATGCAAGCTATCCACTGATGTATTTAGTCTAAACATGGGATAAGCCCGCTGTGCCCTAGGCCCTTTGTGTCACAGGCCCGATATGTCCCACGTCAAAACTATTCAGTCTATCATAATCAAATTTGGCATACTAGTTTGCCAAGATGCAAGCTATCCACTGATGTATTTAGTCTAAACATGGGATAAGCCCGCTGTGCCCTAGGCCCTTTGTGTCACAGGCCCGATATGTCCCACTTCTTTCCGGCCGTCAAAACTATTCAGTCTATCATCATCAAAATTTGGTATACTAGTTTGCCAAGATGCAAGCTATCCACTGATGTATTTAGTCTAAACATAGGATAAGCCCGCTGTGCCCTAGGCCCTTTGTGTCACAGGCCCGATATGTCCCACTTCTTTCCGGCCGTCCATCCGTCCGTGCGTGCGTCCTGTTTTCAGTTCTCAATGGTCTCCCCGCTGTGTGTACAGCCGACACATTCCGATTTCGGAGTAGCTCGGCGATGCTGCGAGGGGACTTTGCAGCCGCTCGGCGTTGCACTTGTTCGTTTTATTTTCTTCTTTCTTAGAACACAGAACAAAACATAAAGGTAATGATAACTGAGTTTGATTCTGACGTTGACAAATACAGATATTGGAATTATTTTCATTGACTTCGCCAAGGCATTTGATGTTATCAATCATTCCCTCTTGATAAGAAAACTTAAACACTACAAAATGTCTGATCAAACCCTAATATTCATTAACTCTTTCCTTAGCACAACACGAAATGCTCCTGAAAATGTCCATCTGAGCTTTTTTTATAAATACAAAAGTGAGAGAGAGAGAGAGAGAGAGAGAGAGAGAGAGAGAGAGAGAGAGAGAGAGAGAGAGAGAGAGAGAGAGAGAGAGAGAGAGAGAGAGAGAGAGAGAGAGAGAGAGAGAGAGAGAGAGAGAGAGAGAGAGAGAGAGAGAGAGAGAGAGAGAGAGAGAGAGAGAGAGAGAGAGTTAAAAAAAAACAATTTGACAGT
>CM065682.1:41375224-41380224 GCA_017654935.2 Phymorhynchus buccinoides | reverse complement strand
CAGCTGTTTTATGCATTTTAAGGGAGTATCTCAAACACTCCTTGAGGTAAGCAAATGAAATTACTCTTGGACTTCGTTTTTGACCAAAATGTGAAGATGAAATGTTAATTAAACTAAATAAGAAAAAAACATCAATAGCTTTATGTTTATCTTTGCAAATGTTGCATGTTAACGAAAATATCCTTAGCACATTTTGAGCAGTATATGTCTAAAGGCTATGTATTATTATACCACCAGAGCTTTGAAATATACTCATATGCCATATAACGAGTTAAAGCAGGTTGTCCTGTTCTTTAATCAATGAACCAACCTATGTTATAAATCGCAGATAATGTCCAACATCAGTATGTCATTCTTTAACCGGTTTTTTTGTAACAAGGAATGACCTGTTTTGTTCCCCTCTTCCTGATAAAATAAACAACAACAAAAGAAAAGGAAACAAACCAAGCATAGACACCAGTCACGAACTTCCCACAATGGGCAACAATAACTGCAACCATAGCGCTGCAGTCTTGATCCTTACTAATCTAAGGCACAACCGAATGACACCAGGTCATAATCTTACGTCAAACAAGGGGGCGAAACTGAGAGCACTGCTGAAGAAGAACCCATGAAGTGGGTGGGCGATAGAACCGACACTAAAAGCCAAGGCATAACCTATCCTTTAATTCCTGCCTTGAGGGCTGCAGCAGAGTAATGGCAGGCTCGTGTCAATGATATAAAGTTAGGTGACAATATTGATAGCCTAGAGTGCTCTACAGTCGAGGGCTGTTTGCTGTCGGACGGCTGAAGCTAGGTAAACGAGACGAGACAATGGCGATATCTGTGATGACACCGATGATGATGCTGCTGCTGCTGATGATGATCATGATGGTGAATGTGATGATGATGATGTGATGAGAGTGATGATGATGATTATTATGATGACGATGATGATGACAATAATGATGATGACGATGATGATGACAATAATGATGATGATCATGATGATGATGAGAAGGCGGAAGAGGAAGAAGACGACAACAAAGACAATGACGACGAAGACGACGATGAAAACGACGACGACGACGATGATGATGATGACAATGATGACGATGACGACGATGATGATGATGATAATGATGATGATTGATGATGATGATAATGATGACGATGACGATGACGATGATGATGATGATGATGATGAATGATGATGATGATGATGATGATGAAGACGACAACGACGACGACGACGACGACGATGATGATGAATGATGATGATGATGATGTGATGATGATGATGTTGCAAAGAAAAGAACATAGAGCCAACAAGAAAGATAACAGAGGGAAACAAATCCAATCTTAAAGGTGCAACCATTGCAACGAGTCCTTGTGTTCTTTAACGGTTTGTTTAATATAGGCTAAAAACCCACACAAAAATTAGCTTGACAAAAATCATAATGACGAAGAAAGAGAATTAAGTCAATACACACAAATGCAGCAGATTGGACTAACGAGAAGAATGAGGAATACTTGAAACCGAATATAACACGAGGATAATCAACAGGAATAATTAATTATATAATCCTACCGCAACATGCTAATAAAGCTCCAATACAGGTGAAGATGGGTTTTGTTTTATATATAAGTAGGCCTACTTCAAACACAAGTTATGCATCAATTCAATGCACACACTCGGAGATGATCAGATTTTAACGTGGTGATAGCTCTGATTGTGTCTGCAGTTGTCAGAAAGGCCATAAACAACATGACTTGACTTGATTGGAGATAGATATAGATAGTTCGATAGATAGATAGATTTTTTTGGGGGGTACCATCTCAGTTACGTCGTGTCGTGTCGTTTATTTTATCATATTTTTAAAAAAATTATAGAACATTATCATGTTCATCTTTTGACTTGCGTTTTATCATTTCTATTTTATTCGAGTGCTGGTTTGGTTTTGGGGTCCTTTTTGCCAATATACATAGGGAAACTTTCCCATTGTGGAAGGACCTAGTTGTTTCAAAAGAAACGCGAATGAATTACATATATGTGTCTCGAAATGCAGGTTATATTGTTTGATTATAGAAGACGTGAAATGAATCAAAGAATTATGCTGACTGAGTGTGTGAACACTGAACAGGGAAACATAGGGAAAGAGCATTAACCCTTTCACCGCCAAAGTCGCATTTTAAAGCACCACAGTGATTTAACACCTATGTCACTAAAAGGCATCAAATTGATTGTCTATTATCCAAAGACCCTATTGTCTTTAGTTTTGGGAAGTAAGGATAGACCTTATTTTATATAAATCACAGAAGAATCCCCAATACTGCAGATGGTTTTTGTTCTCTACCCAGGTAAATTTAATGGAAATTTTTGGTTGAAATAACTGCTGGCGGTGAAAGGGTTAAGTGTTTTGGGTCGAATGTGTCTTTGGTCATATTATGTGATGAGGCACAATTGCATTATCAATCAGTCGGGGTCATTTACAAAAATGTATATAACGCACAGTTTGTTTCCTTCACAGGATCGTGAGAAAAATCATTGTACTGCCATGGGTCTTCGCGCCTCGAGCAAGTAAAAGAACTAGATAAACAGAAAGACAGACAGACAGACAGACAAACACAAGAAAGAGATATAGTTGAACACAGAACGAAGAGACAGAGAAGACTATGGATAGACAAAAAAGAGAGAGAGAGAGAGAGAGAGAGAACACTGAACACTGAACACTGAAATTTTTTATTGTACTTTGGCCATGGGCCCTTATGCAAACAAACAGGGGGGGGGGGAGGGTAGTTATATAATCTATAATAGCATTACTACACTCGAAATATTCAAAACTCATTTTACACAAAGTATGTATATGACTTTTCTAAGTTCGTTGTTCAGGGAGGAAATCGGGGGTTTTCATTCAATTACACTTTGTTTCAATTTCATGCGAGAGAGAGAGAGAGAGAGAGACAAGAGAGAGAGAGAGGAGAGAGAGAGGAGAGAGAGAGAGAGAGGAGAGAGGGCGAGAAGGGAGAGAGAGGGGAGAAGAGAGAGAGAGAGGAAAGAGGTGAGGGGGGGGGGGTAAAGCGGGGAGGATTATACTAGCAGCACTCACAACACACGAGATCTCCTCTCTGATCCGACTTCTCGGGCTTCAGCGTTGACGATCTGATCAGGTAGTCTCTTCAGAACGACAGGTCCCAAACAGTACACCTCCTCCTCGCCATCCTCGTCCTCTTCCTCTCACCACCCAGAGCCCAAAACGCCGCAGCAAAGATACGATCGTGGCGGGCGTTTTCGCGTCCGAAGTATTCCCAGAGCTTCACGTTTTCGAGGACAACACAGACATGGTCCATGACAGGCAAGGACCGTACGTCAGTGGATGACCAAACTCCGGGACCACCCCACTCGGCCCTCGCACGTCACTTGGAGGTCATAGAATCTCGATATCACAGCAGCCTCAGAGCCAGCTTCGTCACGGGCGTGGCCTGCCCTTGGTCGTGCCTACGGCAAGATCCATTGGGAGCGCGTTACCTTACTCAGCAATCAGCGGCGCCCTGTTGGCAAAATACAGTAGAATTGCGTCACAGTCGACAGCCCTAAGAGACGGCAAGAGCGTTTCCCAAAACCAGGAAGGGAGCTTGGAAATTACAATAAAATAGCCGGCGACAACATCACAGAGGACGGTGAATTTCATGACAGGTCGCGCTTGCGGCAGCAACTTTCACGAGCAAGCCTAGTTACAGAAGAACACACAACGCAAGACAACTCGAGATCCTCCTTCGCATCTGGCTACCAGAGAACTGCTGAGACGCAGACAGCTGATCGAGCAACGAATTGCTGCACAAAACGCCGAGTATCAACGTCGACTGGAAGAACGCAACGAACGACTAAGAAAGCAGCATTTAGAACATCAGCAAAGACTGCGGCTCCACAATGCCAGCCAGGTCCACCGTCACGGGCTCCGCCATCACCAGGCACGGGGAAACCAAGACAGGAACAGTCTGTCTCCAGACAGAAGCCCTGCAGTTCCACCAGAGGACGGCTCTTCAGGGGGACCCCAGGTCTCTCCAGTTGATAGGAGAATCATCACACGAAAAAGACAACGGGCTGAAAGCGCATCTCCTGTTAGACCTGAACATTCACCACCGACACAGCCACTGAATCCCAACAACCTGGATGGTAATGTTGAGGCTGTGGACAGAGGGCGGGGACGCCCGTTGATCATTTCTAACCGAAGACCAGTCGCCCACCAAAGCAGAAATCCTTCCCCTTCTGTCAGTCCACCTAGAGAACGTGCTGAAAGCTGGGCAGGAGCTGGACAGGCCTTTCCACAGAGACCATTGACGCCCTCTCCAGCATCGTATGGATCGGACAACAACCAGAAAGAGGGCGACCAAAGACGACCGCTGATCATTTCAAACCAGAGACATCCAGGAGAAACCTCTTTCCCTCCACCCGTTCCTGGTTCGGTGGAGGACAGTTCAGGGTCTCCCTTAAGCCGAGCACCATCAGCAGGCCGCTCAGAGCTTGTGGACAGGAGACAGTCGTTGTTAATTTCTAATCAAAGGCAGGAATCTGCAGCACTCTCGGGTGATTCGGCCACCAGACCAGCCCCTGGTGCGGAGTCAAAAGAAAACCTACTTTTAAGCGGAGGTCCGGAAAACAGACAGGGACCTTCCCCAGTCCTGGGACCCTCTCAAACCCCGGGGCAAGGCGTGTCCAACAACCAGGCGTCATCATCGCATCATGCAGTCAACCCGGCAGCTGCCCCGGACGTCGCCTCACTGGGCGGAGGAGGGTTCGTGGCGCCGCAGTACATTCCAGAGAACACCAGGACCTACCAGGGTCATCACGACCTGCCGTCATCGTTCCCCAACCAGCTGCCCAGCGGGGGTGCTGAGAGGCCGCTGGTGGTTGGCGGGTCAGGAGAGGTGGTTGCAAACAACGCCGTGGAGAACAGGCTGGTGGCTGGAGGAGGTGGTGGGGTGGGGGGTGGTCTGCTGGCCATCGACGAGGGCGCCTA
>CM065682.1:41362724-41370224 GCA_017654935.2 Phymorhynchus buccinoides | reverse complement strand
AAAGACTCGGGAAATTGTTATTTATTTTATTCGCTCACTTATAATAATGATACAAAAAAACAGTTAAGACAAAGCTGTTTTCCCGTACATGGACAGTGCATGGTCTCTCTTTGTGTGTGCATTGTCCTGCCAGACTGAATATTGGAGTTCTTATATACACAAAGAAAAAGGTTAAGCACCCCTTAAAGCAAATTAGCTATTACAAATGTGACAGGAGGGATGAGACGCAGGGTTGAAGCAGTCATCCAGGCACAGGGAGGAAACACACGCTACTGAACTTTGATTTGCCAAATGAGTTTTGGACACTCCTCATGACGTGGTTTTTTTTACAATAATTTAACTTTTGATATAGCCATATGAAATTGTTACATTGATGGTATATTTTTGAAATTGAAAATGACAACCCTTTTTGTTTCAGAATATCAGAATGCATTTGTAAAACCATACATTAAATTATGCGTTTTCATATAGTCAGATAGTCAAACTTTCATTGACTAATCAATGTTGTTTCATTCTTTATTGATTATTTGCAATAAATCTCGATTTCATCTCATCTACAGCAAAAAGAGTGGTGGGGTGCTTAACTTTCTTCTTTGTGTATAATAAGAAAAAGGCATGACAGAGGGCAAACCCACTGCTGGGAAACACTAACAAAAAAGGTGTTGCGCTCCGCTCAGCTCAAATAATGTGCCACCTGGAGGTAGGAGGATTTCGTCTATATGTTTCGACACACTCAGGCAAAATTCCCCTGCCTACAGATAAAGACACTCACAGAAACTCATTTAATAATCTACCTTTATTCACTGATTGCAGCACTGCACCCGTTGTAGCCTGTCACTAAGAGCCCTATATACCAAGCCAACTCCCCTGGCGATGCAAAAACGTTTTGAAGATTTGTGATTTGTGAAATGTATTTTATTTTGATAATAGTTCGTAGGAAACGACTTGATTCTCAGGATAGTTTCTGCTATTTAATGAAATGGTTCTTCTAAAAGACAATGACATGGATGCTTTCAGTGCTAATTTTTGTTCATGCTATAATTTACAGCATGTGAAAGTTTGCTTTAAATAGAATACTCTCCGCTCCCCCAAAAAAGCTCTGTATATGTGTGCGTATGCGTATGTATTTGTATATTCGCGCGCCTACTCATTATTATTACGCCTTAACGACTTTATTTGGTCAGTTTTGGCCAGTATGTATGTCTAGGCGTTCGTGATTTATGAATTTGGCCGACCCACGTTAAAACATTATGCAGCATAATGCTAAAAGTGTTCCATCGAGTTACACAAGCACAGCTCGCCTATTTCTGTGCACAATCGATCATCTTCGCTGCTTGTGTGACTCGGTAGATCACTTGCTTATTTCCCACCACTGGTCCAGCCGCTATGTGTTGAGGGTCCGCTACGCTACATACGATCCGATCTCAATGCGGTGCGATTGCGACGATGTCAGTCATGATGCACGTGAAACACTTCCGTCTAAAAGAATGATTCTGCTATTTTCGCTCACTATAGTCAAGCAGCCCCAATACATGCATTTCATGTGAATGAAGAGTCATATCGTTGAAATAGCACCGCATTGATAACGAATCGTATGTAGTGAAGCAGGACATTTACCCCCCCCCCCCCCCCCTCATTTGTAGAGGGAGAAGTTCAGCATTTACAGTGGTGACATGATGCAATATAGCCCTACAGGCAGGTATCTTCTTCTTCTTCCGATTGGGGATGATTATCCTGCCCCACGCCCAAAGTCTTCGTTTAGATTGCTATTGGTGCACAGGATGGCATGCTTTGTGAGTTCTGTGTCATCCAATCCACCGGCACACACGAACTACTCGTACGGAATAGTGGAATGGGCTTTAAAGTTCGCGCAAGATCTCGTGCATGCGTTCGAACACAGGACCTCAGTTTTAGGTCTCATCCTAAAAGGACCAGGAAAATAGGAGTAAAGTGCATTTCCCAAGGACACACCACTGTGAACAGAGCTGGGTTCGAACTAGCGCATTCGCAAACCCGTTGGGTTACGAGCGGCGACTATCTTTCAATGGAAGAGGCAAGGTCTTGTGTGTGTCGTTACCTATATATTCGTTTCTTAATGTATTTACCTCCTCTCCGAGCCTTCTAATTGTTTCTGTTTCTTAGAACTACATTTGCGAAAAGGTGTTAACTATTTCCTTAACAAGAAGAGATCTAACGTTCAGAAATATAAATATATACACATTGCGGTACAATAATATGCTATGGGGTAGTGTAGTTTTTTTTTTTTTTTTTTTACACATCTAAAAGTAAACATTTCTATCCCATGACATTCACTTGACATACCCTCCTATCCCTAATAGAAATATTAGATGTGATGCATGCATAAGTTATTGTTCCTTAATTCAAGACAAGTGTGCGAACGCAGCGCACGACATTAACGATATGGTGACTTTGGATGTCATCGTCGATAACAAATGTCTGTACATACAATTTTTCTGTCTTAGCCTTAACGTGTATGTATTTCGACTAAACAAGTAATTACGATGTTCAGTGTGCTGTGATGTATTTTTAATTTTACCACATAAATCATGAAAGAACCCCTCTGTTTGGATCGGCCTTTGTTCGAAAAATAATTTTTGGAAATTGTGTTGGGCGTTGTGTGTGATTGTGTTTTTGTGCAAATCATCAATAACGTGTGTTAATTGAAGGAAGTTTGCAGCACCTTAGTTAATGTCATGTTTTACAAAGTAGGAATAAGTTATTTTCTTAAAGACACACCAGATCACGTGTCAAATATCACGGGTATTCACGGGTTTTCCCTCTTATAACTGGAAAGAAAATCTTGGTTTGACCAGGTCTCACTATACCATACAAATGCCCCTAAACTCAAAGCGATACATCAGTTTAAAAGAGCAGCCTCAATTCGGAAACATGGGGGGGATTTATGATATGGGTCACAACTACCCAAAAAAAAACAAGGGACTTAATCGTGGCGCGTCTGTGTATCTTTAAAAACATCCGCTCCAAGCATTAAATCAGTGATTTTTGTGGGGATATGTCAGATATGAAAGAAGGATGGATGATTATGATGAAAAATAAATCCGTTGCTAGGTGTCCGTGCATTGTTTGTGGATGCTAGCGAACCTGTAGTTTAGAAAATAGCAAACTGGCTCATCACATGTTACGACACTAATCAAAATAAGTTTAGTGTCACATAATAGGAAATACACTACTTTCACATTGTGACAGTTTGCGTTGTAAGAGCATGGTTGCTTGGAGGGGCCTGGAACCAGTTTTAATACCAGAGTACCATCAAATGTGTACCAGACTTTAGAGAACACGACTGTGGGGGTGTTTGGGGACAATAAAAACAAGCTGCTTGGGGGTCATAGGGGAAGATGGGTTAAAAAGCGCAATGGGCGGGTAAGAAAGCCCACCCCAATTATCTCATGAAATAAAGAATTTTTTCAGTCAAATTTGCCCATGATACGAATGCCTAGACATTAACACTAGTCTCATAGGCAAAATGTGACTGAAGATTTGCTTCATTTCATGATATATTTGGGTTGGGCTTAAATTCTTACCCGCCTATGGGCTTTTGAACCCGTCTTCCCCTAAACATTTTTTCCTAACTCCGCTCTTTAGTTCTATACAGACTGCGATGAAAAACACGTAAGACATGCATGAATGGTGTGTTTCTTCGGGGACACAGAGTGCTGTTAGAAACCGGCAAATGTGTTTTTTTCTCTCTCCCGTATCAAGCACAGTTCTACGATCACATCAAATATTGGTATGCATTTCAAGTTGTAATTATGATAAGACTTAAAATTGATCAACCCAAAAAAGGAATGGTTCCAGCAAAAAAAATAGTAAAAATGCATGGCTTTGTACATCGATTTATCGGCGCGAATATGTAGACGTTGTGGGGGGACATCTCCTCCTGGCTCTGCGTTTCACTTTGTGTTCTTTTCGTGGTCGTTGATCGGGTTAGGGTTTAGGGTATCTAGATGGTCTTTTTTCCACCCTCTTTGCAATGCAACTATCATCTGTTTTTTATTTTTATTTTTTTTTTTGTCAAAATATTCGGTTTCTTTCTTTTATTTTAAAAAACATTAAATCGCTGCCTTATGATAAACCGGGAAGAAACCCAAACCTTTTATCCGCTACCCCTGATCATATCCGTAATCAAGAACCACACTACATTAAAGGACGGGTGGGGGCGGTCAAAATTTGATACTGCACAAACCTTACAAAAAAAGTTTTGTGTCAAGCAGGATATTTTCAACAACACGGTGAGGGGCATAACAAAATTCTACAGGGCAGGAACGGAGCAAAAAGGGTGTTATGCTCCTCTCAGCTCCATTGTGATATTACAGCCTCATTTTTACACACGACTCATTGCCTGTGTTAGGGCTGTTAGGTTGGTATGTATGCTACCAACCGATTTGCGTTTGTAAAGATTTCAGAGTTCCAACTCATTTCAGAGTTCCAACTCATTTCTTCCAACACAATGTTTATTCTATCTCTCAGTCTGACGTGACTGTCTGACGTGACTGTCTTGAGATAGCCTCTGCCAACATCGTCTCTGCCGAGAAGAGATCTGGAGAGGTAGGCCTATTTGCGCGTTAACTCGCTCTTCTGAAGAAGAGGATTAAGTAGAATGATGCCTACTACCCTTTAGTTTCCGCTGAGTGCGCGAAACTAGTTCTTCATAAGGGTAAGCGAGGACCCTTTACACGTTGTCACTGATTGCAGCACCGCACCCTAAGTACTCTACACTACGGTGTTCCTAATATACCCGCTATGCTCAGCTAACAGTACGAAAACGATTTGAAGGTTTGCGAACTGTAGAAACTATATTATTTTAATATCAATTAATTGTGAAAGCCGTTTGACTCTTCGGATCGTTTTAACCTTTAATGAAGTAGGTTTTCCTAAAATACGAGCGTGCTTTGCTTTAGATATGGTTTATTAATTAATCAAAAATAATAACTGTACTAAGTATGACCGACTACAAGATTACTTTATTTAGAAAACTTCCTCCATATATGTCACTCAGTTTTCCCGCATGACTGTTCTGTTAGCCGTAAGATGATCCACTCTGTGTGTTTACATGTTTTCTCTGATCGGCACACTGAAATAACATCACGCAAACATTATGCACCCGCGTATGCGTAGGCCCTGCAAAATGCAAAGTGTTCGATCGAGTCACACGAATACGGAATAGTTAACTTGTTACGATACTTTCTGTAATAACCTAGCCTACACACACCGTCGCTAATCGCGAATATACTCTATTCACGATGGCGACGCACACACCCCTCACTGCCATAGGCTACGAAAATCCCATTCTATAATTGGAGCATGACTTTTTCTACAACTGTCACAACAGCGATTTAAAGAATAATTATTGCTATATATAGGTCTACCAGACTGCAACACGAATCGGGATTTCCAATCAAACAGGGCAAATCTCATCACAGTGTGTGTGTCAGATCTGAGACGAGACCTCTGTCGATGAGCCCCCCCCCCCCCCCACCGCCCCCCCCCCCCCCTCAGCCAGGAAGGTTGAGTTTAATTTTGTTGTTAATAAACTATCCGTCTGATATAAAAAATTTTTTGTTAATATGACTTGGCATATTCTCTCTCTCGGTGTGTGTGTGTGTGTGTGTGTGTGTGTGTGTGTGTGCTTGCTCGCACGCTCCCGCTCCCGCGCGCAAGTCAGCCTCATCCAACTGTGACTGACCCCTCCCTCCCCCACCTCCCCAGCAACACTCTGAGGCAACGTAGCATAACAGTTCATGCATAACCAAAGTTGACAACGCACAGTTTAAATAAAAGGGTTTAAAGATACACTGACGCACCACGATTAAGTCTCTTGGTTTTTTTCTGGGTAGCTGTGACCCACATACAGATGTCCTCAACTTCAAATTGAGGCTGTTCTTTAAAATGATGTTTCGGCTTTGAATTTGGGGACATTTGTATGGGAGTGAGACCTGGTCTGTAAAAGGATAGCAAGCATGGGGGTACATGGGAGTGAGAACAATTTTGAAGCGGAGAACGAAGGAAAATTCATTTAACGTCCTCCGATCTGGAACAGACACATATGGGACAATTATAGAGATAAAGATGGTGGGAACGATCCCGGAGGCAATGCCCGGAGGCAGTGCAACACCAGGAAAGTCCGGATTTGTTTTAACAATACAGATGTATTATCTGATAAAGATGGAGAACGAAAGGAATGGGGATAGATATATAGTGGGAGGGGGACATAGACAAAGAGAATCTGGTGGAAGATGAGAGAGAGAGAGAGAACACTAAACACTGAACATTTTAATGAATAGGCCGTTGGTCCATGTCATTGGGGTGGTTAACTAAAATAATTTAAGGATCATTTGCTATGGTTTTTCAACGCATGCAGATAGAGAGTATGAGAGAGAGAGAGAGAGAGAGAGAGAGAGAAGAGGAGAGAGGGTGAGAGAGAGGAGAAGGAGAGAGAGAGAGAGACTAGATGAGAGAGAGAAGAAGATAGAGTAGAGAGAGAGAGACAGATCTAGACAGTACAGGGAGAAGAGAGACGATGAAGTGAGATGAGATAGAGACTGTAGAGAGATAGAGAGAGCCAATAGGTAGAGTAGAGAAACACTAGAGAGAGAGGTGAGAGAGAGTAATCAGAGAGACATTGAACAGTAGGAGAACAGAGCAAGTGGATGTTAGAACACAGTCGAGATATTGCCAACCGTATCAGTATTGTCACGATACATCATTTGTTTGTTAAATGCTGAAATAAGTAGAATGAGATCGATAGTTTTTTTATTATAACAACAAAATTTATACTGAACTTACCTGGTCTGATTTTTTTTAAAAGTATAGTCGTGTGTGGGTATGCTGGTGAGTCCAAATAGGGCTTAATGCTGCAACTATAGTGTTCAAAGTCAAATTGTAACGTGTGCATATTCTATTAAAAAATAAAACCCCAGTAGAAACACACGATGCTCTTCTATGTATTGTGCATAAATTTTCTTATTATTTTATATGACTTTCACCATCTTCCGATACGCGCAGTGCGTCGCTGCGCGTGCGCGATGTGTGCGCGTGTGTGTGTGTGTTGTTGTTGTGTGTGTGTGTGTGTGGTGTGTGTTTGTTGTGTGTGTGTGTGTGTGGTGTTGTGATGTTGTGTGTGGTGCGTCGCGCGCGTGTGTTGCGTGTGTGTTGGTGGTGTGTGCGTGTCGTAGCTCGTGCGATGTGCGTGCGGTGTGTTTGCGTGCGTGCGTGATGGTGCGTTAGGCGTGGCGGTGTGCGTGTGTGTGGTGCGTGTGCGCGTGGGGTGCGTTAACCTGTGTTTTTCAAAATCTTAGTTTTGTACATTTTCCCCTTCTTTCATTTCAGAACTGATATCAGGATATATTCTATATGCCTTACGTATAGAGTTGCTAGCTATCAGGAGTAAGTTGTTGTGAGATATGCAAAGCTTTACAGCTGTACCTAATGTTGAGTAGGAGTTTGACTTTTATCGAACAG
>CM065682.1:41351865-41362224 GCA_017654935.2 Phymorhynchus buccinoides | reverse complement strand
TCTCCTCTTTCCCCTCCCCTCCCTCCTTTTCCTCTCTCTTTCCCTTCTCTTCTTTCCCTCCCTCTTTCCCCCCCTTTCCCTTCCCCCTCTCCTCTCTCCCTTCCCCCTTTCCCCCTCTCTCCCCCTTCCTCCTTCTTCTCTTTCCTCCCCTCTCTTTTCCTTCCCTTCCTTCCTCCCCTCCTCTCCTTCCTTCTCTTTCCCTTGTTTTTCTCCCCTCCTCTCCCTCCCTCTCCTTCCCTCTTCCCCCTTCTCCCCCCTTTTCTCTTTCCTTTCCCCTCCCCCTCCCCCTCCCTTTTTTCCTTTCTCCCTCCCCTCTCACCTCGTGTCACATTCCCTCTCATGCGGGGTCTTTGAGCCCCTGCTCGCAGTCTTGCGCATCTCGGCTGCTCTAAATATGCTAATGAGACGTGACGTCAGATTTATGCGCAAAGTGGGACATATCAGATCCAGAGCGCACGGAAACAGGGTGCTACGTCTGCCATCCACTGAACACCCCTGAAACGACTCAGCAACGCAGCAGAACAGTGTCTCCTGCGACGAGTTGACTCTGGATCACCTGATATTTATTGATCCTTGCAAACTGCTAATGTTGGTGCTGTGATCGCACAAGCCAGGGTGTGGCTGTAGTTGGAAGATCGGACCATTTAGATGTATCAATTCAAACTGAGGGCATGCACGAAGAAAAAAAGAAAAGAAGAAAGCCCTTTCGCGAACATTTTGTCCTCTCGTGATCTACAATAAGCCTAGGGTCTCCCATAGCCATATATATTCTTGATCAGCATGTCACAACCTATTCAGATCCTGAATTTTGAACCGCCAGTGCCAAACCTCCGCCAAGGAAGACTCACAGTACCGAAATTTCCTTCCTTCATGTCCGAGCTGTATCTCATGAACCAGTGGGTAGAACGGCTTCAAAGTTTGTGTGGTAATGTAACATGGCGAGTAATGAAATAAATACTTGCAATAAATACCCCCAAAAAAAAGCAAAGCAGAAACAGGGTCATTTTTAGACTAATGTGCACATAAGGACAAAAAGTGAGTGAGAGGACTTAATACACGTGATTAACAAATACAAGAGAAAACATAGCTTAAAAAGGGGGTGAATTTGGTAATCGCGTCTTGCTGAAATATGTTACAAAAACCCCCACAAAAACCCTAAATTGGACGAATCCTAAGCCCTCGCTAAAAAGCATTCAATGTTGCAGCGTTCCTCACGCTATATGCCTAACGGGACCTTCACGCACACTTTGCGCACCTAGGCCTTCAGACACACGGACTTCTATACTTCTACAGGTGCCCCCCAAGGAACAGTTTTGTCCCCAGTTCTTTTTACATTGTACACAAACGACTGTAGAGGCACTGAAGAAACACCTGTCATTAAATACTCAGATGATTCTGCCATCGAAGATTTGTCAAACTCTGATTCTGTGTACTTCAGTGAAGTCAAAAGGTTTTGTTCATGGTGCAAAGATAATTATCTGGATTTAAATGTTGTTAAAACAAAAGAACTGCTTGTAGATTTTCGTAGAAACCCAGTGCCAGTGCCACATTTGGAAATTGATGGTGAAACGGTTGAAAGAATTGATGAGTACAAATACCTAGGCACAGTTTTAGACAAGAAACTTACTTTTGATAAACACATTGAGCATATACATAAGAAGAGTCAGTCCAGGATCTTTTGTTTACAGAGGCTAAGGAATATTGGTGTCTGTTCAGATATTCTTCAAACCTACTACCGATGTTGCATTGAATCTGTTCTTACTGTGTCATTTATCTGTTGGTATGGAAGCTTGAGTGTAAAAAGTAAGCGCGTGTTGAGTGATATGGTGAATGTGTGTAGTAAAGTTGTGGGTGCAAGGCAGAGTGGTATGCAAGAGTTGTATGACAGACAAGTAGTCAAGAAAGCCAGGAAAATTCTTAATGATAACAGTCATGTTCTGGCAAAATACTATGAAGTATTACCATCGGGCCGTCGATACAGAACTCTAAAACTGAAAATAAGAGCACAGAAAACTTTCTTACCAAGATCAATTCATCTGTTGAACTCTTAATGCACTGCATTGAGTGATTGTTTTGCTGAGCAGCCTGTCCATCTCCTTGGGATTGAATTTGTATTCGTATTCGTCCAGTTTGTTAACTACAATATTGCAGTGTTATTAGTTATTAGTTTATATTCTTTAATTGTTGATAAATGTGTTTATTGTTGTTTGTTTTTGTTGTTGTTGATAAATGTGTTTATTGTTGCTGTTTTTCTTATGTGCACCTGACTGCAATTTCTCAGTTATGAGATAATAAAGATGATTTGATTTGATTTGATTTGATTTGTATAGAAGTCCATGTTCAGACATAAGCGCACGTCACACGTCACACATATATATAACCTTGCAAACTAAAGAATATCGAATAGAACCGTACCTTTTTAGTACTATTTTGGATAGACAACAAAAACAGGCTCTATGTAAATTGAGAATTAGTGCTCATAATTTAAAAATCGAAATTGGTAGACACGAGAATATTGTAAGAGAAAACAGACTTTGCCAAAAATGTCATGAAATAGAAGATGAGTTACACCTTTTGAATACCTGCGTTATGTATAAAGAAGATCGTTACAAATTGATGGAAAATGTAGACAAACAAAGTTTAGAATCAAATGTTCAGTCTCCATCAGATATGATGATGTTAGATGAACTACAGCCATTTGTGGCAAAATATGTTAGTATTTGTTTTAACAAAAAAAGCATGAATAGTATTTTGCGTTGTTTGTAATCTTAACCTGTGCCTTATAAGCCTTTGTTTAGGTTTCATGGCAATAAACCAATGTTCAAATGTTCAAATGTTCACCCCGTTAGATCTGAATGTCAACAACATGTATGACCGCATCAGCAGAATCCTCAGAAGACCAATACAGAAATGGAACGGAACAAATTGCTTTCAGACCTGCTCCCTGCAGGCTCCCCAAGGAATAGAAACGAATAATTGAAGAAAATAAAATGACAGTGACATAGTGTGAACCCCTCCCCTTCTTGCCACTGCAACCCTCCTTTTCCTTTCCTAATCATGGCCTCCCCAGCCCTCTCCTCTCCTTAAATCACTTTCGGCAAAACAGTTCTCTCAATCTGTTTTACAGCCCTTTTTTGTGTTTCTCTTCTTGTCACAATGCCTTTCTAGTAATGTTCGTTTTTTCATCTACCCAATCCCTAATTTCCTCCTGGCCTTTCCCCCATTCACTTGCCCATTATCTCCCTTCCAGTGCATCCCAATTGCGCCGATTTTAATCACCCCTGCACTCAATTGCACCGTTGGCAATGGCGCCGCTTTTCCATCATCAATTGCGCAGATTGTAATTTAAAGAAGTAAGTACACAAACAGACTACATTCATTGTCATCTTTAAGCTAATTCGTTAAAAAAAAGGATTACAAATTCAATAACAATCTTTTATTTAGGGTCGTGACAATTTTAACTTTGGAGATGAAATATTATTTCCTCTACTAAGTCTACCCAGTGCTTTTTTTTATTTTTATAGAAAATTGCACTTGAGGTACCGAAAACTCCTAACAAACAGTAACATTCAGCAAAGTCATAACGAATCTTCGGGAATAAGAAGTCTACCCTTCAACCAAATCTGAATAAAATCCATCCAGTTTGGATTTTTTGGGCGGGGGGGAAGAGGGGGGGGGGGGGAGAAAATCGAAGCACACACAGAGAGACAGACACACAGAGACACACAGACAAGAACATAGACCCGAAAACATTACCCATTACATAATCTGTCTGACGGGGTAAACCTTGCTGACAATGAAGGGGCGGAAGAGATGGCAAACAGATATGAAGAGAAGGGGGTAGCTTGGAAGGGAGATGGGGACATTTTCTGTGTATAAAATAGTCATTATGCACAGAAAAATGCACGAAAAGATTTATTTTTTTCCCTCAGGAAATGTGGAAGCCCGTGCTTTTAAGGTTCGAGTCGTGCTTTTAAGATGTAATTTGACGTGTTCTAGAGGCTTATGCCGCAGGTCAAGTGCCCGATATTTCTTGCATCATTTGGGTTCAAAGAAGAAGAAGAAGAAGAAGAAAGATAATGGTTATTAAGCTCGTGCTCTGGGCCTGTATTCACGTTGAGATAGCATGAGACTTAGCATGATGCTAGCTTAGAAGCTCTTCCAAAAGTCCTATTAAATCCTATAGGACATTGGAAGAGCTTCTAAGTTAGCATCATGCTAAGTCTCATGCTATCTCAACGTGAATACAGGCCCAGAGCAACGTTTGCGCAAAAAATACTCTTCAGATTGAAAAGAAGAGGTTCATTTTTGTTTCATTAGAGTCAATGCCGTAGTCACCCCCCGTTGGTTCAAATGCCAGAAGTGGTTACTGCCAACGTACCGACTACAGATACAGAATATGATTTGTCAATAACATTGTGCATCAAACTTTGTGTAATCTTATCTTATTGTAAAAAAAACGAAAATGGTTTTCGTTTATTTACATAAACAATAGGAAAGCATTGAAACGGTGCAAACCTTCGCCAGAATACTGGGTATCAACATGGGCTGTTTTATGGCTACTGGGGGGGGGGGGGGGGGGGGGGGGGGTGGGGTACTGTTCATATAGTACAAAAACAATTCCCTTAACCATGTTTGACTTTCACTTTCACTTTTCCCCAGCCCTCACCCCCACCCTCCTCTTCATCTAGACCGACTGGCAAAGCCAGCGTCGTGTACAACGCTATTCTTCTTCTTCTTCTTCTTCTTCTGCGATCCCAGGCCATATGGCCATAATGGTAAGGTACATATGTGTCCGGTTTTCAGTTTTCACTGGTCTCCCCGCTGCGTACAGTCGACACATTCCGATTTCGGAGGAGCTCAAAGGAGAAAATTATTTGGAAGATGTTTTTTGAAAAAAGGCAGGAGAATGGGCCAATAAGACAGAAAAATAGTAGATAACAGAAAGAAAAAGGAAAAAAAGGCAGAGTCAAAGAGACTGGCAGATTAGAGGAAGCTACAAGCACATAACTTCCAGAAGGTGGGGGAACTATTTTTACGAAAGACCTCCCCGGTATCCCGACGGAGACAACGCTATACAAATTCTCATTTTTATTATTAATCCATTCCACCCATTATATTCTAACCATACACCCCCCACCCCCCACCCCCATCTTCATCCTCATACTGACCCCCCCTCCTACATTGTTTCTCCTCGTTTCTGATATACCTCCTCACCGACTATAACAATATCCCCCCCCCCCCTCCGCGCTCGCCTCCCCCTCTTTCTGCCACATATCAAATAAACACACACATGCACGCACACAAGCACACACACGCACACAAGTACACACACACTCTCACACACTCATACGCACGCACGCACTCACTCACACACACGCGCACGCACACGCACGCACACACACGCACACGCACACGCACACGCACACGCACATAAACACACACGCTCGCGGGCGCACGTACTCATACGCACACGCGCACGCGCGCGCGAGCAAGCACACACACACATGTCCCCATCTCTATGATTGTTTTATACACTTACCTCTCTCCCACTTCCTCTCTTCCTCTTCTCTTGATTCTTTATGGGCAGAGAGAGAGAGAGAGAGAGAGAGAGAGAGAGAGAGAGAGAGAGAGAGAGAGAGAGAGAGAGAGAGAGAGAGAGAGAGAGAGAGAGAGAGAGAGAGCGAGTGGACACCTTAGTTTTGAAACTAGACTAAAAAACGAAGAAGCATTAGTGCCCATCTCTCTCTCTCTCTCTCTCTCTCTCTCTCTCTCTCTCTCTCTCTCTCTCTCTCTCTCTCTCTCTCTCTCTCTCTCTCTCTCTCTCTCTCGTATTAGCAGCAATGCTCAGTTCTTCCCTTTTTAAAAATTTAGTCTAAGTTTCAGAACTACGACATCCTCTCTCTGTCTCTATCTGTCTGTCTGTCTCCCTCTCTCTCTGTCTCTCTCACTCTCTCTCTCTCTCTCTCTCTCTCTCTCTCTCTCTCTCTCTCTCTCTCTCTCTCTCTCTCTCTCTCTCTCTCTCTCTCTCTCTCTCTCTCTCTATCTCTGCCAAAGAGAAGGAGCTAGTAGACTAGGCTGTATCCTACAGGAGGCACTGTATCGATTTCTTTCGGAGAGGCTTGAGGAGGGATTGGCATAATTCAGCCTTGTGTGAGCCGTCCGCCAGCCTAATGGACCTTTCAACATCATGTTCACTGTTCTGTCCCCTGCTCTTTTTGCACGGAATCACACACAAGCTCGCTCCGTCGCTCGCTCGCTTCTTGACAAGCGCCGCCAAGCACTTACGTAGGAATGTTTGCGCGTGTGTTTTAGGGTCGGTGTACATCTTGTGTCCTGGCTAATACAAAGCATCTGTTTTGTGTCAGTCTGAGTATTTTTCACACCTGCTGCCATGTCATTTACACCGACTGGCGTGCGTTGTGTACGCATTTGGTCTGCTGTCGCCCATGTTGTTTGGGTCTTGGGGAAGGGAGACCAAAAGAAGCAGACCTGCTTTGTGTGTATAGCCTGTCAGCAAGTCAAAAGCAACAAGGCGTGTGCTACCTTTCACACGATTGTCAAACATGCCGGGTCCTCGGTAGAACACAGATGGACACCGAGCATTACTCGCCGTTCGGCGTTCGCAAAGCTGCGAAACGAGAGTGCGCGTCAGTGTACGTGCGCGCGCGTGTGCATGCATGAAATGAACTTGAAGAACGCATTTCACTGCGGTTTGAAGTGCGGTGAGGAAAAGTGCGTACACATACCCAGAGAGAGAGAGAGAGAGAGAGAGAGAGAGAGAGAGAGAGAGAGAGAGAGAGAGAGAGAGAGAGAGAGTCCTAGACACAAGAAAATACACCAGCAAGGCTACTTTAAAGGGGTACCCCGACGGATGAGTTTTTGCAAGAAACACGTCGAGATCACCAGGATCTCTATTACAGAGATCGCAACACTCACTTTGCTCTGGTTTTCTAGAAATTAACCGTCAAATCTGCGATTCCTCCTTAGCGGAGGAGCTGGAAGTCATATTCTTTCAGTGAAAGAGAAGGCATATTTCTAATGGCCGCCTGAGTCGCTAAGACAAAAATCACGACATTTCCACAATACAAGCCTTTTTATTTACAGCTTACCAAAAGAAGTTTCGCTCACAACACAGGAGATAGCTGTAATTTATTTTACTGCACTACAAAAAAGAAAAAGCTTCAACCACTCTGAGTGTCCTCCACCCACCCCGTCCAAAATGGCTTCTTTCTCCGGGAAGTCCGCCAAGGAGGAATCGCCGTTTTGACGGTTTGATTTCTAGGAAACCAGAGCAAAGTGAGTGTTCCGATCCTTGAAAAGGTTGTCTTTCTGGTGATCTCGACGTGTTTCTTGCAAAAGCCCACCCGTCAGTGTGTCTCTTTAAAAACAACTGTTCAGGAACAGTGCCTTTGCAAGGACAGCTGTTTTCTTGTAGAATGATCTTCTTGCTCAGGTTGGGGATTCACTGGACGGTCATTCCCCCGAAGACGGAGTGTGGCTGCCTACGTGGTGGGGTAATAAAAACCGGTCACACACGTAATGTTCTCATCCGTAGCTGGTGCGTTTGTACCATAGTGTTCAAGTGCTTCGGCTGTTGGGATGATCCCTGGAATCTTTAAGCCAGGGTACGAGACCCCCCCCCCCCCCCCCCCCCCCCCCCCCCCCCCCCCCAGCAAAAACAACAATCAAAATGGACGGTCTTAACAGGCCGACAATGTAAGCTGAGGAGACCTTCACAGGTCGAAACGGCTGTCCTTGCATAGGTTCTGTCCTTCCCCCTTTGGGAGGAAAAGCAAATCAGCACTATTAGTCCCCGAGCCGAAGGTTCGGGGAACTATTGTTTCTGTCTGGTCCGTCCGTCCGGTGTCCGTCCGGTGTCCGTCCGGCGTCCGGCGTGCCTCCGTCCGGCTATTCGTCCGTTTTTCTCAAAAACTATTCAGTCTATCATCATCAAATTTGGTATACTAGTTTGCCAAGATGCCAGCTATCCACTGATGTATTTAGTCTAAACATGGGATAAGCCCGCTGTGCCCTAGGCCCTTTGTGTCACAGGCCCGATATGTCCCACGTCAAAACTATTCAGTCTATCATAATCAAATTTGGCATACTAGTTTGCCAAGATGCAAGCTATCCACTGATGTATTTAGTCTAAACATGGGATAAGCCCGCTGTGCCCTAGGCCCTTTGTGTCACAGGCCCGATATGTCCCACTTCTTTCCGGCCGTCAAAACTATTCAGTCTATCATCATCAAATTTGGTATACTAATTTGCCAAGATGCAAGCTATCCACTGATGTATTTAGTCTAAACATGGGATAAGCCCGCTGTGCCCTAGGCCCTTTGTGTCACAGGCCCGATATGTCCCACTTCTTTCCGGCCGTCCATCCGTCCGTGCGTGCGTCCTGTTTTCAGTTCTCAATGGTCTCCCCGCTGTGTGTACAGCCGACACATTCCGATTTCGGAGTAGCTCGGCGATGCTGCGAGGGGACTTTGCAGCCGCTCAGCGTTGCACTTGTTCGTTTTATTTTCTTCTTTTAGAACACAGAACAAAACATAAAGGTAATGATAACTGAGTTTGATTCTGACGTTGACAAATACAGATATTGGAATTATTTTCATTGACTTCGCCAAGGCATTTGATGTTATCAATCATTCCCTCTTGATAAGAAAACTTAAACACTACAAAATGTCTGATCAAACCCTAATATTCATTAACTCTTTCCTTAGCACAACACGAAATGCTCCTGAAAATGTCCATCTGAGCTTTTTTTATAAATACAAAAGTGAGAGAGAGAGAGAGAGAGAGAGAGAGAGAGAGAGAGAGAGAGAGAGAGAGAGAGAGAGAGAGAGAGAGAGAGAGAGAGAGAGAGAGAGAGAGAGAGAGAGAGAGAGAGAGAGAGAGAGAGAGAGAGAGAGAGAGAGAGAGAGAGAGAGAGAGAGAGAGAGACGAGAGAGAGAGAGAGAGAGAGAGTTAAAAAAAAACAATTTGACAGTGACAAGTTGCTGCAAAACGTTTTGTTATAGTCGTAATAATGTTTTTCTAATGTTTCAAAAAAAGAAGAAAAAAAGAAGAAGAAAGTGATGTGTTCCATGGTCTGTTTGTAAAGAGTAAAGAGTATAGAAAGTGAAAAAACAAAACACAAAAAACTCTTTCCTTAGCAATCGTAAACAGCTTGTTGAAATCGGACCAGCCAGATCAGCACTACCTACTCCCAGTTATAGTCCAGAAGGAAGCTGTCTCTAAATTGCCTAGTAAACGAGATTTTTCATGTTCTTAGTTATTTGAGATGGCTAAAACATTCGAACTGGTATTGATAGTATGATGTTTAAGAAGTATTATAGTATAAAAAAAAATCGCCACTTATAGTAATACCCTGATCAATACAAAGATATATCTGTTTAAAGACAGAATTTACAATTGAACTAAAAAGCATCAAAACGCTACACTCACACAAGCACATGAAGATGAAATAAACAATAAACACGGCGAATAAAACCAAATTTTCGTCTTTAAAAAGACTTTGACGAGGTGAATGAAGACAACACACTGAACCTAACAATGACCGTAGTGAATGGATGACGCATACTAATACTAAATACTAGTACTAAAGACAGAATTGACGTAACATTCTGTATCGTCTTGATCGCCAATAAAGATCATTTTGACTTGCCTCGACTTGACTTAATGTCCTGCTAAGAAAGGTAGCACTGACAAACGGAAAGAACCGAGACATGATGGAGGGGTTGGGGGTGTAATCCACAACTGAAGGTATCGCCGAGCAACAGACAAGTTCTGGACTGCTTTTCCTCTCCCACACTAAACATGGGATTTAGCACTCAAAGCCGAAGATAATAAATGGGGGTGATTCAATGTTGTCAGCTATTGACTACTTTTACGTGTGCAGGGCGTTGCTAGTACCTTTCATGAACATTTAGTGATTGTGTCGCGTAAACCAAAAGGAAGGGAAGGAAGGCGGCAGAGTGGTTAAGACGTTCGCCTGCCAATTTCAATGCGTGAGTGACCCGGGTTCGAATCCGGGCCTCGCCCTTTCTTTCTAGTTCGATGGGAAAACCGAACTGAACGTCGAGTCCTTCGGATGGAGACTTCAAGCTGGTCAGACTCGTGTGCTTTACGCCCCATGGAAGTTACAAGTCGATAAGAGCAGGGAGAAATCCCACTGCCTGGTATGATCAAGTTGAAAGCTAGCTTCCCCAAGTCTGCTGCGCACTCCCCCCCCCGCACCCCCCCGCACCCCCACTTTACCCCGTCGACTCCCCCCCAAAAAAAAAAAAGAAGAAAAATGGGTGGCGCTGCGCGTGCCATTAAGAGCAACCCGAATTTCACAGACTAGAATTT
>CM065682.1:41346865-41349365 GCA_017654935.2 Phymorhynchus buccinoides | reverse complement strand
AGTATACCTTCTTTCCATAATTGGTTTAAACAAAGTTATTCCAAATTACACATCAAGGATGCATAAAAGAAGTATACCTTCTTTCCACAATTGCTATAGTACCAACAGAACCATTAGCATCGAAGACCATCTGCACAGTAAACGGCCATCTAGGTTTCAAAGCTCCATTACATTTACCATTTATTGGCGACCCTTTGCAATATTTGTGAAACATACATATACAAATAGCAAGGCTAATAAAATAATTCCAAGCTTTAAAAATAAGATTCTATGGCAGGCGAAGAAGCACTCTACAAGGACTAGGGCAACCTAGATTCGAAGATCTGCTGTAAAAAAACTCACAACGAATATTAGGCAAAGTAGTTCTTTAGACACACCCTCATGTTTACGACCCTCAATCTCAAAGTCTGCTTCGTTTTAGATATATGAAAATAATCCTAGGGTGATCCTTACCATATCCATTTCAAAGACCAGAAAAGAATGACAGAATATTGCTTCTCAGTGGAAATTTTCAAAGCGATTTTGTTGTTGTTGGGGGGGTCGCAAAGTACAAGATAGCCAAAGTTTACACCTAATCAAACCTGAAATAGCAGGAGGCCAAATTCAGCAGAGATAGACAGGGAAAGAAAAGACACCTTCAACCCGTTAGAGGACAAACACAATTTAAGAAGATGGTAAATTGTCAGATATGCTAGTACCAGTAGCCCCAATGAATTGAATTGTTTTCATTTCTAGATTTGATTTTTTTTTAAATAAATAAGACACCTAATACCAAACTGAACTGTGCAATCATACACTGCTCAAAATTTGCTACGGATATACTTTTATAACCTTGATTACTGAGAGGTGGTATAATTGTAACCAATAAATATTGCATGACGGGAAAGAGCAATCACCCGTGAACAGAAGTTCACCAAAACTTGTTTCATCCAACTTCCTGTTCACATGCATCACGTGAATGTTGATAACCCCCCCGTGTCGTTTCGCTGAAATGGAGCAAAAACATAAAAGTGAATAAAAAGTGACAGAATCAACGACATTTCTTGCTCACGTCGTAACCATCGCAGGAGAGACAAAGTTCCATGGTCGAAGTGAGATAATGACGTCATCTGACACACAAAGAGTGGTCTTTCTGTGTTGGCGCGCTGGAGAACAGCTGTTCACGGACTCTTTGTGTCATTAGTGTTTAGAATATCGCAGTGCGTCGCTTCCAGAGCTTGGATTCACTGCTATGGCCTTGGTACTGCTGATACACGTCGTGAAGGTGGCAGAATTTGGGCGACTGGTAATAACAATGGCCGTTTTCCACTTTTTTTCAGGCCTGCCAGAATCGTTTCATACACGCTTTCTGGTAGCATGTTCATTTGCTGAATGCCTTATTGCGGAACATTTCCACCTAAAATGTGAGAAACGGACTCCACGATGCTGCCTTTACTTCCCCTATGCATGTTTGGGCATCCTGCTCATTCCAGCTCAAAAGCATCGCTCTCTTTTTAGAGCCCAGAACCACGTCATCTGGACATTATGAGACTGGGCATGAACTCTCTTCACCAACGAGTACAGGATCTGTCTTTTTTCCCCACAGATGATCTTTCCAGGTTGTGGAGGTTCTCAGGAGAGCGTGACCCGGAAATGTGAGCCAGAGAGCATGACAGATCTTGGGGTGGGTCTTTGATGGTTTTGGCCTGTATCAGCATGGTCGGGAAAACAGCGTCACAAATTCTTCGAAAGGAGTCTCTGACAGCTGTTCAATACAGGGGTGAGTTTTTCGATGTCCACGTCAAACTGTCTGCTGGTACGATCCGAAATGACCTCAGCTTCATGGATGATAATGCACCTTTTCATCGAGCAAGGGTTGTTTACGTGTACCTACAGCAAGAAATCATCGTCCATAGGTTGTCCGATCCAGAGACCTCAGTTTGATAGAACAATGTTGAAACATGCTCCAGGCAGCCGTTAGCAGCCGTTCACAGCAGCTCAGAAGTATACAGGACCCGGAACAGTTCCTGTTAGAGGAGTAGAACATACTGGATCAGCAGGAGCTTCAAAAGCTCCTCCAGAACACGAAATGGCGTTTCCAAGCAGGAATGGCAGTCTCGCACATGCGTATCCGTGACTTTTCTTGCCACAAAAAGCACAAAAAATATGAAAATGAAAATCGCTCCATTCAGCTGTTTTATGCATTTTAAGGGAGTATCTCAAACACTCCTTGAGGTAAGCAAATGAAATTACTCTCGGACTTCGTTTTTGACCAAAATGTGAAGATGAAATGTTAATTAAACTAAATAAGAAAAAAACATCAATAGCTTTATGTTTATCTTTGCAAATGTTGCATGTTAACGAAAATATCCTTAGCACATTTTGAGCAGTATATGTCTAAAGGCTATGTATTATTATACCACCAGAGCTTTGAAATATACTCATATGCCATATAGCGAGTTAAAGCAGGTTGTCCTGTTCTTTAATCAATGAACCAACCTATGTTATAAATCGCAGATAA
>CM065682.1:41326865-41329365 GCA_017654935.2 Phymorhynchus buccinoides | reverse complement strand
AGAAGAAGAAGATGAAGAAGAAGAACTGGTTAGATGTAAATAATGAAGAAAAGAGACCAAAAAATATGTGGTGGTGCCCCCTCCCTTCCGCTCACTCCCCTCTCCTTTAAAAAAGATGATGACCCCCCAAAAAAACAAAAACAAATGTGGCGAGGGGCCGACTCGAACCTGCGACCACGGACGTGTGTAGAGGTGCGTGCCGCGACCTACTGATTTGCGGACGCGCCGCTTTACCTATTGAGCTATCAAGGCTTCTTAGACAGTCGATGTAAAACAATTATTATAAGAGGAAGAAGGGAAAGCATTCAAGTCGGACACCTGACCCAGCTTCATGAAAGCAATTGCAAGCCTCGCACAGAACAGACTTAGGTTTTGTCACTTGAGAAAAGTAGGTGCCTAAATGTTGTGAAAATACACACACATACACACACACACACACACACACACACACACACACACACACACACACACACACACACACACACACACACACACACACACACACACACACACACACACACACACACACACACACACACACACACACACACTTTAGTAGACAGCACACACTTAATCATTGCTTGCTCGGTTTCCTGTCAATTCATGAGCACAGATGCGTTGTTCTCCGTTATGCACCTTTCAAAACAAATATGGTTAGACCAAACACCAAACTTCCAGAACGTAGAGGAACTATTTGTAAAAAAGCCCTACTCGCCTCCCTCTTCTCCTTCCTAGCCACCCCTCCCCCTCTCCCCCTCTCCCTTCTTCTAACCAAAGCAACCATAGAAGTTTCTAGGTGCAGTGAGTTAGGCCTAGCCTCGGCTTTTTGTTATCACACGCACAGTCTAAAAATGAACCGTTTTTAGCAGACGACACATTCTGCTACTCAGGCTATTGCAGCATCGTGTTTGCCCCCCCTCGGTATGTACGAAGGGGCCCGATTAAGGATTAATCCACTATTGTTTTTGAAAACATTTTGGCAGTTTGAGTGTTTTTACCTGGTGATTGTTGTTGGGGGCCTCCGACATAAAGGTCATACAGGGATCACTGTTCCCTCAAGCACAAAAAAATCTAAGTTTCGCGTAAAGGATATGACGTCACGGCTATTCCACTGTCACGGCTATTCCGTGAAACGGTCATTCTTGAAAATCACTCCCTCCGTTAAGCAAATTTTATGTGAAATCCCGGCTTTAAACGACGACTTGGCGAATTTGACTTGGAAGAACTGTTAAGCACCTACACGTGCCCCTATATTTCACAGTTGAACGCAAAAATCGCCGCGACTTAGGAGAAAATAGAGATTAAAAATTCTTATTGGCACGCGTATTATAACATAGATGATTCCCCAGAACGGCCAAAAGTTTATATAACCATTGATTCCTTCTTGGCTGTGGTTGGCACTAGAGGTTCAAAACTTAGCATCTGAATACGTTGAGTGATGCCGATGAAGAACATGTTTGGTTATAGGGGTCTATGGCCAACTGTGTTTGGGCTACGTCTTAAACAACCACACAGACACACAAACATAATTTCATTATACAGGTATAGGTTATTCATTTGTTTATTTACTTATGGTTCACTACAAAAGGTCTAGTTGAATGTACATTGAAATGGGCTAAGGCCAGTTTTCCATTAAACCAAACTCTCTCTCTCTCTCTCTCTCTCTCTCTCTCTCTCTCTCTCTCTCTCTCTCTCTCTCTCTCTCTCTCTCTCTCTCTCTCTCTCTCTCTCTCTCTCTCTCTCTCTCTCTCTCTCTCTCTCTCTCTCTCTCTCTCTCTCTCTCTCTCTCTCTCTCTCTCTCTCTCTCTTGAAAGGTTTCTATTTGTGATTATGTATGATATTATACGATTTGGGTTTATTCTTTTTCTTCTTCGTTTGTCCCCGTCCCTTCCCCCTGTTCCTTTATGACATGGGCAGAAAGGCCTACTCATTAAAAGTAACATGATTCGTTCGTTCGTTTTCTCTCTCTCTCTCTCTCTCTCTCTCTCTCTCTCTCTCTCTCTCTCTCTCTCTCTCTCTCTCTCTCTCTCTCTCTCTCTCTCTCTCTCTCTCTCTCTCTCTCTCTCTCTCTCTCTCTCTCTCTCTCTCTCTCTCTCTCCTCAGGCCATTTTCCCTTGAGGTCTGTGGTGCCAAAAGCTTTCACCAGGGCCTGGGTCCTCCCACCACCATCATCCATCCATTGTGTCGCCTGATGACTAATCACCTTATGGGCGGGTGGAGGGATTTGCAAAATGGATGGTATTGGCCACTGCAACGACTACCTTTTACAAGAATGAATGCCCTTGGTAGATGCTTGAGTACTGACCAAACAAGGGAATAACTCTCGCCAATAACCCTATTCGATGCCACTAAATGGCTGCCTTTTGGATACTGACCAACAAGGGCTTAACTCTCGCTGTCAAGGGCGTTGATAACCCTAGTTGCAGTGGCCAATAGAGTTGGTTTGCTTAATGCTTGGGAATGAATAGGGAGGGGTAGAGTAAAGGTGAAGATGAAACAA
>CM065682.1:41309365-41321865 GCA_017654935.2 Phymorhynchus buccinoides | reverse complement strand
TCCCTTATTACCTTTGTATTCACAGCGGTGCCAGAGGCCGCTGTAGACGTGGATGTAGACGGGGCCCATGGTGGAGTTGACGCCACTCGTTGCTTCCTTCTTCTTCTCGATGGTGAACAGCCAGTAGTCCGTGGCCACGGCGATGGAGAGCAGGCCAAAGGCAGCACAGGCGCACACACTGGTCATGGAGGTCAACAGCCTCTTCTTCGTACAGCAGTCCATGATAGGCAGCAGCAGCAGCAGCAGCAGCAGCATCCAGACAACCACTGCTGCACACACCTCCTCCACAGGCTTCGGGGACTAGTATCAGTAGGGCAAGTCGTCCACATCCAGGCTGTCTTCTCACCAAGCAAAGTTGTTTTCTCACCATCCGGGTTATCTTCTCACTTACTACTTATTACTGACTCGCCTTTGATGTCCTGACAGCGTGTACTACTACTACTACTACTACCTGCCACCTGGTTCTGCTTGCTACTGCTGACTTGAAGAAGATCCACACGACAATCGTGCAAGGATTAAAAACTCGATTGTATATCCAGGACTTGCTTTTTCTGAATTGTACTGCATGCAATATATCCACACCACCACGACTTCTTTCTGGATTCTAATGTATATACAAAATATTAACGTTATCACAACTAGTTTTGATTTTCAATGATGCTAATGCTAATAGTCATTATTCAAACTATATTAATTTGCTTTTCCACGTTTTACTACAGGAAGGCGTCAATATTCACTTGCATTTTAATAACCAGACTTTGATACAAGTCTGTTTGGTTATGAGCACAGCTCATATTCAACATCAACAAGATTTGTTTAATTGATAGCAGACTTGTTGTCTTAGAATTGTATCAAATCAGAACTTCTCTATGCAGTGGCATAAGGCTGTGTCAAACCAACTGACATAAGCTAGAACACCAAGGCTACATCAAAATGTTGTTATGTTCTGCATAGTTATGCGGGGATTGTCTTTAGCCATGGCAAGCTCCTAGCATAACATCATCAATCCAAAATCCTCTGAAGTCGGATTGTGGCTGCCCACGTGGCGGGGTAATAAAAACGGTCACACACGTAATGTTCTCATCCCTAGATGGTGCATTTGTACCATGGTGTTCAAGTGCTTCGGCTGTTGGGATGATCCCTTGAGTCTTTAAGCCAGTGTACGACAACAACAACTTCTCTGTTGGGCTACAACGTGTATAGTTTTCAGCGTTCAGATCACCACAACTTATTCCTCTGACTATTGACAGGGACAGGCTTGATTTCTTAATTGGCTTCACGTTTAATTTTGATTCACAATTCACGCTCTTCTGGCAGATTCTATGCCAAAACTCAAGATCTCATGCTTCAAAAGGATTTTTCAATTCAGAAATATGGCATGACTCTCTGTGTTCTCATGATAACTAAACTGCCGACAATTAGAAGTCGTCCGAGGCCCTATCAGTAAAGACAATGTTGTCAAAGTCAAAAGCTATGTATTTTCGCCATTTTAAAAGTGCTTGTCTGCAGTAACATGTTGTTAAATAATCCAATCAAAGAGCATCTAGCTTTCAAAATGATTGTTAGCATACGCAACTAATGCACAATCAGATTTCAAGAACTAAGCAAGATATGTGTGTCAGCAGGCCTCCACCTTTCACCACAAGTCTGTCATAATCATTGGAGTCACTGACCCAGTTTCTGATTGTCTTGTCAAATCTTCTTCAAATATACTATTTAGTTTGTTTGGACAGATTATTTATAACATTGTAAAACTGTTGTCCGTCTGTCCTTTGTTACACACTTTAATAACAGTTTCCATCGCAGTTTCAGAAAACGAAACATTAGCACTGAACAACAAAGCGTAACCTTTCCTATATGTTTTAGCACAGAGACGATTCTACCGTGCAACAGTCAGCTTAGAGAATATTTGTTGGCTTTGGTGTTTAGGAATGTTTTCAACATATTCATTTGTGTCAAGTAGGGACAGAATTCAAATGCAAGTGTCTGGCTTTATAATACAAAATTGTAAGATAGCATTATAAGATCTCAGTGTGTGCATTCTAGAATCCACAAAATCAATAACAACCACACAATTTAAACCAGTGAGCTCAGTACATTACCACGGCCCTAAAGAGTAGAAAGTGTAGAAAATGGTGAACATTCGTTGATTGCTAATCTGTTTCAAGCAAACACATCAATAATGTTCGTGCCACAATGTCCAAACGCAGCAAAAATGTGTATTCCACAAGAAAGCCACTCACAGTCGCACTATCACTCAAATGTATCGTCAAATGATCACATTCAAGTACCCTTGCAGGATGCAAACACACACACACACATACAGGCACACATACATACACATACACAACACTCTCAGTCACACATACAAACACATCCTAACCGGTACAAGCATATCATCTCCGTCGGAGACATAAGCATTTCCAAAGGGTCGCCGGTGCTGCGTTTTGTCAAAGACACCGCCAGAATGCCCTTCCAGTCTCCTATGCTGCCTTCACTCCTTCAGTTCACAGAAGAGATGGTCATCACAAATTCGCCCCTACACACCCGGATGTCGGTTGCTGATAATGGCGACCTTGGCTGGCTGCGGAATGTTCAGCATGAAAGGAGACAGGGGTAGTCCCGAAGACACTAGGAGCTACTGCATGGTCAATAACCACTGACCGTCCCTCCATCGCCGTTTCACCAGCCAGTCGCCATCTCCACTTTCTCTGACGGCAGCCGGTCGTGCGCACCTTCATTAACATGTACGCATGCGCAGCCAGACCGGCAGTTGGGGAATACAGGCTCTCTTACCGGCGTTGGTTGTCGTCGATCAATGGGGGCTGCCGCTTGTTTCGCTCTCCTCTCTTTCCCCCCACTTGTCCCTTGGCATCGGGGAGCAGAAAGGACCAGGCGCCGGCAGGCACACGCTACGGCTTAGCTGGGAAAACCGATCGTTGCAAATGAGGCTTTTAAATCACTGGCGTTGTCCATTTTATAGTTTGCATCACATCGTCAGGCCCATCTTAAAACAAAAAGCAGGTAAGCAAAAAGAAAGCTCCGTCGCATGCAAGGAAAAAGCAGCAGAACACTAACCTGAATATCATGCAAAAGGTCTCAGGACATTGACCTCGTTTCCCTCCCTCCCTCCTCCCCTACTACAAGCCTGCACCCCTCTCCTTCGTGTCACAAGAGACCAAGGGGTATCTACACCCGCGCCGAGTGTCTGACCTAATGTCTGGCACCACGGTACCAGAGCCCATTTCTCCTGTGACAACTCGATCCGCCGCCTTCCTTGATCGCCCTGGCAAACAGTCTTCCTTGCGACACGCGGAGGGTGCGCTTCACACACAACTCACTTGGCCAAATGTCAGAAGATGCTAGCAGACATCGATTTTTCTTGGACCCCCCTTCCCTCCATCCCTCCCTCCCTCCCTCCGACCTCTCCTGTCTTTCGTTCCATCCATCTTTCTTCCTTTTTCTTGTTCTTTCTTAAATGAATTTTGAGTGCGTGGAGGCGAGAATGGTCAAGTCGTCTGACTTTTTGCCGGTAGTGCGGTGTGCAGCGTGCAAAGCATTGGTTCCATTTTTCAATGGCGATTTGTTTTCTCACTGTTCCATATTTAATTCCGACAAAAACGGTATTTTTTTGTAAGGAAACAAGCAAAAACATTATAACAGAGTGTAATTCCTTCAGTGCTGTTCAATATCAATGGCTACTGAACGAGGGCTTTTTCCCCTCTTATTAAACATTAAGTGTCCCTGTTACCGATCACATTTTGTCGCCGGCGACAAAATGTGACGTACTACAAGTCACATTTTATCTTCTCGGCCTTTTGGCTAAGACAGTGATTCAGGAACATAATTTTTTGTATATACCATGGTTGGTTTGTTCAGCCCGTCGTACACGGCGAAAGCCGATACGCGACGTTAAACTGAACTTCCATCCCGTCACATTTTGTCGCCGATCACATTTTGACGCCGGCGACAAAATGTGACCGATCACTTTTTCAACTTCTGTACGTTAGAAGGGTAAATCTATGGAACGTTTACTTTTATTTTCTTCTCTCTCTCTCTCTCTCTCTCTCTCTCTCTCTCTCTCTCTCTCTCTCTCTCTCTCTCTCTCTCTCTCTCTCTCTCTCTCTCTCTCTCTCTCTCTCTCTAGCACGCACGCACGCACGCACGCACACACTTATGCACCGTATATAGGCCTACATACATATATATATATATACACGGGAGACGACACACCACACTCATACACAAACACACACGTACAAACAGACGAATAGGGAAATAGCATACAGACATAGAGAGGGCTAGATTATGACTGAAAGATGACAGAGATAAACAAATAGATATGGGCTTAAAAATGGAGCACATCTTGCCATGACGCGCTTCCCAAATGGGAACAACCCGAAATTCACGATTTCTTCTCTTCGACTATAACACTCCAAACACGTTGACAAACTAACAAAAGCCAAGAGTTGTGACGACAAAATGTCATTTCCTACAAGGCACATTTTGTCGCTTTTTATTATTGTCGCTTTTACGGACTCTTCCGGAGGTGTGCATTTTGTCACATTTTGACGCCGGCGACAAAATGTGATTTTTGGCGACCAAATGTGACTTGTAGTACGTCACATTTTGTCGCCGGCGACAAAATGTGTCATAACAGTCCCTTTCTCTCTTTATCAGACATCTTACATGAAGCTAACAACCACTGCCACACTGCAAACCTCTACCAATGAACCATTCGGACAACTAGGCTTATTACTAGACTGTCAGGAAGACATACCAGAGGTGTTTCCCTTAAACAAAAATGCGTAGCCTATTTGCCTATTTTCTTTTGTTAAAAAGGGGGGGGGGGGGGGGGGGGGGGGGGGGGGGGGGGGGGGGGGGTGGGGGGGGGGTGGGGTGTGTGGGGGGGTGGGGGGTGGGGGGGGGGGGGGGGGGGGGGGGGGGGGGGGGGGGGGGGGGGGGGGGAGGGGGGGGGGGGGGTGGGGGGGGGGGGGGGAGGGGGGGGGGGGGGTGGGGGGTGGGGGGGGGGGGGGGGGGGGGGGGGGGGGGGGGGGGGGGGGGGGGGGGGGGGGGGGGGGGGGGTGGGGGGGGGGGGGGGGGGGGGGACACCGCCATTACTACCTTTAACAGCAGCAGCAGTGTCAGAAGCAGCTACTTTGCTCTGACAAGGACTTTGACAACGGGTCTCACAATCATATCATTACATGTTTGAGAACTGACAATAACATTCAGAGCGACAGAGAGAGCGGCAAAGAGGGAGTGAGAAAGGGACCACAACAAAGCCGAGAACATGAGGGATAAAATAATGTACATATCAGGGGCGGACCCAATAATTCTTAACCCCTTGACTGCCAGAGAAAATTAAAAGAAAAAATCATTGGGCAAATCATGCCATAAAAAAGACAATTGATAGAGCCAATCTGGCACAATGGTCTGGGGATATTACTCTCTTGACTGTGTTAGAGCAAAGTCCAGCATATCAGGGTTACTCCTCTTCATCTGATGACATCATCAGTGATGTTATCACCTCAGTACGTAATACGTTGGTGGCAGTCAAGGGGTTAAGGGGAGGTTTCCGCGGGGAGTCCAAGAAGCAGCATGGGTCTTGGGTTAAGTTGTAGTGGCCTTGTGGGGACCAGGGGGGCGATGACCCCGGAACATGTTGCAATTGAGTGCAATTGAGTGATTATTAAAGCAAAACTGGAGCCATTTTCTTACTTTTTACCCTTGTATAAGATACCTGCTTGGGGCAAAAGAGGGGTTTCCGGAAGCCCTGGAAAAAACCCTCAGATCCGCCCCTGCATAATTATTAATCCTCAAAGTAAATTCCTTGGTAATAAGTCTATACTCTCATAGAGTTTCATTTAAAAAAGCTAATAGCCTACGTAAATCTGTCACGTAGTTCTGCTCTCACAAGTACTGAGAAACAGACAAACAGCGACAAAATGTAGGCTCTAATCTTTTGTATGCAAACAACTACAAAATGTAATCTTTTTAAAACAAATGACAATATCCCAATCTTTTCAATAACTGACGGAGTCATAATGATATCTAAGATGCTGGATGGTTTCAGCAGGCTGCTTTAAAGCACTCAGTCCATAGCGCCTAAACCACTCGACCGATCGCAATGGAACTTGGCACAATGATTTCTTGGACCATGCAGATGCTACATGATGAAATTCTGCTTAACGTCCTTCGGTCTGGAACAGACACATATGGGACATTAGTATATTATATAAAGATGATGGGAACGATCCTGGAGGCAATGCCCGAAGGCAGTGCAAAATAGGAAAGTCACGAATTTTTAACAATACAGATGCATAGCAGATGCTACACACCATGTCAGTTTCACAGAACGACAAACCATATCAACGTAATCCCAGTGAGTAAGCTTGAATATCAAAAAGAGACTGATTATTTAAAAGATAATGGGTGGATTTAAACCCAAGTAGGTATACTGAAAAGGCGTTAATTAATTCTATTTTGTCGCAAACTATCTTATTTCTAAGCAATGCTATACCAATACAGGACATTATTAAACACAACAATACACAATGACCATAAAGTCCAAAATTAACTCCCCTGAATTTCATCAGTAGGTCTTATTTTTGATTAAATTAAAGGGAGATCCATTCTAACTGTTCAACAAGTGGCATACACTTTATTTTCCCACTTTTTAATTTATATTTTGAATTATGAAAAATTGTTATGATGTTTGCTTTCGTTTTGATCTATGCCTTGAGCTGGAAGTACAGTTTATATGGCTCTGCCACCTTCTTCTTCTTCTACCTTTTTTCTGGTTCTCCTTTTTTTGTTCATTTATGACCTTCGAACTTTCTAGTTCTACTTTGTGTTGTTGATATTTTGCTTTCTTCATGATGTTTGTGGAAAAAGTCCCTGTCAGGGCTGAGTGGGCAAAAAGCTGTATCTACTTCTGATTCCCATGAATTTTGGCGACTGTTGTGTGTGTGTGTGTGTGTGTGTGTGTGTGAGAGAGAGAGAGAGAGAGAGAGAGAGAGAGAGAGAGAGAGAGAGAGAGAGAGAGAGAGAGAGAGAGAGAGAGAGAGAGAGAGAGAGAGAGAGAGAGAGAGAGAGAGAGAGAGAGAGAGAGAGAGAGAGAGAGAGAGAGAGAGAGAGAGAGAGAGAGAGAGAACGTCTGTCTGTCTGGATAGGGGAACATGTGTGTGTGTGTGTGTGTGTGTGTGTGTGTGTGTGTGTGTGTGTGTGTGTGTGTGTGTGTGTGCTTGTGTGTGTGTGTGTGTGTGTGCTTGTGTGTGTATGTGTGCGCGAGCGTGTGCTAATGTTTGCTCGTATGACTTTGTGTGGCCATGTGCTTGTGATTGACATTGTGTATGTTCAGTACAACCTCGAATACTTCTCACAGTCTAATCAAAACTTTACTTCTCTTCACTCGCGACTTTTAGCTGATTACCCGCGATTTCCAAACCCATTCAACTTCTTTGACTTCCCACCCGAACAACACTATTGTTTGCGTCAACTGGCCGAGTATGACTAGTATAGTAGCCCCCGTTGTTTGGGGATAGCAAAACGGGTAGGGACAAGATAATAGCCTGTGGTCAGTGGAGCGGGAAGAAACGTGTTTCGGTCTGTCACTCTTCGAGCCGTTTACTGTACCTAAAACGTGCGTCCACCCAGATGTGTAGGCCCTGTAGAGATGAGACTGTGGTTGTCTATCTGTAACGCTCTGTAGCGTTCTGTTACATTAAACGTCTCCATCCAGGTGTGTAGGCCCTGTAGAGATTAGACTGTGGTTGTCTACCTGTAACGCTCCGTTACCTTAAACGTCGTCCATCCAGGTGTGCAGGCTCTGCAGAGATTAGACTGTGGTTGTCTACATGTAACGCATTGTAACGCTCTGCTATCTTAAACGTCGTCCATCCAGGTGTGTAGGCCCTGCAGATATTAGACTGTGGTTGTCTACCTGTAACGCTCTGTAACGCTCTGTTATCTTAAACGTCGTCCACCCAGATGTGTAGGCCATGCAGAGGTTAATCTGCGGTTGTCTACCTGTAACGCTCTGCAACGTTCTCTGTTACCCTAAATGTCGTCCACCCAGGTGTGTAGGCCATGCAGAGGTTAGTCTGCGGTTGTCTACCTGTAACGCTCTGTAACGTTCTCTGTTACCTTAAACGTCGTCCACTCAGGTGTGTAGGCCATGCAGAGATTAGTCTGTGGCTGTCTATCTGTAACGCTCTGTAACGTTCTCTGTTACCTTAAACGTCGTCCACTCAGGTGTGTAGGCCTACAGAGATTAGTCTGTGGTTGTCTACATGTAACGCTCTGTTATCTTAAATGTCGTCCATCCAGGTGTGTACGTCCTGCAGAGATTAGTCTGTGGTTGTCTACCTGCAGCGTTCTGTAACGCTCTGTTACCTTAAACATCGTCCATCCATGTGTGTAGGCCATGCAGAGATTAGTCTGCGGTTGTCTACCTGTAACGTTCTGTAACGTTCTCTGTTACCTTAGACGTCGTCCACCCAGGTGTGTAGGCCATGCAGAGGTTAGTCTGCGGTTGTCTACCTGTGACGCTCTGTAACGTTCTCTGTTACCTTAAACATCGTCCATCCAGGTGTGTAGGCCCTGCAGAGATTAGACTGTGGTTGTAGAGATTAGACTGTGGTTGTCTACCTGTAACGCTCCGTTACCTTAAACGTCGTCCATCCAGGTGTGTAGGCTCTGCAGAGATTAGACTGTGGTTGTCTACATGTAACGCCTTGTAACGCTCTGTTATCTTAAACGTCGTCCACCCAGGTGTGTAGGTCCTGCAGAGATTAGACTGTGGTTGTCTACCTGTAACGATCTGTTACCTGAAGCGTCGTCCATCCAGGTGTGTAGGCCCTGCAGAGACTAATCTGTGCACATGGTTGTCCACATGTGACGCCCTGTTACCTTAAACGTCGTCCATCCAGGTGTGTAGGGCCTGCAGAGATTACACTGTGGTTGTCTACCTGTAACCCTCTGTTACCTGAAGCGTCGTCCATCCAGGTGTGTAGGCCCTGCAGAGACTAATCTGTGCACATGGTTGTCCACATGTGACGCCCTGTAACGTTCTCTGTTACCTTATACGTCGTCCATCCAGGTGTGTAGGCCCTGCAGAGATTACACTGTGGTTGTCTACCTGTAACCCTCTGTTACCTGAAGCGTCGTCCATCCAGGTGTGTAGGCTCTGCAGAGACTAATCTGTGCACATGGTTGTCTACATGTGACGCCCTGTTACCTTAAACGTCGTCCATCCAGGTGTGTAGGGCCTGCAGAGATTAGTATGCGATTGTCTACCTGTAACGCTCTGTAACGTTCTCTGTTACCTTAAACGTCGTCCATCCAGGTGACCCAACAAAATATTCATGCCCTTGAAAATGTTCATTCGTAATAAAAGGAAAATAAAAGGACAAAAGGGAACTTCAGCAACCATTTACAAGAGGGATAAAAAGGGGGGTTCCCGTTCTATTAGAACTGGGAGTACAAAAACAAAGGAAACAGGTAATTGGCACGACCAGTTCTTGAGGCACCACGTTTGGCACATTGTTCGTCAAGAGCGTCACAGCTGGGTAAATGGACTGATATCTTAGGCAACGGAGTCATAATGACAGATAGTGAGAGAGAAAGCGAAAAAAGGTGGAGAAATGCACGAAAAAGGCGTGTTCAGGTAACACACCAGTAATTAAACTACCATAAGGGTTGTTACAAAGTTATCTAAGCTGAAGAGAGCATACTGATGTCTTTGTTGGACTGTCTGTTAGTCGGTATATTTGTTTCTTATCATCATTACATTTGAAGAAGAATTAAAAAAATGGTGCTTTACGTCCTCTCGGTCTGGAACAGACACATATGGGACATTTGTAAATACAAAGATGGTGGGAACGATACTGGAGGCAATACCCGGAGACAGTGCAACACCAGTAAAACTTTTCTTCTTCATTACATTCTCCCAGGGTGCCACTTGGTTAGCTATACACCAGACAAATCATCTAGCTTTGGTGACATGATTTTGTACACGTTAAACATTTTTTAAAAATACGGTATTACGTTCCAAGCAATGCGTTTATACATTACAGAGTGTCTCATGTGTCTCAATGTATTGCTCAATTATCTGACGCACCCATTAGTCCCACAATAAATAATTTATCAAATCTTCAATAGATCACTCTGTTCCTGATCTCTGCTTACCCCACTACCTTCTTTCAAGTCAGTAGTTTCGTCTGCTTTTAGACTGCTGACAATATGGTATACGTTGAAAAGGGGAACATTTAAAGCCTTGAATAAATCGTTTTGCTTCTGTCTTTCATTTTTGTACACCTTAAATAATCAGCTTACTTTCGTTTCTGAACTCATTTTACAATCGTTTCAAAGTGGTAGACAAGCCGAGTCACAAAACGACTAACTTTGAGTATCGTATGCGCTGACTCTATCAACTGTGGGTATTGTTTTCGGAGATATGCATCCCATATCTTTCATATGAGAACACAAACTGGGTTTTTTAGCATAATTTTAACATTTAGTTACCCATTTTATCAATTTCAATGAAACGATCAAGATGCTTAGTTTGCTTTTTGTGCCCAAAAAGAAAAATGGGGTTTGAGACATATTTTGAATTATTCACAAGTTAAATTTGTTCATTCATTTTCTTTCTTTTATCAGTTTAGAGTGCCTGTTTAGGTCAGTTTGGGTCCTGCAGAGATTAGTCTGTGGTTGTCTACATGTAACGCCCTGTAACGCTCTGCTACCTTAAACGTCGTCCATCCAGGTGTGTAGGCTCTGTCAAGATTCTGGACAACTTTTGACGCGATACGGCATACGTTCGCATCACTGCCGGAGGTGAACGGTCTGATGCGGGTTTTGTTTCTCAATTGCGGCGTGTAGCCCTCGTCATTCTCAGGTGTGCGCGGGCTGATCGTGTCTTTGTCTCTCTCAGTCCTCACTCAACTGCGTCCTGTGTGTGTTGTGCTGGGCGGAGACACTGGAGGAAGGCTGTACTGCAAGAGACTCGCCGATTCAAGGTATGACTGGTCACATCCTTGCCTTCGTTTTCCATTATTTTTTATTTCAGTGTATTGTGTTGATTTTTTTGGGGGGTAATTGCCTTCTTTTTTCCTTTCGTGATAACACGTTTAGGCAATTGCCCCTCTAAATCTATTCCGTATTTCTGCAGCTTTACCCTGTATTTCATTGCTGATTGCTTCAAAACCATAGAAAATAGTCTGCTAAAAATGTTATATTTTTCTTCGTGAATAAAACTCAATCTATGCATTATATCAAGAGTGTCGACGATTCCCTACTGCAAATGATATCGACTGTGACAATCGTGACCGTCCAGTGTGTCCTGGTCTAGTTGCAGATGACGTGGGACATTATTAGAGACAGAAGTTATTCAAATACAGTAGCCTGAATAGGGCGTGAGTGTTGAAAATTTAGATAATCTGAACTTGCAATGCGTCTTCGCGCGCGTGGTTGAATACACAGACAGTGTAAGCTCGTGATGCGGGTCTGTATAATAATGGTTCTGTGATTACGGTAATTGGTGTGATGATATATATAGGCCTACAGTTCCGTGGCTATTAACAAAGTACATGTATTATTCTAGTTGGACTAGTTTAGGTCTGAAGCCTGGCATCCTCTCTTGTTATCAGTGTGTGTACCTAAATGTGTGTGTGTGTGTGTGTGTGTGGGCCGGGATGGGGATTGAATAGGAATTGAATAGGGATTGTATAGGGATTGAATTAGAAAAGTTACAGGTGGGATGAAGGGCTTGAAAAGAGAGAACGAGAGGGAGGGAGAGAGAGAGAGAGAGAGAGAGAGAGAGAGAGAGAGAGAGAGAGAGAGAGAGAGAGAGAGACTCACAGACAGACAGACAGACAGGCATGCAGTTACAGATAGACATACCGACACGCAGTTAAACCAGACAGTTGAGGCTAAACAGAGGCCGTTCGCCAGATCGCGTCGGCAAATACGGAATAGGGTCACATAGAGTTAGGGTTAGAATTGATCGGCTAGAAAAGGGATAGGGTTAGTAATTAGGTAAGGGTTAGGGTTAGAAATGAAAACAGCCAGAACAAATGAAGGAAACAGTCCGCATGTGACAAAAAAAATCAAACGTTCATTGTTTGCCCGACTTCGTTGTACTTACGGTCGGGATATGGAAAGGGCAAGGGAATGGGCTAGGATCAGGAATAGATCTCATAAACAAGAGCGAAATTAAGAGCAAACTTCGATTGTGCGAAAAATATTGAAAATTAGACATATTAAAAGATGGCTTCTGTGGGTGGGTCTATCTGATCTCGGGCGAACGGCCTCTGTTTAGACGCATGTAAACCAGACAGAGACAGAAAAAGCATTTGACGTAAGCCCTGCACTGGTCATACACAAATCGATCGCTAGCGTTGGCCTGCATACGGTGGGCATGCACCGATCGATCATCTGTCCGATCGATACAGGCACCTTTATTGTTTGCTCCTCTGCGCCATTGATTCTGCCCACCA
>CM065682.1:41279365-41304365 GCA_017654935.2 Phymorhynchus buccinoides | reverse complement strand
GTGTGTGTGTGTGTGTGTGTGTGTGTGTTGATGTTTTGGTGTGTGTGTGTGTGTGTGTGTGTGTGTGTGTGCGTGCGTGTGCGTGCATGCATGCGGTCACGCCCTCGTGTGTCTGCGCTCACGTGCGTTGTGTGTATAACATTATGTGTAAGTTTATGTCCGTGTGCGTGTCTGTACGTGGAATTATTCATGACCTTACTCTAAAAAAAAAAAAAAAAAGTAAATGACAGCACCCGACAACCGATCAATATCAAGTTATCCTGATGCCTTGTAATGCCAGACTTTCTTCGGCCACCATCGGTGTGTGTTTTTTCTTCTTTTCTTATCTTTTCTTCTTCTTCTTTTTCTTTTTTGCTTCCTCCCTCAGCATTCACCGTGAAACAAATTGAGTTATTCCGCTCCCGACCTGTCATTATTTCGTGGGAGAATCTGATTTAAAATTCAATTATCAGCCGACTCATTCCAAAGCTACCAAATTCGCCCCAGTTGGAATTTGATTGCGGATTAAAATGTGTGGCATTGCGAAATAGAATTAGGGTCATTTGTGTTGGGGGGAGCCTGGCTCGCAAACAAATTTATATTGGAAGAGAAGGGGGGAAGAAATATAAAAACAGGCGAGTGAACAAAAACTAGCATCAATCAGCCTGTTGATATGCAGATTACAAGATGATTTGGTTTCCTATATTATATTTATCCATCCTTTTCTTCTTTTGCCTGTTTTTAAAAATTATCTTTTCTGTATTAAATGTCTGTCTATTTCTCTATCTCTGTTTTTATTTGACCCCTACCCCCCCCCCCTCTCTCTCTTTGCTGTGTGTGTGTGTGTGTGTGTGTGTGTGTGTGTGTGTGTGTGTGTGTTGTGTGTGTGTGTGTGTGTGTGTGGTGTGTGTGTGTGAGTGAGAGAGAGAGAGAGAGAGAGAGAGAGAGAGAGAGAGAGAGAGCAAATCTGTTAATATTCACTATAATTGTGTCAGCAGTTTAGTCTGTAGTGTTTGTAAATATACAGAGAAGTAGGCGTAACACTTCCGCCCCCCCCCCCCCCCCCCCCCCCCCCCCCCCCCCCCCCCCCCCCGAAAAAAACTTGTTCCTTAAATCATCCTTCCATGAGGACGTTAAACATTCTCTCTACGCACGAGAAAGCCGACAGTCAGACAGACACAAGGACGGAAGGAGAAGCGCACAACCCCTCGTTTCAAACAACAAACACATCGCTCATTTTCAAACAAACCTTTACGAAAGCAGAATGAACTTTAATCAAACCAGGCTGATATTTATTTGTTCTGATTGTGATCTGTGTGTGTGTGTGTGTGTGTGTGTGTGTGTGTGTGTGTGTGTGTGTGTGTGTGTGTGTGTGTGTGTGTGTGTGTGTGTGTGTGTGTGTGTGTGTGTGTGTACGTGTGTGTGTGTGTGTGTGCGTGCGTGTGCGCGTGCGTGCGTGTGCGTGTGCGTGCGTTCATGTGTGTGTGTGTGTGTGTGTCTGTCTGTCTGTGTGTGGTGTTTTCAAGACTATAAGCTCGTGGCGCTCTTGACATACAGTTGACCCAGACCCCCCCCCCCCCCCCTAGATCCGGCCCTGGGTAAACAATACAAGTTAATTTCTTTACAGGTCCTCTGTTCTGCTATAGCAGAAGGAGCTAGCCGCGCCAGCCAACCTGTTAGCCAGCCTTCGAAGATGGACCAGGTGTGTAAGCTGGGGATGGTGTTCTTCCTGCTGCTGAGCAGCCTGACCTTGATGCTACTGGCCCTGCTGACCGACAACTGGTATCACGTGCACACTGGGGACAGCGTGGACCCCGGGGCCCAACGCCACTACAACTTCCACTTCGGACTGTGGCGCCTCTGCTACGACAACATGCCCAGCGGTCAGTCCACTCGAGCTCTCTGTTTTTGTCTCTGTCTGTCTGTCGGTCTCTGTTTCTTTTCTTTTTGTATGTGTGTATGTAATGTAGTCGACAAACCGTAGGCCTACTGGCTGAACTTACTGTGCATCTGCTCTTAATTTTATGAAGTTCTACTAAAGCTTAAGTGGGAAACTAAACGTTGTTACTTTCTAAATTAAGTAAATATGTTTACTGAATTTAGAAAGTAAACTAAACGTTACTTTCTAAATTAAGTGAATTTGTTTGCTGAATTTAGAAAGTAACAACGTTTAGTTTCCCACTTAAGCTTTAGTAGAACTTCATAAAATTAAGGGCTGCTGTTCACAACAACGGCTACAAGAACATTATACTAGTTCTGTATAAAGTGCAGAGCGATATTCCATGATTACGTCCATGATTTGATGGATATCAAGCTACCGTCTTCGCTCTTATCTTCCACATCTCTAACCTAGGGACTATAGTAAGCTTGTTACTACGTTCTGTGAAAGCTTATGTGTGTTGGACCCGTTCGAGTCCGTCAATAGACTGTTTGAGTACGTGCGTCTGGTTCAATGTTCTCCTTTACTTGGAGATAAAGTTCTCTTGACTTGAAGTAACTTGACTGGGGTTTTTTTTTATAAGTTATTTGGAAGTTTTTTTATTTGATGGCGGGGTTTTCTCCAAATTCTAAAAGTTGTTCAGTTCATAGTTGTTAAATGATTTTTGTTTTGGGAGCGGGTGAGATTTGTTTTTTGTTTTTTTTACAAATATTAGGCGTTCATGTGTGTATATCAAAATATATATCAAAATCTACTGTCTTTGCTGGCAGAATCATCGCAAGATTCTGGAAGTTGTGGTCGGTGCCGAGTCCATTGCTTTCAAACTACAGTGCTGTTGTAGTTTTGCGTGACTGATTAGGCTGTTCTGTTGGACAAACTGAACAATGGTTTACGTTACACCTATAGATCTAAGAACGCATGCAGGCACGCGTGTACACACACACACACACACACACATACATACACATTATGCGTCATTAAAGATCATTTTGACTTGACTTGACTTGACTTGACATACACATACACACACATACACACGCATGCATGTACACAGAGAGAGAGAGAGAGACAGAGAGAGAGAGGGGGAGAGAGAGAACACTGAGAAACTTTATTTAACAAGGATAAAGATTTTAGGCGATGCCTGTTCTTACAATCTGTCCTTGGATAAAAGAAAACAAATTGACTAGAAACGTGAAAATAAAACCAAATGAGAGAGAGAGAGACAGACAGACACAGAGAGAGAGAGAGAGAGAGAGAGAGAGAGAGAGAGAGAGAGAGAGAGAGAGAGAGAGAGAGAGAGAGAGAGAGAGAGAGAGAGAGAGAGAGAGAGAGGGAGAAAGAACACTGAGAAACTTTATTTAACAAGGATAAAGATTTTAGGCGATGCCTGTTCTTACAATCCTTTGATATAATAAAACAAATTGACTAGAAACGTGAAAATAAAACCAAATGAGAGAGAGACAGACAGACAGACACAAAGAGAGAGAGAGAGAGAGAGAGAGAGAGAGAGAGAGAGAGAGAGAGAGAGAGAGAGAGAGAGAGAGTCAGTCGTTAGAGGAATCTCGGAATCTAGGGATAAACGAATAGGCCTAAATGACAAGTTTACTTACTTTACATTCAGAAATTAACAATGTAGTGCCTGTAGCAAACTACTCACTCACGATAACGCCCACAAGATTCTGAACCCCGTGGAAAGGGGGTTAGGAGTGAGTGGGTGGGGGTGGTTAACTACGGTACGTGGGAACCACTCTCGGAGCAATGATTCACCTAGACCTAACTTGTTGCTGTTTATCTAACCTGCGAATGTGTCGTTCTCTTCTACTAATTCTTCTTCTTCGTTCCCAGGCCATATGGCCATAATGGGTAAGGTACGTATGCGTCCGGTTTTCAGTTTTCACTGGAGGAGGAGGAGGAGCTCAAAGGAGAAACATGATTTGGAAGATTTATTTTGAAAAAAGGCAGGAGAATGGACCAATAAGTCAGAAAGATAGTAGATGATAGAAAGCAAAGGGAAAAGGCAGACTCAAATAGAGTGGCAGATTAGAGGAAGTTACAAGCACAGAACTTCCAGAAGGTGGGGAACTATTTTTTACAAAAGACCCCACGGCGTCCCCACGGGGAGGGATTTGTCGTTCGATTCTTTTTCCCAACTTCTGTAGTGTCAGTAGGAGTGATACTTCTTTTTTCCCCCTCAATAGCTAGGCTTACTCAATTTCATCCATTTCTGTCGGCATGGAATGAACAAGCAAACTATTGTGGAGCTACAGTGAGGCCTTTGAACTTGGAGGTATTGTTATATTAGGTATTATTATTAGGTACTTCATGGTCACAGAGACGTCTCTGTGAAATTCGGGTTGCTCCCACCAGGAGAGAGCGTCGCAGCCAGAGGCGTGCCTCTTTTTCTTTTCTTTTTTTGCATGCGATTTTTGTGTGACTGATGAGGAAGGAAAGGGGGGGGGGGGGGTGTTACATTTTGACCAAATGATAACTGTTTTGTTGCCACTGAGTTTAACGTGTGCTAAGTGCATGGGCACACGGGACCTCGGTTTTATTACGTTTATCGTCTCATCCGAAAGACTCCACATTCAGACCGTAAGGCCTAGTGCAAAGGGAGAGGAAAAATCCCCTGTACCCAGGTTCGAACTCGGGTTTACTTGACACGAGGCGAACGCGCTATCACTTTAATACACTAAGGAACGGCATTTCGAACGATATGACAAACTTTTAGAGGGAAAATAATCGTGATGCCTATCTCTAACAGTTTTTTTCTTAATAAAGTAAAGATGTGTGCTTAAATGTTATTGTGCTCAACCTTATTTTATTCCATTTATAATATAAAATAATAAATTTATGTAAAGCGCCCTATGTGTGTGGTGTGTGTGTGTGTGTGTGTGTGTGTGTGTGTGTGTGTGTGTGTGTGTGTGTGTGTGTGTATGCGCGCGTGTGCGTGTGTGTATGTGTGTGTGTGTGTAAGTGTGTGTGTGTGGGGGGGGGGGGGGGGGGGGGGGGGGAGCGTGCGTGGGTGCATGCATAATTGTACTGCCATTTTTAAAGATGTCGTTGAAAAAGATTAAAATCGAAAATGTGTGCTTTCAAACAAAGGGTGTTCGTGAGTCTTTGACCAAGCAACCTTATTGTATGATCTTATACCCGCTGTTCTCTCTCTCTGTAGTCTAGTTACCGGTCCCCTGTCTCCCCTGTACCCACCACGCTTGAGAGAAGGCATTACCTGGGCAATGATTGTTGCCACTTTCCATTGCGTGATGGTGTGCCTTGAACCTCATGATGTAATGTCGTGCTAGGGTTCAGGCGCTGCACTGGCTCTCACTCACTCTGATACAGGGGTGGAGGGCGGTGGGGATGGGGGTGGGGTTCGTGGAGTGAACGGCATTTATAGAATGACATCGAATTTTGTGGTGCGTTTTCTTATTTTCATAACCTTCATCCGTGCAGAAAGACAGACAGAAAAAAAGACTCCAAAGGCGGTTGTAAACTAACGGATCTTTGAATGACTATTTGTTTGTCTATTTGTTTCTCTATCTGTCTGTCTGTCTGTCTGTCTGTCTCTCTCTCTCTCTCTCTCTCTCTCTCTCTCTCTCTCTCTCTCTCTCTCTCTCTCTCTCTCTCTCTCTCTCTCTCTCTCTCTCTCTCTCTCTCTGTCTCTCTCTATCTTATTACATAATTATGCTGCAACGTCACTGGCTGTATGTAGCAAACTTAATGAGAACACAATTGAAGTGGGTAATTAAAAGATCTTTTTGTGATTTCTAATTCCAGCGAAATTCAAACTCTTTTTTAGGACACACACGTTTTTAGGACCAGAGTAAATCACACACACACACACACACCCCTACCCCAACCATTTTTTGTTTGTGTGATACACATGCGCTTCTGTGAATTTCAATTTAAGCAATGATCCAGGCTCTATCAGAGTTGGGGGCTAACATTGATACAACATGTCGTGCACACTCTTTGTATTTTGAGCTTTCTATTTTTGAGAAGCAGGGCAGTTTTAAGGGAAATGGTGATGGGAAGAGGGGGACAGAATGGTGAAAATGCATGTCCGTGTGTCTGTCTAGCTGCCTGTGTGTGTGTAAGGGAATTGGGGTGGGGGGAAGAGGGGGACAGGGGAATGGTGAAAATGCATGTCCGTGTGTCTGTCTAGCTGCCTGTGTGTGTGGGGGGGTGGGGGGGGGGGGGGGGGGGGGGGGGGGGGGGGGGGGGGGGGGGGGGGGGGGGGGGGGGGGGGGGGATTTCACAAACATCGTCACAATCGTATCCTGCCTGTTTTCTCAAACATCTTCCAAACAATTTTCTCCTTTGAACTTCTTCAAAATCGGAATTTGTGGGCTGAATGCAGCATTCACTTCTTAGTGTTAACGCTTTGTGTATATACATACATATTAATTAGAAATTACTTGAGAATCTTCAGATGATAGGACTAGAGTTAGCTTAATTGAACAAAGACGGATTTCTATAATAGGTTAAGAATAAAAGTCGGAAGGTATGCTTCTAGCCTATATTAAGTGTTTACCAAAAAATGCTCAATTGTTTCGAATGTTGGTAAGCATACTTCACAATCCTAGAAAGTTTTATCCAAAATTAAATGGGGGTAAAACAGTAAATCGCTAATTAAAGCAAGCACTATTTTCTTTTGCGCATTTAGCTCCTTTCGATATTGTACGGCTTACAGTGACTTCTTCTTCCTCAATGAGCTGGCTCCTTTTGAAAAACAAAAAGACTGAAAAAGACTTAAGTGCGTAGTGACGTCTTAATTTTGTGGAATCCCCCCAGTTTTTTGTGATAAAATAACTGGACTGCATTTAATACGTTTTAAGGTAAGCCTATCATTATCATCAATCAGATTTTTAAAAGCCTTTTCTTTGAGTGAATTTCAAAAACATATCTACACTAAAATGCAATCGTGTGCGCGAGGTGTTTCCTAAATCGTATTGTGATTGTTATGGGCCAGAGGCCTAACAATTAAAACATTTTTGACTTTGACTCTCTCTCTCTCTCTCTCTGTCTCTCTCTGTCTCTCTCTCTCTCTCTCTCTCTCTCTCTCTCTCTCTCTCTCTCTCTCTCTCTCTCTCTCTCTCTCTGTGCGCGCGCATGTGTGTGTGTGTGCGCGCGCATGTGTGTATATATGTGTGTGTGTGTGCATATGTGTGTGTGTGTGTGTTGTGTGTGTGTGTGTGTGTGCATGTGTGTGTGTGTGTGTGTGCGCGCGTGTGCGCGCGTGCAGCATGTTATATATCGTGCGTGTGTGGAGGGGATTTACATGAAGTTTTATGGATGACAGATTGACGACATGCTCCCAATCTTATTTTCTGCCAACTCTATAACCTCCTCCATCCCCTCTCTCCCCAGTGTCCACCCTCGCAAACCAGTCTTTTTTCTTTGCTGTTGTTTGTTTGTTTAACTCCCCATTAATAAAAATAATAAAAATAAAGAAAAAAAGAAGACAGATTGAGCGGTATGCTGGAACTAGGGGCTGTGCAGCTTATGATTGCGAACAAAGTCATGTTCCAGTCTCAGTCTCCATCCTAATCTGCTGAAGCAATTCTGATAAACACTGGCAGAATGATCACTGATGTACTGACACACATATTGTCCGTTGTGCCAGTTAATCCGTAGATCCAAGATTAAAGAGAGAGATTGCCTTGACTTAGAAAGACCAAGTTCTCCCTTCCGCTCTCTCTCTCTCTCTCTCTCTCTCTCTCTCTCTCTCTCTCTCTCTCTCTCTCTCTCTATCTCTCTCTCTCTCTCTCTCTCTCTCTCTCTCTCTCTCTCTCTCTCGCTCTCTCTCTCTCTCTCTCTCTCTCTCTCTCTCTCTCTCTCTCTCTCTCTCTCTCTCTCTCTCTCTCTCTCTCTCTCTCTCTCTCTCTCTCTCTCTCTCTCTCTCTCTCTCTCTCTCTCTCTCTCTCTCTGTGGCTTGCCATTTTTACTTTTTCTGTCAATGTTCGTCGCGTGATAGTCTGCTTTGAACTTTAATAACGTCGTTCAAGGTTCAGTTAACTCTTCGGGTTGTCTGAAATGGAGGTACGAAGGTCGTTGAGTGGGGTGACCATCACAGATTGACATTATATGTCAAAGGAGTGCAGCTTTTCTGATCATTCCATCCATACACATTTTTGCGTGCTGAAAAGTACAGTCGCACAACAGAGAGAGAGAGAGGGGGGGGGGAGAGAGGGAGAGAGAGAGGGGTTGAGGTGAGAGAGAGCTTCTTACAGACATTGCACACATGTATATGCAAACACGAGCGTAGCCTAATTAACGGACATATAGACACGCGGACACAATTATAGACACGCGGACATATAGACACGATCCCCTCCTCCTTATCAAGTTAGTGTTGTTGCTGTTGTCCTCAAGCCCTCCGTTTTTGCAGAGAGAGTGGGGATCTGCCCTTGGCGACTAGCCATCTCCGCTATAACCAAACTCTAGCCCATATCTCCAGAATAGCAGCTGCCTCTTCCGGAACCTGGAAGCCATAGTCGGAAACGACAGACTGGCACACCTCCATGTTGGGAGTGATGGAGGTGTAGCTCCACTTAAAAGAATGTAGGCCTAAGCGTCTTCTTCGCTTTCGTCTTCTTCTTCTCCTCCTTATTCTGCCCCTTCTTCTATTCAGAGTCTTTGATCAATAATTTGACCCCTCGATATGACCGGTGCATTACGCCTGTTCTCAATTGCGCCAGTTGTTATAATCAGTTGCGCCCGTTGAAATGGTTAAAATGGTTCATGAGAAAACTAGACACAATCTGGAACTTTCACATTAATTAAGATTTTGTTTCATGATATAGAGCTAACCGTGACATTTCTTATAAAGATAACAGAAAACAGATTTTCAATAGCTTTTTTAGTTTTGATTTTACTGATAGACATCTAAAGTTTAACTTCTAAGATGCATCAATTAGGGAAAACCAAGCGCGATTGATGAACATACCCGGAAAGGAGCATTTGAGTAATTTTCAAATGGCTCCCCCCCACCTGCGTGCGCATCTCGACCCTTCCAACGGAAGTGTCGCCATCTTAGTCCTTATTTGTGTGTAAGCAAAGTGAAAATGTTATCTAAATGTGTAAAGAAAACATCCAGATGTTATAAATACAGTTTATATAAGTTTCGAATTGGAACAGCCAAATACGCAGCATCGATCTGGCATTTTTCAAACAAAGTTACTGACTAAGATGGCGGTCTCCCATAATATGGCGCTCCTTGTGGCCGGATATGACGACACGTGGGTACAAGCCATAGGCGCAATTAAATTGCAACTTTTCCTGGTATGCAAGGATTTCCTGTTTTTGAATTTTACCAGAAAATGAATTTCGTGGGTTTTTTTAATTTGTCAAACAAGATCTTTGTGTGTCTGCTGCGTTTTTCAAACACTTAAAAAAACTGTTCTGGCAGGCACCCCTCGAAATAAGCATTTGTATAACTTGTGAAAAAAGCAAACTAAAATACTTTCATAAATCATGGCCTTTCAGTTTTTTTCATTTTGTGTAGTTGCACCCATGTCATATATTGTATATATAATGCTCACTCTTTTTTGTTCTGCCTGTTTGCAGACATCGCGTCAGATGAGAGCTACGACAAGGAAGGATCGTCCTGTATCTTCATCCACAAGGACCTCATCCAGAGAAACGAAGAGGATCTGGATGAAGACAGCCAGCTTAGACTTCGTGAGTGGCCTATGGAATGAAACGCGGTATCCAGAGTTACTGTTCTTTGCGTTTGCCTGGAGTTTCTCAAGAGCGATCCTTCCATGAAATTGTTCTTTGTAATGGTTCTTTGGGAGATGCAAAGGGATGTAATAATAGGCGTGTGACGGCATTTCGTCGGATCTGATTCCAGCAGACGCGAAGATTCTTCCTGCTACCATAATAATATGAAGGCTTTGTACTCATTCATATCAAAGTCTTGCTGGCCATCGTCTGTTTCATGACAAACATAAGTCTTAAAAGGAGCAAAGAAGGCAAATATGCCATTTTGCTTGGAAACAAATTCGAACTGGAACGTTTCTGAGGTAAAAGCTTAGGTGGTTCTAGGTGATTAATTGTTTTCGTTGTATGTGGAAAATAAGCGTTTTGGTTATAACAACTTGGATTGTGTGATTTCGCTATTATTTACACAACACTAACGCACAGAACAGTCTTCCTTTAATACATGCTTTGATTTTAAAAAAAAGAAAGATACTAATGCTGAAGAAACAAGAGTTACCCACACGCTTATTCTAATTGTTGATCACACACAAATTAGTTTTAAATGATATACAAAACAGTAAAGAGAAGAAACACATTACAAAATACCTTTTATTTTTAAACTCTTATTTGATATATGGTTGTGACCCTTTAACTCATTCAAGTCGTTCCGGCCAGTGTCCGGAATTAATAGAAAGCTGTCAGTGTGATGCATTTGCTTCAAGGGAAGTAAATCTGTGTGCACACCATACCTTGGTCACTTCGAAAGTCGCTTCGCCCCCTTAGACCACAATTTTGCCTATGACTTTGCTTTTGTAGTGGTTTGTTGTGGGGGAACCGATCGGTATAGAGTTTTTCTATATAGTCTATATATAAAAAAGACTGATCTACCTCTTCCACATGTCTAAACCTGAAGCAAAAAACCCGTAATCTTCTTTCATTTCTCCTTTTGTTTATGTACGTTTTGTTTGTGTGTATGACTGGAGCGATTTGTGAGTGTTTCTAATAATTCAAAATCGTTGCGGTGCGAATGAGTTAATGCTGAGCTGTCTTTCACAAAACACGATGTTTCAGATCTGTCCCGCACTGTGCTGGGCTGCAGCATAGCCTCCACAGCCTGCACCCTCTTCGCCCTGCTGGCCCTCATCTGCGGTGTGTGGCCCTCCGCCCGCCGCTCCTCCAACCGATGGCCCTGCGTCTACCTGTCCACAGCCCTGCTGCTGCTTCTGGCCGGTGAGACTGTGTGATGGCAACCACTTTCTGTCTGTTTGCCCCGCCCCCTCTCTTTCTCCTCATAAAGTCTCCTGACAAGATCTGCAGTTTTCCATTTCGTCTGATTTCTGTCTCCCGGGATCTTCTATCTGTTCTTTCATCTTTCCTTACAAATCAATCTTTTGAATGTTCCTTTTTTCTCTGATCTATCGGACAATTTATGACATGCCAGGTTTTTTAAAAATTGTTCTCTGGCGTCCACACGCGAGACCTAGCGCACTTGAGTGGGCACCTGTTGTCCATTCTGCAGTGCGCATTTGCCTATATGACATTTTGGTATAGGTCAAGATGTGCCACCCCCCCTACATTTCTCGGTTAATTCCATTTTTCCGTTTTTGCCTTTCTTACCAAACATGAAGCTGTATTTTATGAACATTTTCAGCTAATTATCTTTCTTCAATAATTAATTGCAGTCATGATAAAGGCCATTATCTAATAGGACCCCCTCATATGTACTGCAGTACACCGCGGCATTTGTCACAGTCGTGGTTCATTGTGTTTTTCTGTCTTATAAGGGGGGTTAGGGTTAGGGTTAGTGTTCCCAAAAAAGATAATTAGCTGAAAAGGTTCATGAAATACAGCTCTGTTTGGTAAGAAAGGCAAAAACGAAAAATGGTATTAACCGAGAAAAACATGGGGGGGTGGCACATCTTTACCTTTACTGACATTTTTTATATATTTTTTACTAGTATGTGTTTGTTAACCATTTTTACTGGGTTTTGTTTAACCTGGATCCGATAAATAGAGTAGAGTGGCTCAACGTTTCCAGCACTGTGTGGACTTATGTGCTATAGGGTGCAATGATGGAGGTGTCATGTTATGAATTGTACTGTACGTTGTCTTCAGGTTGTTGAACGTTGGTAAGATACATTGATGAGTGTTTTGTAATAAGTGGTCGAGCTTTACGCGATGACAGTGCTGAGATGACCATAGCTGTTGACGGGACTATAATGTAAACAAAAATTAAAAAATTTGCCCAGGCTACTATGTTAATAAAAATTAAAAAAAAGCATTCCATAAAACTGTTACTAGAGCTATTCTGGGTTGTCAAATTTAATTATCCTTTGGATAGGGCCTACCAGATTATTAAAAACAAATGTATGAGTGTCGTTTCCGACTATGACCCCCAGGGTGCAGCCACACTCTGTCGGCCAAAAGTATTTGAGGACAGTTGGCATTGGGGAAGGTCCCCAAAGGCCAGCCAGTATCCTTAGCTTCAGCACCAAGAGCCTGTGCCAACACCATTACCCCTCCCCCACCCTAGTTTGAGAGTCATAGTCAACCACAAAACACTAAGCTGTGCCAAGATTTTCCCTTGCTGTATACAATCACATGTATTGTACAGCTCTCAATTTACTATTGGCCCATACTGCAAGCTAATGTCAACCAACGATAAAAGCCATTTGGGTAAAGGCCCAAGAAATTATTTATTAAGTGTAGAGTGGCACAGTGGTAGCGCGTTCGCTTCGTGTCAAGTAAACCCGAGTTCGAACCTGGGTACAGGGGATATTTCCTCTCACTTTGCACTAGGCCTTACGGTCTGAATGTGGAGTCTTTCGGATGAGACGATAAACCGAGGTCCCATGTGCCCATGCACTTAGCACACATTAAACCCAGTGGCAACGATAAGGTTGTCATTTGGTCAAAATTTACCCCCCTCCTTTCCTTCCTCATCAGTCACACACACACACACAAATATTGGGTGGCGCGCCTCTGGCTGCGACGCGCTTCCAGTTGGGAGCAACACGAATTTTCACAGAGACACCTCTGTGACTATAAAGTACCTAACCTAACCTAATAGTGTCGCTTTCACTGTAAGATAGGATTGCTCAAAACTTGAACAGATTTTGATAAATATAAAAAAAACATCTATAGGTTGTGGTACTAGAAAACTGTATGAAACTTTAGTTGAGTCATAGTTTGGGCACATTACACTATTTCACCTTAAAACAAATGCAAGACTAATCCACAAAATTATGATGTACCGGTAATAGTATTGTACTGTTGTAGATTTTTTAAAAACAAAACATGTTTACATTATTCTTGTATTTATGAATCTGTGTTAAAAACACAATCATGTTCAAAGTATTATATTTAAAAAATCAGAAATAACCTTTTTTTTTGGAGGATTTTTCTCTCAGATATATAATTTTAGCTACAAGTATTTTTTCATACATCTTGCTCCAAGATAACCTCTCAGTATCCCTTGATAAGTTTTGTAATGTGGGTGCAATCGTGAGCTGTATTCGTGTTTGAATGCACTGAGCCACCAGTTGCCATGCAGCAGTCTGCGCTGAAGAAGGGAGCACACATTACTCGAAAGCTACAAAGTAAGCTTTAGATATTTTGCTTTGAAATGAAGTTGGCTAAATTCATCTTCGTATCATGTTTTTTGTTTTTTTCCATTCAATCCTCATCAGCCATAAATGGCATTGCCAGCGGCTGAGCTTTACTGCTGTTCTTGCTTCAAGATAACCTCTCAGTATTTCTGGAGAAGTTTGACTCGACCATAAATGGCATAGCCAGTGGCGTGAGCTTTACTGCTGTTCTTGCTTCAAGATAACCTCTCAGTATTTCTGGAGAAGGCATAGCCAGTGGCGTGAGCTTTACTGCTGTTCTTGCTTCAAGATAACCTCTCAGTATTTCTGGAGAAGTAAATGGCATAGCCAGTGGCGTGAGCTTTACTGCTGTTCTTGCTTCAAGATAACCTCTTCAGTATTGGCATAGACTCAAGATCAGTATTTCTGGAGAAGTTTGACTCGACCATGTGAAGAAGTTTGACTCAATCATAAATGGCATAGCCAGTGGCGTGAGCTTTACTGCTGTTCTTGCTTCAAGATAACCTCTCAGTATTTGTGGAGAAGTTTGACTCACTTCTTTGTTTTTCATTCAAATCTGTTCAGCCATAAACAGCATTACTAGTCTTTTGTATAAAGACCTTCTGGAAGTTCTGTGCTTGTAACTTCCTCTAATCTGTCACTCTCTTTGACTCTGCCTTTTCCCTTTGCTTACTGTCATCTACTATCTTTCTGCTTTACCGGTACATTCTCCTGCCTTTTTTCACGAAACACTTTCAAAAAGATTTCCTCCAGCCGAAGTCGGACTTGCTGGGCCTAACTATTTCTTAGTTAGGCGCATAACGGCAGCATGACGCATCTGCGCTCATTATTGACAGGAAACTGTCTGAGCGACCGAAGAAGACGAACCTCTCAGTATTTGTGGAGAAGTTTGACTCACTCCTTTGTTTTTCATTCAAACTTTTTCAGCCATGAACGGCATAGCTAGCGGCGTGAGCTTCATCGCGGTTCGGGACCTGGACAACACGGTGGTTCGGCACCTGGAGGTGATGCCCCCCGTGGTGCCTCCCTACGCCAGCCAGGCCTACGACTGGTCCTTCATGAGCCACTGGGTGGCCACGGGCCTCATCTTCTTCGACAGCCTCTTTCTCATCTGCATGCTGAGGACCACATACCAGGTGGTGGAGGAAGGGACCAAGATGCATGCCATGGACAGCTTTTAAATTGACAGCTGCTTGGCATGGATAGATTTTTTAGTTAATTTGAGAGTTGTTTCTGTCTTGTTTTTTAAGTTGGTGGAGAAGAGAAATTCTTTTGTCGATAGCTGAAATTTGTTAAAATTTTCTTGAACAGATTTTAAGGGAGCTCTAAAGAAAGTACCATATTTTAGGACTATAAGGCATACTTTTTCCCCCAGACTGAGACCCATGATATAAGGTGCGCCTTATAGTCCAAAAAATATGACAGGTGGATGATTTTCAGGACTCAAAACTGCAGTATTGCTTTTATATATATATTTTTTTGGTATATAGATTGAATGGCAGAACAGAAAGGGGCTGCGTTTTCATGGACGTTTCAACTGACTAAAGCTTTAAAAATGCATGCTTGGAAAACAATAATATGGTTTCTATTAACAGCGAAGATTAACCGAGTGAAATTGGGTCCTTACAAATGATTGATTCTGGATGATTTGAAAGTATTTTCAGAACAGTACTGGGGCTCTGAATTGAAAAGTGTTTTTATTTAATCATTGGTAGGAAACATAAGGCATTTGTATTCTAAAAATGACTTTTTGTACAGTACATAAGGTACAAGAGCTAAAGCTTACACTTTGTGGGCTTTGACATATAAAAAAACCCAGAGGAACACAATTTGAAAGGCACTACAGGAACACAAAAAAAGAAGAAATGGTTGACTGGGCTGTAGATTGTGAGAGCTGATATGATGGAGTGCTGGTTTTAAATTAATGTACAGACCTTGCAGCAACATGCATGTAACTTATGGACATTGAGGGTTTAGGCCTACAGTTCATTCTTTGTACTGCATTGACATTTTCTCCATGTAGTGTCATTTTTCGCAAATATTGCAGCAGCATGTATGTATGTACCGGTATGTCTTATGGTGAGAGGTCACAATAATGTATCAGCATGAGATTCTTCATCTAAATTTGTAAAAAAAAAAATGTGCGTGCGTGCATGTGTGTATGTGTGAATGCAAATGTGTGTGTGTGTGATTTATTTCTTTAATGGACAGAACTTTTGATGACAAGAAACACTGCAATAAGATTAGGCTCATATAGTTATTCATTTTTCCATCTGTAATAAAAGCCATCTGTTTTTCATCTATAATATATAGAAAACACCTTCAAAGATTAAATTTATGACAATAGATTTTTTTTTTAATTATTCATTGTATTAGGCACACAAAAAAAAAAGTCTGTTTCCGAGAACATGGCCAACAAAAATAGTGTAGGTAGGTAGGCTTTCCAATTTAAAAAAAAAAAAAAATTCTTCGCGGTGCAAGATTTTTGCCGTATTTGCTGAAACATGTGAATGTGAGTATCAATCAACAGATTATCTTTACCACTTGACTGTTTTTCACATAAGCATGTTGCAGCAAGCATAGCAGTAATATTGTACTGCGGGAAAACAATTACAAAAAGAAAGAAACAATAACTTTGGGAAAGAAACATACCTGAAAACTTATGCAGCAACTCAAGTCGCCAGGTACAAATTGACGGTGCAAAATGCAGAATTTATACAGTTTCTTTTTATTCTGATGATCGCATTTACACATAGAAATGGCAATCGCGTGCCTTGCGCCCGCCATTGTGTTGGCGGATGTTGATCACGAAAGTCTGCGCGAATAACGGTCCTTGACTACGCTGAGTGAGAGTGCAATGGTTGTTTCCCTTGCATTGTCTGCTCAAATTGCTTCTTTTTTTTTTGAAACTCGTAAAATAAAAAAATTTGGGTCGGCAGCAAAAACTAGGCTGTCGGGTTACCGGAAACAGACCTTTTTTTTTTTGGCCTTATAAATCATTTAATCATTGAGTTATAAATCTATTGTTCTGAGATGAACTGATCACACATTTTGTTTGTTCATTGTATTCCAGAACAAACTGCCTGTGTGCTTTTGACATTTTGTACTTGTATTTGATCACAATTTAGCAGATTATTGTCAGGAAAACACACACGCACACACACACATTGTTTGTTGGTAGGCTATAAATGAGGCATAATATTTACTTCAATGTATTTTTTTTTAATGACAACCTATTAAGTAAAAATGAATTAATTTAGTATTAACACGAATCTATTGCCAAAGAAACTTGCAATTTTGTTCCCACCATTGCCATCACACATCCCATCCTTTTCTTTCTTCATAATTATGCATAACCAGCGTATTCACATAGGGGAAGACAGGGTAAAAAGCGCATGGGCGGGTAAGAAGCCCACCCCAATTATCTCATGAAATAAAGAAAATTTCAGTCAAATTTGACCATGAGACGAATGCTACACACTAACGCTCGTCTCATGGGCAAAATGAGACTGAAATTTGCTTCATTTCATGAGATAATTGGGGTGGGCTTCTTACCCGCCCATGCGCTTTTTACCCCGTCTTCCCCTACCCACTGACCTGTCACAGATTTGTTTTCTCTTGCTGTTTTAAATAGGACATTTCTTCAAGTTCAAGCAAACCTTTCACAATAAGAGATCGTTTCTTTGTTGTCTCTACCACATGATGAAAATGTTATTTTTAATTTCGACAGTAAAAATCGAATTTAAAAAATCAAATGAACTCAGATAGTAAAATGGCATCCTCATTAGCAGAAATTTGATGGCTTTTTGCTGTCAATCTGTGACATAATTCTAGAGTCTTTTTCTGTGATTTTCAATATAGAAATCATGGGTTTTTTTAAACACAGAGGCTACATTTACATAAATGTTGGAAATGTTCAGATGAAGTGATTCTTATAACTCAAAATTTTCTTTATCAAATGCATTTTCTTATTTCGTGCATTTAACACTTTAGGGTTTTGGTTAAAGTAGGATAGAGTTTGGGAACGGTTTAGCATCAGATAAAAGTAAAAAATTTAAGACTGTATATGCGCACAGTTTATGCGTCCAGTGAATGGGTGCTGTAACCGTAGCTTGTGAAGTGCAGATACGGCACAATAGCCGCTGCCTTAATTTTTAAACTTCCATAAACCTTCGGTTTATAGGCCAGCTTTGTGCAATGCAGTACAAGGGAGACAATTTTGAAACAGAATTGATCAATCATGTTCAGCAAATTACCATAACCTGCATTACATATTTTGACCTTTTGCTGTCTTAGATCTTGTTTTGTTTTTTAAGGGTGCATGTGGGTATGCCTGAAGCCTGAATTCAGGCAGTTTGATACAGGTTCAGGCAGTGGTCTCCCTGAAAACAAGGCTCTTCTTTACAGAACCATGCTCTTGAAATAATCGTTATATCAAGGGTTGTGATAGAAAGTTCAGGCAAAAGCTTTGGTCACCACATGCACCCATGTTCTCTCATCTTTAAAATGACATATTTTTTATATATGTGTATATTATAATCCGACTAATATTAAATGAATGTAATTGCAAACATGTGGTAATAAAGATATTTTTACCTTGATAAGAGAAAGCTTTCAGAATGGTTTCTGTTGGTTGTGTTAGCTCTCTCTCTCCCTCTCTCTACCTACCCCCCCCCCCCCCCCCCCCCCCCCCCCCTGTCTCTCTCTGTCAGTTTCTAAACGCTTTGGAATTTTTTGCATTTTTCATTTCTATCCTTTTCAAAATTAGTTATGATTTTGAATATCATGTTCAACAAATCAGATCACAAGAAAAAGGAAAATGAGTCAGCAGTCCCCTACATCTATTTTCCTCACTCATTCTCAAAAGAAAGCCACGTTTTGTATCATGATCAGTTTAGTAATTTACACTTTTACAATCAAAATGCACACATTTTTTGTATGCCGGGCCCACACAAATTTACAGATGGAGAAACATCCAGCTTCTTGTCATGATTCAAAAGCAGAGTTTCCTTCGTATAAAACGATGGGTGAAAAACATGAAGAAAAAAAAAAAATACAGACAGAGAGAGAGAGGCTCTCAGAGAGTGGGTGTAACTGTATAGGCCTTTCGAATATTCATGAAAAGATATTAAAAACTCAAGTTATTCTCAATGAAACAATCACCACTCTTTATTCACAATAAAACAGAAGCATTGATTTCTACATTTTATAAACTTCTGGGAAAAAAACAATTCAATATTACATTCTGCCAATCCTTCTAGAAAGATGCTTTCAACTGAATCACTTAGCAGTAACATTCTGAGTACGTAAAATAAAAGAAAACAAACACAAACTGTGACTATATGACATGGTTCACTCATTCTTTCGGTCGCACTTGTTGCAAGTATTCCTCGTACATGATGGAAGGGCCGTGCTTGGCAGAGTCGTAGTATTTTTGCTGGATGAATTTCCTTCCAGAGTAGCCACATACTCCAACCTCTGGTTTATCCTGGTGACAAAAACCAGCAGAAAGCAAATCAATACATGAAAGATGGCAACACTTATCTTCTGCTGCCTAAAGTACAATATCTGATATTATAAACCTACTGCTTCTTTCAGATACTGGGTTAAACAAAAAATTTAAAAAGAGAGAGAAAAGGTGTTTCCTCTCTCTTTATCCAATTCTCTTCTCATTCGCTAACTTTACTTTTGACAGCTAATCTTTAAAAAAACCCACCAATTTATCTATGTCTTACAGCCTCAACCTCTTGGACCAAACTTTTCGCACACATCTGTTTGATCTATGGATACAAAATTGATTCTTGAATAATAAAGGATATTAAGCTACAATAGCTTCTTTGCACCTGGCCCTCTCACTCACACACTCATACTATGCATCAGGTAAGGAAAAATTGACATAAAAACAATCAAGTCAAGAAAATGAAACAAAAATTGGCACATGAAATAATTGACAGAGAATCAAATTGGGACATTTATACAGAGAGACATAAAAGATTTACAAGAATCTTGGCATAAGTTGATATTTGTAGTAAAACTCATTAACAGAACTGATGGACAAGATTGTCCATTAATCATTATGTACTTGTGATAAGATTTGCGAAAGGAAGATACACGTTTTATTTTTGAAATTATCAGGGATGTCGTTCCACAGTTTACCACCTGAGTATGTAAGGGATGCTTTATATAGATCTGTTCTGGGGCGGGACATGAAATTCAGGGTTCGTACAGATCTGTGTAAAAAAAATTCCAGGACTTTTCCAGGACCAGTTTACTAAATTTCAAGGACTCAATCTGCAGCTGGCATACCGGTCAATGTCGGTTTCGTTCCCGCCTGAGTTGCTTGTGCTTCTGGCCTTGACAATGGCTTTTTACAGCACTCTCGACCATGCTGGTAATATCAAAGTTATTTTTGCACACTGTGCAGCTAGCTTTCAGTTTTGAACTATCTGTTGACTTTTTTTTTGCAGCCAAACATCGTTGGAAATGCAATCTCCAATTTGTTGGAAAACAGAAGTACGGTAAAGGGAAGTAACTTCAGTGGCAGACAACTCGCGCAAATGTCGTCTGCTATGATCGCGATATCGGTATGACCTTAAAAGGTTTTTTTATATTTTTATTTGAATTTAGTTTTAACCTTCAATTATTTTTTGTGGAGGAGAGATTTTGACTTTGATGGATTGGGATTAAGGACGTGGTCAGACGATTTTCAAAATTCCAGGACTTTTCCAGGAGTCTTGGGGCCTTTGCTGTTTTTCAAGCACCTTCCAAGCCCTGGAAAAGGCCATGTCAATTTTGAAGTACTTTTCAAGGTTTCAAGGACCCTGTACGAACCCTGATGAACAGAAAAGCAGAACTTTGTCCAGTTAACCTCTTCAGTGCCGACGACGTATATGTACGTCCTCTGTAATGCTGCAGTATTTGCCACTGATGTATATGTTAATTTTTTTAATTTTAGAGATTTTTTTTTAAATTCCTTTTTTTTAAATTTTGAATTGAACTTTTTTTGCTTTGCAGAAATTCTGTTGAAATATAAATGTTTCCAAGTTGTTTTAATAAATTTTGATGTGAGTTAATGTTGCAGTAGAACCAGTGGCAGCGCAAAATGTTACAACGCGGCAAAATGTTACAAGGCGTCAAAATGTTACAAATGTAACATTTTGTCACATTGTAACATTTTGCGCTGCCACAGACCCTCCCTTATAAGACCTTCAAAAATCATCCCAAATGAGGTCTTATAAGGGAGGGGCCTTATAAGGGAGGTAATTTTAATACTTACAAAGAAGGGCAATGTCTCAGAGAAGTAGGTCTTATTTGGGAGGGAATCTTATAATGGGAGGTTTCACTGTAGTATGTTTTCTATTGATGCATTTTGACGTTGATATGTCTGTTTCCGTGTCGTTGCGTTTCTGTTATTGCACCTCTTGTAAATTTCTCAGTCTTGGGATAGTAAAGTACGAATGATTGATTGATTGATTGATGTAAGCCGCTGATAAGTCATGATTTTGCTGCATTCAAAAATCACGTGGCAAACCGGCGGCACATGCGCAACTAATCGACAGCACTGAAGGGGTTAATGTAATGCCGTCTCAGATTAGAAGGACACTTACCAGGATCCTCTCCATTATCTTCCACTGTCAACAATAAAGAACGATGTTGTCTTGTGGAGTACAGCAAGTATTATGTCCCCCACCACTTTTCCCCAACCCACAGTTCATTATGATTCTGTGTGCACACTCTCCCTTCCTATCACCCACTCTTCACCCCATTCAAGGCTCTACTTATTCAACTATACACATCAGCATTAAATAATTAATATTCCATCCTAAAAAACATTGAAGTAATTCTGTGCAGCAATTTTAACATTTTGTGTGCACAACTTTGGAAGAAGGCCTGTTCTGTACTCGGCAACACCCCATAGGTACACTAGGTATTACACCCCATAACAAAACTTAAACTGAAGCAATTCTGTCCCACAGTTCTGAAGACATCCTTGGGAAATACACACACACATGTATGGTGACATACACACACATTTGTGCAAACACTAATTACAAACAATTACAGACTCGAGTAAGTACCTGCTGCTTCACCCAGCACAGTAAAGACACAGAGAGAGGGATATGCAACCTAGTATATGCACTATCAGAATATATCCAACCCTGTGGAGTAGTGGTTAGCGAAGCAGACTACTGGCTGGGAGGTCACGGGTTCGAATCCCATCAGAGGCGAGTTTTTTGGGGGGTCCTGGACCGACTCCTACCCAGAGGGAGTGGCTATGGGCTAAATGGGAAGACTGAAACCACACAGTCGAGCTTAGTGTTGCTCTAATTTCAAGACCAACACTGCAGGTGTCTGTAGTTCTCGGGCCTGGTGAACACCGGGATATCATTATGAAGTGAAGCGTAGAAACTAGAATACAGCCCTGTCATGCAGTCTCAGACCAATACGGAACTCCATAGCATCAGCATCATCGTCATAGTCATCCGCCTCATCTCCATCAATCATTAAAAAAGAAAAATGTCTCAAATTCTGTGGCTATGCATGCCCTGCTCTCATGGTGACCTAAGTTTCGGTTTCCAATCCAGTCTATGCCTTGGTGCGTTCAGGTCAAAGTCATGGGGATCAGTGTCTTCTGGGGAGCTTTCGGTGGACGGTTTGTGGTGGCACCCTCGGAGGAGGACCTCACTCACGCCGACTCCGCGGCTAAGAGAATAGTGTCATCAGTAGGGGGCTTAGTAGGTGGTGTCCTGAACAGGCTCCACTGAACTCCACTGAAGTGTGACTCAGCAGCAGTGCAGTGTCTCCTTAGTTGGTTGCCTCCTGAGGGCCTAACATAGGTTTGCTCCCCTTGGATTGCTGGTCTCAGATTCTGCAACCTGAACAAGCCAGGGTGTGGCTGCGAATTGGGATTCGGAATGAGCGGTGTGGGAGCAACGCAACTGAAGATGGGACAGCAAAAAAAAAGAAAGAAAAAAATATATCCAACCATATTAATCAGTGTTCAGAGAGTCTCACCAGGTTGATGTAGACCTTCGGGTGTCCCAGAGCCCCGCCGCTGTCGCTGAACACATGGTTCCCCTTCACCACCACCACCGGGTCCTCCTCTATCAGATCGATGGCAAACTGACGATTCACCTGGGCACAGGTCAAGTTTGAAACATTTCAATTGTCATGGAGGAGGAAGACGAGGAAGAGGAGGAGGTGGGAGAAGAGGAGGAGGAGGCGGGAGAAGAGGAGGAGGTGAAACAAGAGGGGGAGGAGGAGGTGAGAGAAGAGGAGGAAGAGAATGAGGATGAGGTGGGAGAAGAGGAGGTGAGAGAAGAGGAGGAGGTGGGAGAAGAGGAGGAAGAGGAGGAGGTGGGAGAAGAGGAGGTGAGAGAAGAGGAGGAGGAGGTGGGAGAAGAGGAGGAAGAGAATGAGGAGGAGGTGGGAGAAGAGGAGGTGAGAGAAGAGGAGGAGGAGGTGGGAGAAGGGGAGGAAGAGAATGAGGAGGAGGTGAGAAAAAAGGAGGATCTAGGAAGAGGAGGAAGATGAAGAGGGGGAGGAGGAAGAAGAGAAGGAGGAGAATGAGGAAAGGGAGGAGGAGGAAAAGGAGGAGGAAGAGGGGTAGAAAGAGGAACAGGAAGAGAAGAACAGAGTAAATTGGGGAGTGTGCTCAGTAAACACTTGAACAGCGACAACGCACAGGCGGTTTTTATCGACGGTTTTACTCGTGACCAAGTAAGCCACACAAAATCAGAAACTTTTCAAGGTTGATTGGTATAACAGGGGAGGGGGAGAGACAGGGATTAGGGAAGGGGAGAGAGAGAGAGAGAGAGAGAGAGAGAGAGAGAGAGAGAGAGAGAGAGAGAGAGAGTACATGAATGTCAAACTCCTGTAACTTACCAATTTGTCTTTGTCAAGAAAGCGGACACGCCGGTAATCGTTCTTGTCCCAAACCTAGCAACACAAAGAATAGAATATTAAATTAATTTATGTGCTATCAATGTGGACAATTACAGCATAACTCGCAATATCAATAGATCTATGCTAATCAAGCTATGCTAACACTTGCTAAAAGATCTCTAACTAAGAGTAAGACAGTGTACAATAGGAAAAGTTATCCTCTGATTTAAAGGTGGACTCGGACGGATGAGTTTTTGCAAGAAACATGTCGAGATCACCAGAAAGACAGCCTTTTCAAGGATCGGAACACTCACTTTGCTCTGGTTTCTTAGAAATTAAACCGTCAAAACAGCGATTTTTCCTTGCCGGAGATGCTGGAGAGAGTAGCCATTTTGGATGGGGTGGGTGGAGGTCACTCATTGTGGTTGAAGCATTTTCTTTTTTTGTACTTGTAGTGCAGTTAAAAAAATGGAGCTATTTCCTTTGTTGTGAGCGAAACTCCTTTAGATAAACTGTATAAAAAAAAAAAAAAAAAAATAAAAAGGCCTGTATTCACAGTATTGTGAAAAGTTTGTGCAAACGATTTGGTCTAAACACAGGCGGCCATTCAAAAAGAGACGGCAAACGCCTTCTCTTTGGGTGAAAGAATTTGACTTCCACTAGTTCCAGCACCTCCGTCAAGGAGGAATTGCCTTTTTGACGGCTTGATTTCTGGGAAACCAGAGCAAAGTGTGTTGCGATCTCTGTAAAGGGTGTTTTCCTGCTGATCTGGACATGTTTCTTGCAAAAACTCATCCGTCAGGGTGCCCCTTTAAAGTTTAACTTATTCAGGACTAATTCCGAGTATATTCGTAACTGGAGAATGCCAGTCGGTACCTAATTCTGAGAATTCTCGCATCAGCAACAATTTCTGAGTCTAGTAAAACTTGTCTGAATCCAAATCACGTTTTTCAAGTCCCCTCTCTTCATGATGTTCATCACTCTTTCACGATTGATTAAGAAGAAAACATTAACCGTGTCATTGATGTCAAAATGAAATTGAAGGGGGAAAACTCTCTTTCTAATTAACTCCCCTCCACCAACGTTGATTACGATACCAACCATCTAGCAATGCGTGGATCAGAGCCAAAGTGAGACAAACAAAGCATCATTCTCAAAAAAGAATGTGCCAAGTTCGCCTTTATGACCCTTCACCCACTCAGTACACATCAACAATGGTGGAGAGGACGACATACAAACAAATCAATATCTATCCAAGAGTGGCATAGCCTTATAATAATCTAGCTTTGAATATGTTACACATGATAAACAACACACTACACAGAACAAACTGGCAAGCCTCAAAAGGAATTTTGGTTAATTAAAGAATGAAATAGTGAGGCCAAGAGAGGAGATAACGAAATTGATGATGTCATAACTTTTGATGTCATAGCCCTGGAATAATGGTTTTTGGTTTAGCCGAGTCAGGAAAGATAATTATATATATCTCTAGACCATTTTCTAAGATTGAGTCTAAAAAAACTAATTGGTTTCTTTTAAATATTAAAAATGCAAAAATAAATTTATCTGTTTCCCTCTGGCAGTGAAGTGGTTAAACAAGAAATATTATTATTAAACAAGAAAACAAACAAACAAGGAGCCATCATGAAGTGACTTTACACACTCACACACCACACACACAGTCTGCACACACATGAGCCTCAGAAACTGCCACCCAAAAAAGTCCAATAAGTTGTTTTGTTTGTTTGTTTGTTTTATCAACAGTCACGTACAGTGATACACTGATGGTAATAAACTTATAAAGAGACTAATTTACTCACTAATGATTCCGATTTTAATATTTAATGCAAGTACAGTAACCACAATTTCAAAGAGAAAATTAAAC
>CM065682.1:41264365-41269365 GCA_017654935.2 Phymorhynchus buccinoides | reverse complement strand
ACAACAGAAGGGAAAAAAACGTAACTTCTTCGGCGGAGACAACATAGTGAAGATTGTTGACAAGTAAAGTGGGACACACTCTGAAAGATGGGGTGGGTGGGGGCTAGTTGGTGTGGGGGGGTGGGGGTGGAGGAGAAGCCGGGTTTGAGGATCAGGTCGTTGAAAGAACGGAATTGGGGGGGGGGGGGGGGGGGGGGGGGGGGGGGGGAGAGGTGAGGGGGGGAGGGGGCGGCAAGAAAATGGGCAACGGTGCAGTCTGTAGATTAGAATATTGTGTATTGAAAGGGGTGGAAAACTGGGGGAAAGTGGGTGGGGTCGGTTGGGTGGGGTGGGGGAGTAGGGTAGCTATTGGACCCAAGCTTCTTTTTCGAAGTAACAATATGAAGGAAAAGCACACACGCGCGCGCGCGTGTGTGTGTGTGTGTGCGCGCGCGCGCGCGCGTATGTGTGGGTGTGAGCGCGCGCGCGCGCGCGTGTGTGTTGTGTGTGTGTGAGGATCTATATCGGGTGCAGTATATAAACCAAGAGGACCCAGCAAAATACCAGACAAGAAAGAGCGCAGTCCCCCGGTAGGATCTCCGATTCTCCGCCTTCGATCGACTTTGCAATAATCACGACTCCACAACAAAATGACAAAGATATAATATATAAAAAATGAAAAAATAAAAGGAAAAAACACCCCCCATTGTTTCTCTGTTTAGAAGTTGGGTGTTCAATTGTTGGTTTGCTTTTTCTGTTCTTCTTTTCGTGTAATTATTTCTTTTTTTTCTTCTTAATTAAGAAAAACCACAATGCTCAAATAATCTCTACTTCGTGTATGCGTATATTCCTAACGCACAAATGCACGCATGCTCAAACTGACACACACTCATGCTTAAGAAAAATAGCACATTGAAAACGGACGTTTAACCAAAACGTAATGGAGGATTAACCTGACAATATTGCTTAAAGAAATTTATTTCCTCCTTGGGAGTCCATCTGCATTATTATTTGGATACAGGCATTAACAAACATCTGATTTTGAATGTTTGTCTCCCCAGTGTATAATAGTTCCCCCACCTTCTGGAAGTTCTGTGCTTGTAACTTCCTCTAAACTGTCACTCTCTTTGACTCTGCCTTTTCCCTTTGTTTTCTATCATCTACTATCTTTCTGACTTTTTTCAAAAAAATCTTACACATTTTTTTTTTCTCCATTCAGCTCCTCCGAAATCGGAATGTGTACGCAGCGGGGAGACCAGTGAAAACTGAAAACCGGACACATACGTGCCTTACCCATTATGGCCATATGGCCTGGGAACGCAGAAGAAGAAGAAGAATGTTTGTCTATCTCCCGGTCTATCTCTCACTCATAATATGTTTCCATACTTTATGTATCTCCACCTCATCCTTCCCTCCTTTTTTTGTTTCGACGTTTTGTCGATGGAATTCTGTAGAACCCACCTTTAAACCACCTAGGGGAAGACGGGGTAAAAGCGCATGGGCGGGTAAGAAGCCCACCCCAATTATCTCATGAAATGAAGCAAATTTCAGTCTCATTTTGACCATGAGACGAGCGTTAATGTCTAGCATTCGTCTCATGGGCAACTTTGACTGAAATTTTCGTTATTTCATGAGATAATTGGGGTGGGCTTCTTACCCGCCCATGCGCTTTTTACCCCGTCTTCCCCAACGTCACCGCTTATCTGTTTCACCCTCTCTGCCCCCTCCCCCCCCCCTATCCCCACCCCTATCCTATCTATATTTCCTTTTCTTTTCTTTCTGTCATTTTTTTTTCTTGTTTTTTTTCTTCTTCCTTCCTTCTTGTAATTCATTTCTCTCTCTCTCTCTCTCTCTCTCTCTCTCTCTCTCTCTCTCTCTCTCTCTCTCTCTCTCTCTCTCTCTCTCTCTCTCTCTCTCTCTCTCTCTCTCTCTCTCCTCTCTCTCTCTCTCTCTCTCTCTCTCTCTCTCTCTCTCTCTCTCTTCACACCCTTTCTTGAAACCAACGCCCAACAATTGTCGTTTAATCACGAGCCAACTTTCAGATCTTCACGAAATGCCAAGGCACGGAGATAAGCTTACGTGCACCGCTCTGCTAATGTTGGTCGACCCTTCACGGGTATCCAATTAATGAAACTCTTCCATTGATGTATTAGCTCCATTTCTGATTAGCTCCATTTCTGATAACGATGAAGTGTACCAGCGCGATGTACTTGACCACTGGACTAACTGTGCTGTTCTGCCAAGAGTCCTACGACAGTTAAACCCTTTCAACGCTAGCCATTCCTCAGCCAAAATTTACCATGAAACTTACCCAGGTAGAGAACATATTTTGTCTGCAATATTGGGGGTTCCTCTCTAGCATGCATAAAATAGGGCCTATCCTTACCTCCCAAAATGAAGAACATAAGGTCACTGGATAACAGACCCTCATTTGATGCCTTTCCGTGACATGGGTGTTAAATCATTGTGGTGCCAAGAGGCGACAGTGGCGATATGTGACTGAAATTTGCTTTCTTTCATGAGATAATTCACATGGGCTTCTTACCCGCCCATGGGCTTTTTACCCCGTCTTCCCCTATTAACGCAAATAAGAGGACAGTGCCATTATAAACTCTACGCCCAGTTACTGATCAAAGTCAAGGGAGATAAATTTCGACTCTTTGGTCATTGTGGGGTTTTGTGTGTGTGTTAAAATATACCCGTATTGGTATGGCAACTCCAAGTAGTCAATTAGTTTTTACAAAATAAGTCCTTAAGATAATACATTTCACCAAAGCAACTTTGGTTTCAAAGTCCACCCACTATCTTTTGTATGATAGGTGTTTTGTTTTGCAATGTTCAAATCAGATTTACTGGGATTACCATGACATAAATAACTAATTATTTGATACACAGTTACCAGGAAGACCAAGCCTTCACGAACTTTATGTCCCATATGTGCCTTCCCAGGTCGAGAGGACGTAAAATCCAAAATTACTACTAGCCTTCACGAACTTTGTCCTTAAGAGGCAATGCCTAATAGGACGCTACACTGACCATCCCGCCCGATACACAGTAACACCTGACATCACGGGCTGCATTATAAAGGTCCCAAGGAACCATTCTACATTATACCTGGTATAGCAGTACCTCCAGGATCTGCTCAGAGCATTGAATGATGGTTGGTTGATGGTTCGTCCCATATGTGCTGTTTTGCAGCCGAGTGGACGTAAAACCTAACATTCATTCTACTTAGTTTCATCAAGGTCTGTTATGTAGGTTAGGCGCTGTGAGGTTGAAGAACATTCTTATCACGCACATAGGCCTACACGCACATCACACTACACACGGACAGACACGCACAGGCCCTCGTTCCCAATCCAATGTACTCCTGTTCTTACAGAACTGGGCGTACAAGAAGAAGAAGAAGAAAAAGATGAGGAGGAAAGAACGACAGAAAAAAGGCTACATCCGCTTTTAAATGATGCCAGGAAAAAAGGTCGGTGAGGAATCAATGTACATGCAGAGAAATATAATAATAAAACATATATAAAAGGGGATTAACTCATAAGATTAAAAGAGAGAGAGAGAGAGAGAGAGAGAGAGAGAGAGAGAGAGAGAGAGAGAGAGAGAGAGAGAGAGAGAGAGAGAGAGAGAGAGACGCAGACGCAGACATTATGTTCTGAAAGGCCATAGCCCCTTAGAATGGGGTGCATAATTATATATATATAACAAACAACACATCCCATATATATTACAAAATTTGATCAATTTGTAATCTTATCGTTACGGCCTTTAGGGGAAGACGGGGTAAAAAGCGCATGGGCGGGTAAGAAGCCCACCCCAATTATCTCATGAAATAAAGAAAATTTCAGTCAAATTTGCCCATGAGACGAATGCTAGACATTAACGCTCGTTTCATGGGCAAAATGAGACTGAAATTTGCTTCATTTCATGAGATAATTGGGGTGGGCTTCTTACCCGCCCATGCGCTTTTTACCCTGTCTTCCCCTAAATGCTTTATATACATACAAAAACAATTTCTTGACAGTAGGCTTATTTTCATGAGTTGATGTCATTAGTAAAAGTAATCTGAACAAGCAAGGTTGCTTAGAGTAGGCCTATTTCAGAGGAATTAGTGGATCTCTAATATTTTTTAAAGCTGAACAATACAAAACAAAATTCATCTCATTCTCCTCATCTTCATAACAAATAGGGCAAATAAACGTACAGTCATCAACAGACCTGTAGCGATTAGAGTGTACACAAATATCAGGAATATCTAATCTTAATTTTGTCATATAACTAAAAGCCCACATGAACCCATTTCTATTCTCAACTCCCTGGTTTTGCCACACGTACCTAGGGGAAGACGGGGTAAAAAGCGCATGGGCGGGTAAGAAGCCCACCCCAATTATCTCATGAAATAAAGAAAATTTCAGTCAAAGTTGCCCATGAGACGAATGCTAGACATTAACGCTCGTCTCATGGGCAAAATGAGACTGAAATTTGCTTCATTTCATGAGATAATTGGGGTGGGCTTCTTACCCGCCCATGCGCTTTTTACCCCGTCTTCCCCTAAACCCGTTTTCATACAACGTTGACCTTACTTTAGTGACCCAATTTTTCTTTCCTCTATTATCTAATTCCTCTAACATAATAACGCTTTGAACAGGGCGTGAAGAAAAGTGTGTAAGACACTTGAACATTCGCTGAAAACTAGAATATGGGCGTTTGTGTTCTTGATTTTCTTGTACAATAAAGCTTTATGCAGTAATCTAGTGGGCGACATTCTTGTTACTTTTATCCAATAACGAATGCATCTAACCACATATGATAAATAAATAAGAAATCTATTAGTCTCACCGTAAACTCAATCACTCCAAGGAAATTCGTTAAAGCATAAAATGGGTTTTTTCCCCCCAACCTCAATGAATGGTAGCAGATTCAAGTCCCCATAACTCAGCTTCATATTGTACTATTGATTGAATCTGCGAATCGAAAAGCTTTAAGAACAATGCTAAAGAATAAAGTTAATACCC
>CM065682.1:41231865-41254365 GCA_017654935.2 Phymorhynchus buccinoides | reverse complement strand
TTATTCAGTTTCTTTCTTAGGCTCACAAACTTAAATATTGGACACAAAACAAGTTTTTTTCAAGCAAACTATATATATATAAGAGGAAAGTTTAATGGTGTGGTTGTTTTTTCTTCTTCAATTCTTGTACGTTTATATATATATATATATATAATGAAAGAAAAATCTCAGTGAATAGCCAGCTCCTACCCCTACTCTGAAGAACATTATTATTTTGTTCATTTTACATAAGATTTTCATAAGAATTTTACTATTTCTGGTTTAACTTTGTGCTGGTTTGCTTTTATTATGGATTTTCGATTTGATGCAAAGAGGACACCATTCTCTTGTAGAATGTCTTTTTTGCTCGGGTTGGCATCCACTGGACAGTCAAATTGCAGGCCGATCATGCAAACTGATGAGACCTTCTCTTAGGTCGAAACAGCTGTCTTTGCATAAGGCACTGTCCCTCCCCCATTGGGAGAAAAAGTAAATCAGCACAATTTATATAATTGTTTATTTTTTTATTTTTTTTATTTTCTTTGAACACGGAACATTACTCAAAGTTAACGTTAACTGGTTTTGTTTCTGAGGTTCACAAATAAAGACATTGGACACAGAAAAGCTTTTATCAAAGCAAACTATATATATATATATATATATATATATATATATATATATATATATATATATATATATGTATGTATATTGTTGTTGATGGGATGAAAGAGTGAGTGAAAACATGAATTGTGGGATGAATGAAGAGAAGGAATAAAAAATTGTTGAATACAAACAAACAAAAAATTTAATTAAAAAAAAGCAGTTAATGACTGATTCTTAAAAACCCTTTCATCGCCACTGTCGCCTCTTGGCACCACAATGATTTGACTCCCATGTCACTAAAAGTCATCAAACGAGGGTCTGGTATCCAATCACCCTAAGTTCTTAATTTTGGGAGGCAAGGATAATCTTTAAATTATGCGCTATTTTATGCATGTCACAGAGGAATCCTCAGTATTGCAGACGAAATCCTTTCTCTATCCAGGTAAGTTTAATGGAACGTTTGGGCTGAAAAATGGCTGGCGTTGAAATGTAGTACTACGCAAAATATTTAGTAGGTTCAGACTAGGCATGTTACATTTCGAAGTGCTATTCTGGTGGTTGCTATTCTGAAAACCTGGACATTTCGCATAAACAAACAACTGTCGTTTGAAAACCGTTATTTGGAGATCCCTATAACCACGTATATTCGTGATCATCATCACCAGAGGAACGCAGTGAGAAATATTTGGAAGTACTATTCTGGCAACTGCTATTCTGAAGACCTGTCCCGGGGAAGAGCTGTCGCGAAGCAAGGTGAGCGGGGCGTTACTGCTAGTCGGTCATGAAGTTCACTGATGCAATTCAAAGCACAAATCCACACTAGCCTACCTTCACCGTAATTAGGATCTCCGCAAGTGCACATTTTTTATTCGTGTTGACTGCTTCGTCACCGCCAACGTTGCATTTTAGCATCACAGTGATTTAACACCTATGTCACTGAAATGCATCAAAATGGGGTATATTATCCAAAGACCCTATTGTCTTAGTTTTGGGAAGTAAGGATAGACCTTATTTTATATATGTCACAGAAGAATCCCCAATACTGCAGATGGATTTTGTTCTCTACCCAATTAAATGTATTAGCAAATTGTGGCTGAAATATGGCTGGCAGTGAGGGGTTAAAGACCTATTATTATTATTATTATTATTATTATTATTATTATTACAATTTGATACACGTTAAGATTACATGTTAATCTATGTTAACCAAGAAACTGAAACAGACTGCAACGTCACTGTTTGCTGTTTTCTTGTGTGTCTATGTTGATAAAGGCACATTCGCCGAAATATCCAGTAGTTTTGTTTTGTCTCTTGTGAATAAAATAACGTCACTTTACACTTGTCGTGTAGTTGCTTGTTTGTTGCATGTTAGCCAAGGTTTAGGGCCTAACGTGCATGTCATCTACGAAAGAATTAGGCCTAACTTAGTTTTCTTCTTTTTGGGTTTGTTTTGTTTTTAGATTTGCAAAGAAGATAATTTGTCCGTTCATTTGTTGGGGTTTTGTTGTTCTTGTTTTATTATAAGGTCTAGTTTTCAAGGTAGTGTATTTAATAGGAATGAATAAGGTATGCCAGGAATGTCTTGAGATTGGATGGGGCTTAAGTCACATTCGATAGAGACTGTCCCTTTTAACGCCTGAGCAGTCGAGGTGATAGTGTTAGATGGGCACCATGATAACGATCAGACGGCCATTCTTTACTGGTTGGGAATAAGACAATGCTAGAAAGCATCCACACAGATCAAACCTCCGCCCAAAGGCGCAACTTTATTGAAGTGTATAAAAGCTAGCCCAGCCGGTGATTGCAATCAGCTTTTTAAGCAGAAATCGTACACCTACTGGGGAAAACATCATGCACGGCGACAATGAAGCAAATTAGTCATTGATGAGTTACGTGATGTATCATGTGACTGAAGGCAGTAGTTGCAAGGAAACGCTACCGGAAAAGAAATCATGGTATCCGAATGACAGCTTCAATTAATAGAAAGGAGACCCACATTGTTCACACACCAGAATCTATCCATACCTTCTGCAGAAACTTGCTGAATAAATTAATAAATGAATGCATAATATATAAATACCTGTTTATTTACATCAATCAATCAATCAATCAGTCAGTCAGTCAGTCAGTGAATCAATCAATCAGTCAAATCAAGCAATCAGTCTATCAATGAAACACAGTTTTTTGTATCCGTTAAACGGCAAGATTTACTTGCACATTTGAAGGAAAGCCTACCAGGTAACAGCCCAGCCCTCGGCTAAACGTAATCAACATTTGTTCATAACATTTTGAGCGGTATTTTACCAAGGGGAAAACAAAGGACTAAACCAACCTCCTCCACGGAGGTAAAACACACGCCGCATTTGCATTTGAACAAGTCGAATAATGTGTGTGTGTGTGTGTGTGTGTGTGTGTGTGTGTGTGTGTGTGTGTGTGTGTGTGTGTGTGTGTGTGTGTGTGTGTGTGTGTGTGTGTGTGTGTGTGTGTGTGCGTGCGTGCGTGCGTGCGTGCGTGCGTGCGTGCGTGCGTGCGTGCGTGCGTGCGTGCGTGCGTGCGTCTGTGTGTGTGTGTGTGTGTGTTGTGTGTGTGTGTGTGTGTGTGTGTGTGTGTGTGTGTGTGTGTGTGTGTGTGTGTGTGAGCGTGACTTCCAGATAGCAGAAGAGGTGACTGCTGCTCTGGGGGACTGGGCTGGAATGTGTTTACAGCGGATAAGCCTTGCCCAGGGCACATCCCCATTCTCTCGGACAAACGGAGCTTATATGACAACTTGCGTTGGGGAAGGTCCCCAAAGGCCAACTATAATCCCCCTTGGCTCCAGCGCGGAGAGCTAGTGCGAAATGCTTCCTAGTTTTGAGAGTCACCACGGGTCAACACGATTTTCCATTAGTAACAACAATCAGTTATGCTAAAGAAATAAAATTAAAATAAAAACACCCTGAAACAGACTGTAGCGTCACTGAGCAAAAGACCATACAAACAACACAACAAGCGCAAAATGACGGTCATTTTATTGGCGAAAAACAAAACAAAACGAAACATGTGGTATTTTCGACAACAAAAATTGAAACAGACTGCAACGTCACTAGAACATACAACAAACAAACAAATCAAATCAAATCAAATCAAATCAAATTCACTTTATTATCTCCCAAGTTGAACTTTTGTTCAGGTGCCAGAATAACAAAGACATCGACATTCAGCATGCATGAATAGGAGCAAAAGTTACACATAATACGCACTTAAAGATACACATTATATGTGGATACATACACGTCTAAGGATAAGCATGCATAGTTTCTTTTAACACGATGAACACACATTTAAACCTAAAAGGATCATGAGTTTAGGAGGTGGATGGATCTGTGGATGAAGGATTTCTGTGCCCTGGAGTTGACTTTAACAGTTTTGTAGCGACGTCCAGAAGGTAATAGTTCGTAATGTTTGTTCAAAACATGGGAGGTGTCATTTACAATCTTCCTGGCTTTATGCTTGGTTCGTCTTTCGTACATCTCATTCAAACCCAACTCTCTCTTTCCAACAACTTTACTACACACATTCACCACATCATCCAACCAACGCTTGTTCTTCAAACACAGACTTCCAAACCAACACATAAAGGAAACAGTAAGCACAGACTCAACGCAGCTACTATATAGTACGCATGCAAAATGTTTGAATTAATACCAATATTTCTCAGTCTGTGCAACATAAACAATCTTGATTGACATTTCTTATGTATGTTGTGTGTGTTCTTGTCGAAAGTCAGTTTGTCGTCCAACAATTACACAACAAGTGTAAAGTGAGTTATTTTATTCACAAGAGACAAAACAAAACTACTGGATATTTCGGCGAAGGCGCTTTTATCAACATAGACAAACAAGAAAACAGCGAACAGCAAATATAGCAAAAGGAGCAAAAAGCAGGCAACAAAAGGATAAAAAACCAACAAGATCAAAATAAAAAAACCAATACTTCCCCTCTACAGTCCAGTGCGTAAATGATCAAATTGAAATGAAATATACAACATAAATTAACTCGATCATTTGAAGAGTGTTTGACTGTGAATAGAGGAAAGTGTTGTTTTGTTCTCTATGTTGTGTTTCGTGTGTAAGTGTTTGTATGGTGTTCAATAATTGCAATCTCTCACTTTGCTATTGGTCCCAGATACAGGCTAATGACATCGTGATCTGTATGTGTAATAGTATGCCTTGCCACGTTTGTGTTCGATGTTCGTATAATATATATCAAGGACAGATTGGAAGACTAGGCGTTGCCTAAAATCTTTATCCTTGAAAAATTAAGTATAAGTTTTCAAAGTGATAACTCCGATATTATCTTTACTACTAATAACGCACTTGTCCATGCCCGGTGACCACAATGGATGTGTTGAATACCTGGTTAACCCTCGTAGACATTTTGTTTAAACATGGTGTCCGTAGGGTGACATATTGTGTAACGGTTTCTGCATTATAAACTTGTTTCTACTTGAAAAGCCTGCGCCTTTCTGTCTTCTACATGTTTCCAATCTTGCAAACTTTTCCTTATAATTCCACAAATATCGATACTCGATTGACTTAAAGGCGCACCATGACGGATTAGTTTTTGCAAGAAACACGTCCAGATCAGCAGGAAAACACCATTTACAGAGATCGCAACACTCACTTTGCTCTTGTTTCCCAGAAATCAAGCCGTCAAAAAGTCGATTCCTCCTTGGCGGAGGTGCTGGAAGTCAAATTATTTCACCCAAAGAGAAGGCGTTTGCCGTCTCTTTTTGAATGGCCGCCTGTGTTTAGACCAAATCGTTTGCACGAACTTTTCGCAATACAAGCCTTTTTATTTTTATTTTTTAAAATTTTATACAGTTTTATCTAAAGGAGTTTCGCTCACAACAAAGGAAATAGCTCCTTCTTTTTTTGGGACTGCACTACAAAAAAAGAAAACGCTTTAACCACAATGAGTGACCTCCACCCACCCCATCCAAAATGGCCACTCTCTCCGGCATCTCCGCCAAGGAAAAATCGCCGTTTTGACGGCTTAATTTCTAAGAAACCAGAGCAAAGTGAGTGTTCCTATCCTTGAAAAGGCTGTCTTCCTGGTGATCTTGACGTGTTTCTTGCAAAAACTCACCCGTCCGAGTCCACCCTTAATAAAACATTTCTGTTTATCCCTTGCACTTTCACCAGGAAAACGTTTCTGTAGTTGACGTATTTCAAATGCAAACGTCGCTCCCATCTTCCTAACGTAAACAAAGAACAACAAACTAACTTTTCCTTGCATAGGTGGAAGCGTTCCTACGTACTACGTACGTGTGTACGTGCATGTGCATGTGCATGTGCATGTGCACGCGCGTATGTGCATGCATATCCAAGCATAGAAGTACCCATGTCCACACGCATTATAATGTACCAGTAGGTGGTTGGCGGGGGGTGGGGGTGGGGGGGGGGGGGGGGGTACTCAAGTGTTTCATGAAGATAGGTAGGTAGCTTCTAAGTCAACACACACTGAGCGGTGGTGTATATATAATGTCAAGCGTGCATGTTTCCCACGTCTGAGCTATGTACATTGCACTTAACCCTGCATCCTACATCGCTTAGAGCCAAAGAAAACACGCGTCTCTCTTTGATTACCATTCATACACGATAGCCAGCAGTGCAGTTTGAAAAGTGTTGTGATCCTCTGACAAACAGGTGAAACAAGATGCTGAAAGAGAGACCTCTTGGGTTTTCCTTAAAGCGCGATGGTCAACACTTCGGGCACTACTAGATCGACTTGGATAGATCGGTCTCTGTTTGTCTGTCTTTCTCTGTCTTTCTCTTTTGCTCTCTCTATCTGTGTTTGCTCTCTCTCTCTCTCTCTCTCTCTCTCTCTCTCTCTCTCTCTCTCTCTCTCTCTCTCTCTCTCTCTCTCTCTCTCTCTCTCTCTCTCTCTCTCTCTCTCTCTCTCTCTCTCTCTCTCTCCTCTCTCTCTCTCTCTCTCTCTCTCTCTCTCTCTCTCTCTCTCTCTCTCTCTCTCTCTCTCTCTCTCTCTCTCATTCTCTCTCTCTCTCTGTGTGTGTGCGTGCATGTGTATTTGCAAGTGTGAGAGTTTATGCAGGCATTTGTATGAATTCTTGTGCACAAGCATGTATGTATGTAAATACGTATGTATTTATGTTAATGTGTATGTCTTGAAGTAGCATGTATTTATTTTTGATTTTGTATTCATTCGATTGTTTATTCATTTGATTATTTGTCATGTTATTCTTGCCATGTCATGACAGGGGCTGTGAAGGAGACGGCGCATTGCTCATTATTTGATTTTGTATTCATTCGATTGTTTATTCATTTGATTATTTGTCATGTTATTCTTGCCATGTCATGACAGGGGCTGTGAAGGAGACGGCGCATTGCTCATTATTTGATTTTGTATTCATTCGATTGTTTATTCATTTGATTATTTGTCATGTTATTCTTGCCATGTCATGACAGGGGCTGTGAAGGAGACGGCGCATTGCTCATTATTTGATTTTGTATTCATTCGATTGTTTATTCATTTGATTATTTGTCATGTTATTCTTGCCATGTCATGACAGGGGCTGTGAAGGAGACGGCGCATTGCTCATTATTTGATTTTGTATTCATTCGATTGTTTATTCATTTGATTTTTGTCATTCATGACAGGGGCTCGATTGTTTATTCATTTGATTGTATTTGTCATGTGTATGCCATGTCATGAGGGGCGTGAAGGAGACGGCGCATTCTTGCCATGTCATGACAGGGGCTGTGAAGGAGACGGCGCATTGCTCATTCTCGTAATCCTATAAAATTCCAGGAACGTGTACGTGCATGAGAGAGAGAGAGAGAGAGAGAGAGAGAGAGAGAGAGGGGAGGGAGGAGAGAGAGAGAGAGAGAGAGAGAGAGAGAGAGAGGGGGGAGAGAGAGAGAGAGAGAGAGAGAGAGAGAGAGAGAGAGAGAGAGAGAGAGAGAGAGAGAGAGAGAGAGAGAGAGAGAGAGAGAGAGAGAGAGAGAGAGAGTAGAGAGAGAGAGAGAGAGGGGTGTCTGTGCGTATGTTTTCCATTGGTTTTCTATTTATAATTTTGTTTGAGAAATACATTTTATTGGACGTGTTTCTGAATCTGTATGGGTAAAAAATGTGATTGAGCAATCCGTTTGAGATTCTTTCGACTTCTCATAGAGTTCTCTACTTTTGAGTTAGTTTAACAACGGACAAGTCGTCGAACAGCGTGTGTCATCCTTTAAAATAGAAGATTATCTTGCAAAATATTTGCCTAATTCCAGGAACGTGTACGTGCATGAGAGAGAGAGAGAGAGAGAGAGAGAGAGAGAGAGAGAGAGAGAGAGAGAGAGAGAGAGAGAGAGAGAGAGAGAGAGAGAGAGAGAGAGAGAGAGAGAGAGAGAGAGAGAGAGTGGAGAGAGAGAGAGAGAGAGAGAGAGAGAGAGAGGGAGAGGAGAGAGAGAGAGAGAGAGAGAGAGAGAGAGAGAGAGAGAGAGAGAGAGAGAGAGAGAGAGAGAGAGAGAGAGAGGGAGGGGTGTCTGTGCGTATGTTTTCCATTGGTTTTCTATTTATAATTTTGTTTGAGAAATACATTTTATTGGACGTGTTTCTGAATCTGTATGGGTAAAAAATGTGATTGAGCAATCCGTTTGAGATTCTTTCGACTTCTCATAGAGTTCTCTACTTTTGAGTTAGTTTAACAACGGACAAGTCGTCGAACAGCGTGTGTCATCCTTTAAAATAGAAGATTATCTTGCAAAATATTTGCCTTCAAATTTGTGTAACATCGTACCAAAAGGGAAGTATCCCTATAGTAATTTGTATGATTCGCCCTAGAGTACAAGGAACATGTGAACACTTTTAGCAAGGAAACTCACACATCACAATCAGGTGGATGTGGTTCAAAGTTAAAGGTTCAAAACGTTTTGAATAAGAAATAAGTGAACAGTTTTAAAACAGCTTTTGTTGTAGAATCTTGCAAGTAATTATGAACTAGAATTGGTTCAAACGTCAGATGGTTCATTAACACTAATAACAGTCGGGTTTTATCAGTCATAACCCATTCCTCTGAAATTGGTGAACTCTAATTGCAGAAAGCATCACACAGCTCCATTCAAATGGTATAATTCCGCCTTATGTATATGCTGTGTAATTTATCTCGAACTGAGCACGTCATAAGCGTTGCTTGTTGCTGCTTCAGTTGTGTTGTTGCTGTTATTGTCGTTTCTTTGGAAAATAAAACATTTAAACCAAATGGTTCAAAGGGATAGCACAACACATCTCAGGCAATCACATCTAGTTAGTTCACAGGGGAATTTTGTTGACATGGGGGTCTATCTGGGGGTGACATTGAATCAAAAGAATTACACACATTTACTGAAACGCTGCCAATAAATATGTGTAAAACATGTGCTCAGATTTCAGTATTTACGTGAAATTACTAGGAGTTTTAGTGATTTCATATAATTACTGGGGGTCACAGTATTTTCATGAAATTACTGAAAATTTTCGGAATTTCATGTAATTACTGATTTCACATATTTACGGTAACATATACATCCCAATACCCTTGCTGATGGTTAAAAGGTGGGAGATTAATTTCGAGACAGGCTTTGCACCATGTGCCCTTTGCAAGTAAAACATGGGTGTCATAGGTATGTCGCACTGTATCGGTTAATCTACTAGGATCATTCCTGATGAATAACTCTAATACCTCGATATTGTCCCCTGAAATGTTTCAAAAAAAGTTCGCACATATTCCCATCCCAATCTTTTCATCTAATTATTGTCTTTGTATTTTTTTAAAAGTTAAAACTATCAATTATTTTTCTTTAAAATATACCATGTTTATGCACACGTGCGCTACTATATATGTCAATTTTGGCTAGATATTTGACATAATTTGTGTGTGCATAACTGTATGAAGGAATGTATTTACATACAAGTTTTGCTTCTGACACCTATGAGTGGGCCTACCCACAGACATTCTTCTTTCCATTATTACGCGCGGGCAATACTTTACCTATGACGTTTCCCCTCCCCCCCCCCCCCCTTTCTTTCCCATTTTGTTTATCCTTTAAAAAAATTGTTTTGCTTGTTGTACTCCTATGTCTCACTGTAAGTTCATGTTCCCCCCCCTTTCTTTCTCTGTTGCACTGGGTTTAGCGTATGATAAGCTTGGGGCACACGGACCTCGGTTATCGTCTCAAAAGAAGGCCTAGTACACCATGTTCGAACTACTTGACTCGAAGCGAACTACCACTGTGCCACTCTGGAGAGAGGAGAGGAGGGAACCTCAATAACTAACTATTGACACAGTGACAACGTTGGATTTGCAACTCTCACTCTCACTTTACTGTATATCCTCATCCTTTGCTCTCTCTCTCTCTCTCTCTCTCTCTCTCTCTCTCTCTCTCTCTCTCTCTCTCTCTCTCTCTCTCTCTCTCTCTCTCTCTCTCTCTCTCCTCTCTCCTCTCTCTCCCTCTCTCTCTCTCCTCTCTCTCTCTCTCTCTCTCTCTCTCTCTCTCTCTCTCTCTCTCTCTCTCTCTCTCTCTCTCTCTCTCTCTCTCTCTCTCTCTCTCTCTCTCTCTGGTTAAAAATAACTAGAATGCATGAACATCGTATTCCTTTAAAAGCCTACACAACGTTTTATGATCTCCATTGTAGAAATAAAACTAATTGGGCACCACGCATTTGTTTGACTTTATACATATATGGTTTTGGTTTATGTTTGGGAAAACCAGGGTGATGAAAATGTTAAGAAATTCTTATATACTTTTAAAAGGAGATTGTTTGATTGTCATTTGCAAGATCTCGAATATACAGTCATTACCCACGAACGATTTTCATTGTAGGCTATTCCACATTTATGCAGTTACAATACCCACCACAATACGTGAACTTAATTAAACATTCTTTCATACGAAAGTTTCTCACGAGAATTAGATTGGGTGTGTCTCCTTTAAAACCACACCGATTAAGATATTCAAACGTTCAAAATGATTTATCCTGTATTTTCTGCCCAGGTATAGAAGGATTGGAATTACATTTGATTTTTTAATGTGCCCTGCTTATGAAACTTTTAGAGAGCAACTAATTCCCCCAAAATACTACAATCATCCCAATGCTTTTAGATTAGTTTTATTATTTACTGAGATATTAAAGCATGCTCATCTCTTTCTCTTTTTGTATTTAAAGCGTTTGCTTTTAGAAGTCAATATTGTTTTAGTTTAAATTTATTTATTGATAAAAAGTATTGATACGGGCGGGCACAGAGGCCTAATCAATAAAAACTTCAGACTTCAGACTTCAGACCTCTCTCCCTCCCTCCCTCCCTCCCTCCCTCTCTCTCTGTTTCATGTTTGATGCGCCCATACACTTGACAATTTAGAGGATTATCGCAAGCGGTTAGTGATTGCTAAGAGCAACACGACCACGCCTATTTGTAAAGGGGAATAGTCTGTTTATCTCTCAGCTTGTTGTCGTCTTTGTAAGTGGGTGGTAGCATTTTGTATTTCTGTTCTATTAACCTTTCTTTTAATATACGGTGTCTCTTTTTTCATATTTGTGTATCTATGCATTGCTTGTGTCTACCATATCTCGTCCCCCCTCCCCCCCCCCCCCCCTCCTCTCTCTCTCTCTCTCTCTCTCTCTCTCTCTCTCTCTCTCTCTCTCTCTCTCTCTCTCTCTCTCTCTCTCTCTCTCTCTCGTGTTGTTGTTAGGAATAATGCTCGTTGTTCAGTGTATTTGGATAATAATGTTTATAAAAGATAGTAGTAGTAGACAAAGTAGTAGTAGTAGTAGTAGTAGTAGTAGTAGTAGTAGTAGTAGTAGTAGTAGTAGTAGTAGTAGTAGTAGTAGTACACATGCGTAAATATTAATGCTGCTTACAATTTCTTGATTTGTTTTTTGCCTCTTTCCTTGTGTACTTGTTAATTATTTGAGTATTCCATTTTCCATTGTTCGTTTCTTTTATGCCTTGCTTCATCATACATGCTTATATCTATTTGTCTAATTGTTTTGTATTAGTCTAGTTTTCGTTCCAAGGACAGATTGGAAGAATGGGCCCGGCCCAAAATCTTAATCCTTATGTAATAAAGTTTTTCAGTCTTCAGTCTTCCCTCTTTCTCTCTCTCTCTCTCTCTCTCTCTCTCTCTCTCTCTCTCTCTCTCTCTCTCTCTCTCTCTGTCTCTCTCTCTCTCTCACTCTCTCTCTCTTGTGTTAATGACATTTAATAGGGTCCAGTGTCTAGTGTCTCTCTCTCTCTCTCTCTCTCTCTCTCTCTCTCTCTCTCTCTCTCTCTCTCTCTCTCTCTCTCCCTCCCTCTCTCTCTCTCTCTCCCTCTCTCTCTCTCTCTCTCTCTCTCCCCACCTCTCTCTCGCTCCCCCCTCTCTCTCTCTCTCTCTCCCCCTCTCTCTCTTGTGTTAACGGCATTAAAAGGGCCCAGGGTCTAGTGTCCATTATCTCTCTCTCTCTCTCTCTCTCTCTCTCTCTCTCTCTCTCTCTCTCTCTCTCTCTCTTGTGTGTCTCTCTCCCTCTCTCGCTCTCTCCCCTCTCTCTCTCTCTCTCTCTCTCTCTCTCTCTCTCTCTCTCTCTCTCTCTCTCTCTCTCTCTATCTCACTCTCTCTCTTGTGTTAATGACATTTAATAGGGTCCAGTGTCTAGTGTCTCTCTCTCTCTCTCTCTCCCCTCTCTCTCTCTCTCTCTCTCTCTCTCTCTCTCTCTCTCTCTCTCTCTCTCTCTCTCTCCCTCTCTCTCTCTCTCTCTCCTCTCTCTCTCTCTCGCTCCCCCCTCTCTCTCTCTCTCTCTCTCTCTCTTGTGTTAATGGCATTAAAAGGGTCCAGGGTCTAGTGTCCATTATCTCTCTCTCCCTCTCTCTCTCTCTCTCTCTCTCTCTCTCTCTCTCTCTCTCTTTGTGTCTCTCTCTCTCTCTCGCTCTCCCCCTTCTCTCTCTCTCTCTCTCTCTCTCTCTCTCTCTCTCTCTCTCTCTCTCTCTCTCTCTCTCCTATGTTCTCCCGATGATATGGTCACGATCTACGCATAAACAATGATGGTTTTGCCACATTTTAGTGTCTTTAAAAACCCGTTAATGGCGTTGTTACATGCTCCAGTGAACGGTAACATAGATATGTATTTCATTAGTGTCTGTTGGTCACACTTAATATCTAAACTGCGGTCAGAAAAGAACAAACAAATGTTCGCCCTACACTGCTTGAATGGTCACTAATGTCGCCAGACATTGATGGAGATCAGGTCTAACGTCCTCTCGGCTGCAAGCAGCACCTGGCCATAGGACATTGGCCTTGTAGGCAAGGTTGTATACAACATGTTCTGTACTTGATGCCTTCAAAGATCTCTCACCATTGGCAGAGAGAAAGGAATCCCACTGTCTCTCTTTCTATATCTCTGTCTCTGTCTCTGTCTGTCTCTGTCTGTCTCTGTCTCTCTCTCTCTCTCTCTCTCTTTCTCTCTCTCTCTCCCTCTCTCTCTCTCTCCCCCCCCCCCCTCTCTCTCTCTCTCTCTCTCTCTCTCTCTCTCTCTCTCTCTCTCTCTCTCTCTCTCTTTCTCTCCAATTGATGTAACAGAGGAAGACCTAGCGTGCCCGTTCTGTAAGACTCAGAGAGAATCAGAGGTTCATTGGCTCACGTCGTTTTTTAAAACAAAGTGAGTCTATAGTATCGTACATGTTCGGTTGTGTGTCTGTGTGTGTGTGTGTGTGTGTGTGTGTGTGTGTGTGTGTGTGTGTGTGTGTGTGTGTGTGTGTGTGTGTGTTGCGTCCGTGGCCCCGACCTTTAACCTTAACTCAAACCTTAACGTTGTCATTTTCTCTAAACATATAAGGCGTTAGAGGGTTAAAGTTAGCAGGATACTTGATTTTGACGTGAGCCTTCAAGTCACGACGATCAAAGCAGTCAGATACATTGATAAAGAACAAAATAAAGATAAGGTTGTGCAACCTTGAACCTTGACTCAGTCACACTCTTCAAACTAAAGAAGACTCTCACTCTCCACTGAAACTTTAACGTTGTCATTTTCTCAAAAAAACATAAGATGATAGAGGGTTAAAGTTAGCAGGATACTTGATTTTGACGTGAGCCTTCAAGTCATGACGATCAAAGCAGTCAGATACATCGGTAAGGAACAAAAGAAAGAAAATCATTTGTTGTAACTGTTGTGTTGTACCGAGTAGGAGATACATACTGGAAAGAAGACTCTCCATTAGATATACAAAAACGCTCTTTAAAAAGAAACACAAGACTTCAGGTGTGTACAAATAGGTACATTTTAACGTCGTCAACTTATATTTTCTGTAACAAATGGATGTACCGAGTGTGTGCGTTGACGGCCCGGTTGTTTAGCTTTTATTTGCGCCTTTGAGTAACGGTTGTTCGTGTTCATTCGCCCATCATCTCTGCGCACAACTTAGCCTACTGCACTTCCGGCAACAAGGCCTAGGCCTAGAGTCCATGCCTTACCTCATAATCAAGACGACGTACTTAACATTTAGCCCACATTCATTTCAGTCTTGAAAAAAAATATACGGAAAATCCAGGGTTCGTCGATTTCACTGCCTTCGACGTACGAATCCTTTGTTAGGCCTAGACGATTGATCACCACGAGCAGACTGTACAGGGGAAGATAAACATGGATGAGCTTGCTGGCTGTGACCTTGACCTTTGCTTTGTGGCAGAGAGGGGGGGGGGGGAATTAACGAAACGAAAATAAAATATTAGGACTAATATAAAATATCTTACAGAAATGTAGATGATGTGGAACAAGTTTTCATCGCATGAACGATCAGTTTAAAACAGTAACAGATCACGCAACTTCAATTATTAATTTTCTAAGAGTAAGAGGCTTAGACCCACAGGCAAAGACTAGGCCTACTACAGGTGTCCGTAGACCCCCCTTACCCCGGCGGGGGGGGATTGGTCACTATGTTTTTTCTGAAAGCTTGGTCAATATGCTTTTCAATTTTACTTGTTTGCCAAAAATAAAAATAGGGCTCCACTGTTACATGCGCATACATATAATTAAATTTTAAAGAAAGGGGTAGGGGTGCATAGAAATAATTTTAATTTACACAGTAAAATAAAAATTAATTCTGTTTTCAGATGCACAAGTGTCTACATAACAGTATTCTCTCTATACAGGCATGGGAATTGTCATGGGAATTCCCATGCCTGCTATAGTAATAAAAATCAGACGTGAGCCTTGCAGGCTTTGCCTCTTGTTTTGTATTTTGTACTGCAGTGGCCAATGTACAATAACATTAGACAACAAACAATATATTCCTGTTAAATATGATAATAACCCGTCTCTGTTCAGACTGACTTTGCTGTTAGCTTGCGAAAACAAGTCAGTGGGTGCACGCATGCGTTTAGCTATGTTTCTAGACAACGCATTTAAAGTTCGTTATGTAAGTATGCTTGAGTGAAAGTATAGTGATTATGTTAGAGTGCACGAGAGAATTGGTTTGGAATCATGGCTTTGTGTATGTATATTGAATTTTTAAAAAGTATGTACACATATGCATGCATTGTAAATCAACGATGTTTAATCCATTCTTTTTGTAACCATCCCCAGTGACATGGGCCTATGGCCTATTCATCAAAATGATTCAGTGTTCAGTGCTCAGTGTTCTCTCTCTCTGTGTGTCTCTGTCTCTCTTACTGTAGATTCCATGGCCGTGAGATAGCAGCGTCGCGTTTGTAAAAATACATTAGTGAAGTGTATTTTTCAAAATCGTCCTCCCTGTCGCATTTAGCTGAATTGACTGTAAAACTTAACGGTAATGAATTCATCCATTCATTCATTCATTCATTCTCTCTCTCTCTCTCTCTCTCTCTCTCTCTCTCTCTCTCTCTCTCTCTCTCTCTCTCTCTCTCTCTCTCTCTCTCTCTCTCTCTCTCTCTCTCTCTCTCTCTCTCTCTCTCTCTCTCTCTCATCGTCTCTCTCTCTCTCTCTCTCTCTCTCTCTCTCTCTCTCTCTCTCCTCTCGTCTCTCTCTCTCCTGGTTCTCTCTTTCTGTTGACGATTTTTTTCTTTGTCTAACACGTTCCTTTGTAGAATTATTACATGTGGCATGCTTAGAACCAAGGTCAGAATGGAAGAATAGGCCTGGCCAAAATTCTTATCCTTGTAAAATAAAATATCTGACTCTCGGTATTGATATTTTCAAGGTTCAATATTAGATCATGCACGAAAGCTTTTTTCAAGGATGTTCTATTCCCTAACGTGTCAAACATATTATATACAAAGAAAAGAGGGGGGGGGGGGGGGACAAATCGTCGCATCACTAAAGACGATAAGGTTCAGCAAACAGGTTTTGCTGTGTTAGTAGGTATAGTTAGTAGGTATCAGGAGGCTTATAAGTTCTTCTCGGTTCAAATACACAAGTACCTGACAAGGGCAGTGTCAATTTTGGTTTTAACTAAGAGGTTTAACTCCTCTGCATAAGAAGTTATACGAAAGCCCTTCAAAGACCGGCTGAAGCACCAACTCAACGCAGCTGGCCTAAGGCATGGAAACATGGAGAACAGCAATAAGGCATGCAGAGCCCCACCCCTACCCACACCCACGACCTAGGGTTTCCCATGCCTTTCACGCCAGAATGTGTGCCAAGCCAGGATCGGACTCTTCAGCCACCAGAGGGCATGCAGCCAGGGACTTCGCCACTTGTCTACGGATCCGAGGAACCGCAGCAAAAGAAGTTTCGTTCTTGTCAATGCATGAATGCCTGTGTATATTAACATGACGGTTAAAAAACCAAAACAGGCTATGGAGGGATATCTAATGACACTTGGTGTAGGGATTTCTACTTATATTAATTTTGGTGTAGGGATTTCTAATGACATTTGGTGTAGGCATTTCTGATAATATTTTGTGGAGGGATATCTAATGACATTTGGTGGAGATATTTCTGATGACATTTGGTGTAGGGATTTCTAGGGGCATTTGGTGGAGGGATTTCTTATAACATTTGGTGGAGAGATTTCTGATGACATTTGGTGTAAGGATTTCTGATGACATTTGGTGTAGGGATTTCTAGGGACATTTGGTGGAGGGATTTCTAAGGACTTTTGGTGGACAGATTTCTAGGGACATTAATTTTGGTGGAGAGATGTCGGATGACATTTGATGGAGAGATTTCTAGGGACATTTGGTGGAGAGATTTCTAGGGACATTTGGTGGAGAGATTTCTAGGGACATTAATTTTGGTGGAGGGATGTCGGATGACATTAATTTTGGTGGAGGGATTTCTGATGACATTTGGTGGAGGGATTTCTAATGACATTTGGTGGAGAGATTTCTAAAGATATTTGGAGGCGGGATTTCTAATGACATTTGGTGGATATATTTCTACTAGGACATTCATTTTGGTGGAGGGATGTCGGATGACATTTGGTGGAGGGATGTCTAATGACATTTGGTGGAGGGATTTCTGATGACATTTGGTGGAGGGATTTCTGATGACATTTGGTGGAGGGATTTCTGATGACATTTGGTGGAGGGATTTCTGATGACATTTGGTGGAGGGATTTCTGATGACATTTGGTGGAGGGATGTCTAATGACTTTTGGTGGAGGGATTTCTGATGACATTTGGTGTAGGGATTTCTTTATGACATTTGGTGGAGGGATTTCTGATGACATTTGGCGGAGGGATTTCTGATGACATTTGGTGGAGGGATTTCTGATGACATTCGGTGGGGGGATGTCTAATGACTTTTGGTGGTGTGTACTAATTCCAACTAAAAAATTCGGGAGGAAAAAAAGGAGCGGAGGACATGTCTGCCGCTCGGTGGCACCTTTCTGTTGTTACTATGTTTCGTGTGCGTTCTGTTGTTTAAAATCGATATCTGCCCACAATGGCTTTAATCTATGAATGTTATTGAGTGTGTGTGTGTGTCTCTCTTTCTCTCCGTCTCTCTGTTTGTCTCTGTTTGTCTGTCTGTCTCTTTCTATCTGTCCCTATCTCAGTATCTCTCTCTCTCTCTCTCTCTCTCTCTCTCTCTCTGTGTTTGTTGTTGTTTACCTTTGTTTAGCCTCAGGGCTGAGTGTAAACAAGTACATTGTATGCATATCTCATAGCCCTGATTAAACAACATTTTGTTCGTTCTCTCTCTCTCTCTCTCTCTCTCTCTCTCTCTCTCTCTCTCTCTCTCTCTCTCTCTCTCTCTCTCTCTCTCATTCTATGCGCACCCACAAGTATGTGTGTGTGTGTGTGGGGGTGGGTGGGGGGGGGGGGGTGCGCGCGCGTGTGTGTGTGGGGGGTTGTGAGAGCGCGCGAGTGTGTGTCTGTGTTGTGGTGTAGTGTGGTGTGTAACTTAAGGGCCATGCGCGAGGCAGTGTAAATATGCGAGCGCGAGATATCTTCAGTGTTTTTGTTTCTTATTTTCTCCACCCCACAGTTCTATTAACCGGTTAAAGCCCCACCTACTTTGGCAAATCTTGCTGTACCCTGATTTGCGTTTCCACACCCACCTACCCACCACACCTAAATTACCTACCCGACTCGGCCATCTCGAAAAAATATCGTGCCTTCATTTTCAGACACTACTCACAAGAAGTTGTGAATCAAGACCTATTTCGTCCTGATAGTCAACATTCTGCCATTCCCGGGATGGGGATAGGGTTAGGATCAGCCTAGGGTTATTGTTTTAAAACTATCTAAAAGAAACGGACTTTGAGACTGAGATTCGTAAACATGTGGAGAGAGGGGGGTGGAGGGGCTCAACTACAACTTGGTCTCGTCTTATTTTGCAATTGGTTCAGCTGTCAGCTGTCAGGTTCTACATCCCATTTAATATTTTGTGTGTTTTTGTGTGTGTGTGTGTGTGGGGGGGGGGGGGGGGGGTTGGGGGGGGGGGGGGGGGCATTCGTGCCCTCCCAGTGTAACCCTTTCTGTTTGAGCGCTTAATGCTGCAGGAAGAAACCGATCAGTTGCGCAGGCAATGAGCGCTTCTGGTCATCCCATTAGGGATCCGTCTATCGGCGTATATATATATATATATCATTAAGTGGACAGTATCCCATGGGCAAGAGTTATCTTACCTCGATGTTGAACTCCACATTTCGGAAGGTAGAATAATAACGGACGTGAATTCGAAACATAATCATGCTTATGTACCGCCGAATAGCTGTCACCCCCCTTCTGTCTTCAAGGGACTGATATCTGGGGTAGGAACCAGACTCCGCATGATATGCAGTGATGACAAAGATCTTGACAGAGAACAGGAGATCGAGAGTATAGCCGATGCTTTGCCATGTCAGGGTGGGACCACACGAAAGCTAAACGAGAACTCAAAAGAGGAACGCAGAAAGACAGACGGAGATTACTGAATAAAGGAAAGACTGCAACAGAGAAAAAGATAGCATGGGTGACGAACTATGATCCCAGATACCCCTCTAAGTCAGAGATCATACGGAAAAATCTCATCTCCTTTATGCTAATCCCCAAAACAAAGACATTTTCAAAAGGAAACAAATTATATCAGCAGACAGGCGTAGGAAGAACCTGGGCGAAATTTATAAGCCCACAATCCCCAAAAGACATGTGGCGCAGACTAATGCCTTAGAACCAGGATATTATACCTGCAAGGCAAAACGTTATGACACGTGTCTACACGGGGTAGATACAAAGGGATTCAAGTCACCCTGGGATGGCAGGTATTGGCACATAAGAAAGCATTTGACTTGCACCACAAAGAACATGATATACATGCTCAAATGTCAAATACATCCAGACAAACCTTATGTTGGATCTACTAAGAATCTTAAGTTCCGCTGGGCAAATCACAAGTCAGATACCAAGCTACAAAAAATAACAAAATGCATGGTCTCCAGACACGTATGTACAAGGCCCCATCCCAAATCAGAACATTTGGATTTTCTTCAGATTGTCGCTATTGATAGCGTTACAGATGAAGGGGAACTCTTAAAAAAGGAAACATACTGGATATGCAATATTGGCACACTATTCTGTGGCCTTAACGATAGGCAGGACATTCCCACGTTGATGTAGTACCTGGGCACAATTCTCCTATAATTGTCCTTCAGTCCAGTTTACCTAGGTAAACCAATCTCACCCAAGACCTTTACATAAGCCTTTTGAACGGGATGTGCCCGCCGCATGGGCACATGAGAGGGCAAAGGCACGTGCAGGGATTTGCAGACGCAACCTATAGGGTCCAACTGTATTTCCACACTCGCACACCGTTCAGGCGCATGTGTACATATGCACTCATGTCTCCACACGCACACACATGGACTTACACACACACACACACGCGCGCGCGCGCTCACTCTCTTAGCCGCGCACATGCACGCGCACTGCACCCACATATACACGTACAGGGTCTATCTCTCACTCTCTGAATAAAGTTGTGAGCTTCACCCCCCCCCCTCTCTCCCACTAAAGAAAATCCCACTCCACCCAGTTATATATATATATAATTTTATCCATAAAATCACAAACACAACAAGCCTTTTGCTGTTATGAAAATAAATGAAATTTTCGGCTTTTTTTTACCAGTTAAAAAAGTATCTGAAAGCCTTCCTCAGCCATTGAGTCGACCAGGTTAATAAATCAAAAGCAATACTAATGAATGGTTACTAGGTGTATGAAAATACCATTGAATCGATGATGTTAAAGAAACAGCAATGACAAAAATCTATGATATCATATAATATATATATATTATATATATATAATACGAGGGGAATTTGTCAAACGAAGAGGCAAAAAATATGTTTCTGTTTTTGCCTCGCACGCTGGCGAGAGCAGAGAGAGAGAGAGAGAGAGAGAGAGAGAGAGAGAGAGAGAGAGAGAGAGAGAGAGAGAGAGAGAGAGAGAGAGAGAGAGAGAGAGAGAGAGAGAGAGAGAGAGAGAATGAAAGAGAGAGTGAGTTTGGCGTGGCTAAGAAACGGTCTCTAAATGGAAGGACACCTGGTGTCAAGGGCTAAGGACGATGACTCCACCTAAACAGCCCATTATCAGCCAATCGTAATTCATGTCCGATCATGACTTCCACGCAGCAGAGAAGGTAACGGCTGTTCTGGAAGGGTGGGTTGAAAAGAATCATGCAGACAAGCCACTTGAACAGAACTTGAGAAATGAGGCTACAAACGAAGTTTAGTTTATAGTTCCTTAACGTTGTGTAACTGGTATAGCTGCAGTCGCCTCTTTCACAACCCAATTCGCTCTTTTTCTAAATGTTCCAACTCCCCTGTTCTTCACCCCTCTCCCTACACTCTCCTCGCCCTCTACCCCACCCCCCATCCCCACCATATCTTCCTCTTGTTCCTTCAAACCTCCTATTGCTGAATCCTAACGTCACCAGAGAGGTGTCGTCATAACAAATGGGTGAAAGGTGGAAGGTGGTGGTAGTATGGTGAATGATAGCTGGGTATGGGAAAACGTCCTTCCCCCCACCACCCCTCTTCTCCCCTCCATCCATCCTTACCACGCACTCGTGAATGAAATTTAATTTTAGAAACGCTATAAAAGCCAGGGAGTGTCACCCAGCATGGCTGCAGACGGTCCTCAGTTCAGTCAGTGCCCAATGCCGGAGGTCCTGGTTCGCCAATGTCTTCCAGAAGGCGCAGCGAGTATCATCAGATTCGTCCCGTGGACTCCGAAAAGTTTCGGACTTTGATAATAAGCAGTTTTCACAAGTTATCTCCGTTGCCTCTACAATTCGTGTTGTTGAATGCGTTTTGGGATTTTACTGATTCTTTTTCTGGCGGTGATGGTAGTGGTGTACGTTTGTCTGTGGATGTTCCTTTGAACTCTGAAAAAGTTGGGGGTTTGATGATAGCAACTCTTTTTCACCGATTATTATTATTATTTCCGCTGCCTCATCTTTTCGTTTCGTTGGAGGTGTTTTTGGATTGTTCTTTTTGTGGTGGTGGTGGTGGTGGAGGTGTCAGAGTTTCTGTGGATGTTTCCGAGGACGTGACTTGGTGCGCTGGACGTGGTGGTAGTAGTAGCAGTGTGTGGGCAGCTGGTGGTCAGTCAGTAGTGTCCATGCCTCTGTCCATCGTCTACTGGAGATGGAGCTGTGCCCTGCTGGTGTGCCTCTCGCTCCACTTTGCATGTAAGATTCAAGATTCTTTAGTTAGCCACAGTACACCAATTCCCCTCATTCTGGCTCATTTCAGTTTTCCACAGAGTGCTATTTGTTTCAAGAAATTTCCTTTAACAGAGGCAAATATTCTTATCATTGATTGTGGTTAGGGATAGGAAAAGACCTTACAAGTGGCATACCACCGTAAAACAATGTAAGCCTAATGGATAAAACACTTTAAATTGGTTTATGCTGGTGACGAATGTCAACAAAAGGCATGAACTGAAAGGAGCTGAGAAAAGCTACTGTGTAGCCAATGCATCAGTGTACAAAGGAACTCGTTTTGGTTTTGCACAACACACGCTCCAACAACAACGAAAGCATGCATATGTTGGGGGAAAACAGAAATATTATGGTAACAAAATCAGTTATATAATCATGTATCTCACCCTCGGATACTTTCTTACTCTCAGACACACACCTACACACACACCAACACACACACACACACACACACACACACACACAGGCACATCTGGCGGAGGTTTTGTTGGTTGCTGTTTAATTATTTTGATACTTGTTTTTTTCTCGGTGTATTTAAATGTCTATTTGGAAAAAACAGTCTCACCTTTTTTGCTATTGGGTGGTGGTGAAGATATTTTTTAAAAACATACCTAAGCACACAAATAGAGAGAGAGAGAGAGAGAGAGAGAGAGAGAGAGAGAGAGAGAGAGAGAGAGAGAGAGAGAGAGAGAGAGAGAGAGAGAGAGAGAGAGAGAGAGAGAGAGAGAGAGAGAGTGTCAGATTTCGGGTTTTTTGTGTTGTTGTTTTTTTCTTGCTTTTTTAGTTTTGTTT
>CM065682.1:41221865-41224365 GCA_017654935.2 Phymorhynchus buccinoides | reverse complement strand
TTACACCACCTGTATACCTACAGTTCTGGTTTCCATCAGCGGCCTGTAGTAGGGGCCAATAGTAAATGAGAACTGTGCAATAAATGATTTTCAACACTGTTGGAAAATCATGGCACAGTTTAGTCTTTTGTGGAAGACTATGACTCTCAAACTAGGGGGCATTTGCACTGGCTCTAGGCCTAATGCTGCAGCCAAAGGGATTCGTTGGCCTGGGGGGTCCTCCCCCATCGCCGTCTGTCCCCAAATGTCTTTGGCCGATGTATCATAGTATGTGTGTGTTGTGCATTTATACATGTACAAAATATGTAACTTCAGTACTGCCTATTTGTGTTGATTTTATACGATTGTTTTTAATCTGGGAGTGATAAAGTAAGCTGAAGGACTGACGATCTCAGCATTGCTTGGCTGAATGGGCTGTAGGCCTCAATGAGAAATGTGCTATGCCGTGCGTCTTTTGTTGGATTTGTTTTGTTGGTTTGTACAGTAAATACGCGTAGGACGTGTTTGCTGACGTGTTTGATGTTTACTGTGGTGACAGTCCTGAGAAAACCATTGCTGTTGACAGGACTATAAACAATGCAGAAAACAAAATTTTAAAAAACTTTAGCTGAGAGAGTGGGGATGTTCCCTGGGCAAGACGTCTCCACCACAAATAACTTTTAGCCCAGCCCGTCAGAATAGCAGCTGCCCATTTTGCTATCTGGCAGACATAGTCGGGAACAACAGACAGGCACACAGACAGGCACACATACAGTTGTAAGGACACTGTCGTATGTCTTGTGCCGAGTTGCTGGGATATAGTCAGCTGGCGACAGTGCCATGTAAACGATATACACAAACACTGCCACGTGATGATGCCCTGTGCCTGACCCGCATACTGTTTGCCAAGGTGCTAGCAGCCTTCTGTGTTCCTGTCTGTGAGATTACCTTCTGGCATAGCTTAATAGTAGGCCTAGTGCCTGACCGTAAACTTGCCTCAAGGGGAATGTTGCCGTGGTGGAATGTGACTGACTCGTTGAATTATTCCTGTTTCTTGCCACTTTGGGGTTTTGTTTTTTAGTCCCCGAGCCGAAGGTTCGGGGAACTATTGTTTTTGTCTGGTCCGTCCGTCCGTCCGTCCGTCCGTCCGTCCGTCCGGCGTGCGTCCGTCCGTCCGGCTATTCGTCCGTTTTTCTCAAAAACTATTCAGTCTATCATCATCAAATTTGGTATACTAGTTTGCCAAGATGCAAGCTATCCACTGATGTATTTAGTTTTACATTAAGGTCAAGGTCGCGCCAGTTACGGAGTTCAAACCCATAACACATAATCGCTAATATCTTGCGAAGTTTTGCATGTATTTCAATGCAGTTTTTTTCCACAACATTTCTTGATGAATGGTCTATAACACAGTTGTCATTAATTTTTCTGTGCGCGCGTGTGCGCATGATCGCGCGCGCTCAAATCACGGGTCCGAACCCCAAGGCTATATATAAAAAAAACTATTCAGTTACGTGCTGTTTTCATGCGTTCCTATGTAGCTACGTGCTGTTTTGATGCGTTTTTATGTATGTGTACAACCGACACATTCCGATTTCGGAGTAGCTCGGCGATGCTGCGAGGGGACTTTGCAGCCGCCTGGCGTTGCACTTGTTTTTGTTGTTATTTCCTTCCTCGACTGAAACTTTGGTTCCAATACACGATGATAATATAAATCTTCACTTAGTAGGGGAAGACGGGGTAAAAAGCGATGGGCGGGTAAGAAGCCCACCCCAATTATCTCATGAAATAAAGAAAATTTCAGTCAAATTTGCCCCTGAGACGAATGCTAGACATTAAGATGGGCAAAATGAGACTGAAATTTGCTTCATTTCATGAGATAATTGGGGTGGGCTTCTTACCCGCCCATGCGCTTTTTACCCTGTCTTCCCCTAATGTATTAAATCACATCTTGTATTAAGCAAAGTGTCCCTAGACCAAAAAAGAAAGAAAGAAATGAACGAGCGTGTGTGGTAATTTGTTTTATCACAAAGTTTAAAACCACATACCTTTTTTTTATACGAAATATACGCTCGAAGGCCTGCTTTAGTTCTCTAGTATATATCGGTACCCTTTTGTATGCATAAGTGAATGAACTACTTTGGTCTGGGGTCACTGATGCACTGACAGTTATTAAAAACACATCACACAGAGAGAGAGAGAGAGAGAGAGAGAGAGAGAGAGAGAGAGAGAGAGAGAGAGAGAGAGAGAGAGAGAGAGAGAGTGAGAGTGAGAGAGAGAGAGAGAGAGAGAGAGAGACAGAGACAGAGAGAGAGAGACAGACAGAGACAGAGAGAGAGAGAGAGAGAGAGAGAGACAGAGAGACAGACAGAGAGAGAGAGAGAGAGAGAGAGAGAGAGACAGAGAGAGAGAGAGAGAGAGAGAGAGAGAGACATAGAGACAGAGAGACACAGAGAGAGACAGAGAGAGATTGTAAGTATGAGTCTGGGTCTGATTTGTTTCGGAGAGAGAGATAGAGAGA
>CM065682.1:41211865-41216865 GCA_017654935.2 Phymorhynchus buccinoides | reverse complement strand
GACGAATGCTAGACATTAACGCTCGTCTCATGGGCAAAATGAGACTGAAATTTGCTTCATTTCATGAGATAATTGGGGTGGGCTTCTTACCCGCCCATGCGCTTTTTACCCCGTCTTCCCCTATGCAATGAAGGCCTCTCCTGGGAAAATAAGATAATGTTTTAGCATGGAGTTACGTGAGGTACGTGACATTAAACGTGGTAGTCATGGATCAACACCCTCCCTCTCTTTTTTCTTTCTTATCCTCTTTTGTTTTCTTTTTAAGAAGGGGAGGGGGGTCTCCGCAACTCCTGTAGACCCCCCAAGGAAATCCGCCTTTGAATATATGTTTATTATAGGGGTGTAGGCGTGAACCAACTCCCTAAGAGAACGATAATCCCGCTATCCCCATAAACTCCACTGGTGGACACACAGGAGACGAGGTGATATAGATCAGCGGTGGGTCGTCGACAAAACAAACTGAATAATATCAAAGATATTCTAAAAGGGTAAGATGGATTACTTAAGAGCTCGGCGAACCGGGCTGATAGAGTTATCGTTAGTGGGGACAGTACACTTTTCACAGTGGAGGCTATCCAAAAACTCAGACTGGAATTTGAACGGAGAATTCAACTGGCCTATCGACGTGTAAAATGTGTCCTGTTTAAAAGGGACATAACCAGTGTTTATGTCCTCACTACTCATATAGGGAAAAGAGACAGGATGCTTATCGTCCCCTTTAGAATATCTTTGATAATATACACCAACAATGAAGACATTCCCATTCGCCCTTTCTCGCTTCTGCATATCCCGTTTCTTTCTTTCCCAGTTCGCCCCCTATTAACTCGATAACAACATTATGATTAGGCCTATGTTATATTATATAATTATTACAAAACCACATTACAAGAACAAAAAACACAACTTAGATTATGTATGTAAGTAAATAAACTCATGTCTAAATACATACATAGATGTTGATGTATGCTTGCAAACATGCACACAGTTACACACCCACCTAGCGCACGCACGCGCACGCTCTTTCCAGAATATACCAGAGTATATCAAAAATGTAAATACGGTAGTCCTGCATGTGCACGCACACACATATGCGCGCGCCTGTCAACACGAACGTACATACACATCTTAATTAAAACGAGCAAAGCAATACGGCACATACTTTTAAACAGTTACACATTAGCACATGAGTGCACGCGCGCGTGTACACAGACACGCACGCACGCACGCACACACATGGTGTTGCTGTTAGTTTAGTTAGTGTTTTTAATTTGATTCGACTTTCATTGAATCGTCACAATTTAGTTTTTTTTCATTATTGTTGTCATTGTCGCTTACATCATCACAATATTCAGTTATTACATGCTCTTATTATTGTAATGAGTATGACTCAAACTGAAATGCTCTAAACTTGCTGCTGCTGCTGCTGCTGCTGCTGCTGCTACTAATGATGATGGCACGCTACAATTAGTACTTCTTCTGTGGTTGCTACTGCTGTTACTATCATTACTGTTAATACTACTACTGTGGCTGATATTGTTGCTGCTGCTGCTGCTGCTGCTGCTGTTGCTGCTGCTGCTGCTGCTACTACTACTACTACTACTACTACTACTACTACTACTACTACTACTACTACTACTACTACTACTACTACTACTACTACTACTACTACTACCAGCACCACCATTAATGCTACTGCTGCTGCTGCTACTACTGCTACTACTGCTGCTGCTACTACTACTACTACTACTACTAGACTCCTCCTCTTCCTCCTCCTCCTCCTCCTGCTACTACTACTACTACTACTACTACTACTACTAGTAGCTACTGTTGCTGCTGCTGCTGCCTGCTGCTGCTACTACTACTACTACTACTACTACTACTACTACTACTACTACTACTACTACTACTACTACTACTACTACTACTACTACTACTACTACTACTACTACTACTACTACTACTACTACTACTACTACTACTACTACTACTACTACTACTAGCACCACCATTAATGCTACTGCTGCTGCTGCTACTACTACTGCTGCTGCTGCTACTACTACTACTACTACTACTACTACTACTACTACTACTACTACTACTACTACTACTACTACTACTACTACTACTACTACTACTACTACTACTACTACTACTACTACTACTACTACTACTACTACTAGACTCCTCCTCTTCCTCCTCCTCCTCCTCCTGCTACTACTACTACTACTACTACTACTACTACTACTACTACTACTACTACTACTACTAATACTACTACTACTACTACTACTACTGCTGCTGTTGCTACTACTACTACAACTGCTGCTGTTGCTACTACTACTACTACTACTACTACTACTACTACTACTACTACTACTACTACTACTACTACTACTACTACTATTGTTGCTGCTTTTTCTTCTTCTTCTTCTTCTTCTTCTTCTACAACCACTACTAGGATACTACCCGCAACAATGGCCAACACACAACCACCACCACATCCACCACCATCAATACCATTACCATCACGAGCCTCCCTTTATAAGCATTTTGTTTGCCCTGTTTCTCAAGTCTTACACCGCAATGCCATGCGTGCAGTATCCTGGGCCACCAAGTGGGAAGTGATCAACGATGTGCAGCCCTTTGACGACAGCGGCACCCAGGAGGACCTCCTGTCCAAGGAACAGCTCCTCCCGTACAAAGCCGCCAAGAGGCCACGACTTCACGGAGCAGCTGCCAAAGCACCAGCAGCAACAGCTGCACCAGTACCGGCGGCAGTGCCCAAGAAAGGGGCAAAACCTGCTTGGAATGGTAAGGGAAATGTAGAAGGCCAGCCACGATGCGTTGATGTTATTGGAAATAATAGTTATGATACTCAGGCATTGGAATGTTCAGCTTTGTTGATGGCTCAACAGGACGTTGTTGTTGTTGTTTTAGATCAGAAAGATACCAACTAAGTGAGAATTACTTCTTATGAGTGAATGCAAAATCAACTAAATATATCAGTTATGTTTCTAATGCTGTTATCAAGGCTTAGATTACAAACAAAGCTTCATCTTCAGCGGGGTTTGTCCCCTGACACACGCTTTTCAGCTTTTTTTCACGATTTCTCAATCCCATGCCTAGATACTTCACCGACAGATAAACAGAGAGTAAAGACGTCATGGGGTGGGGGACAGAAACAGTAGTTAAAGAAGAAGAAGAAGAAGAAGAAGAAGAAGAAGAAGAAGAAGAAGATTAAAATTATAGCCTCGTCGACAACTAAGGCCATGTCAGGGCTGTCACCACCATAATTCGTACCAAGTACTACGAAGAAGAAGATGATGATGAGAAGGAGGAAAAGGAGGAGGAGGATGAGGATTGTGACGATGATGATTATGTGATGAAGATGATGACTATGATCATGTGATGATGATGTTGTTGTTGTTGATGATGATGATGATGATGCTGATGATGATGGTGATGATGATGATGATGATGATGATGATGATGATGATGATGATCATGATGATGATGATAATGATGATGATGATTTCCAAAAAGCGATGCTCGTCTCTCGATCATATTTTTGTTTCTAGCTGATAGCTGTCTTTAGGCCTATAAAAATACAATTATTGATGTGCAATTTTTAACATATTGACGTGTTTCTTGATTCTCTTTCTTCTTTATATTGACGTGTTTCTTGATTCTCTTTCTTCTTTATATTGACGTGTTTCATGTTCCTCTTTCTTTCTTTCTTTCTTTCTTTTCCATACCTCAATCCATCGTTCCTCTCTTTCTTTCTCCCTTACATACTCGTTTTCTTCCTCCTTTTCCTTATTCCCTTTCTTCTTTCCATGTTTCTTTGCAATTCTTCTTCCCTTATTTTTTTTTTCATTTTTTTTTGTCATTCCACCACCGACAGCCAACGACAACAGCATCAAGGACCTCTCAAGAAAGGGAATTGATGATGGTGATAGCAGTAACCCTGGAGCAGCTAACAACGTTCATATCCCCCCAGCTCCTCAGAAAACAAGCTACGAGGATATCAGCGAGGTTGAAGACGAGGAGCTCCTCCCGTTAGGCGTCCCCAACAGACGCCGAATACATCACCAGAGGCATCTCTTACAAGCAACGTCATTAGCAGCTGCAAAATCGTCATCATTATCATCAGCAGCAGCAGCAGCAGCAGTAGAATCAGCAGCCTCCGCAGACCCATCAGCAGTAGTAGTTGGTCCTAATCTGCAGCCTGATGTAGAACTGAAGCGTCTGGCATTTCGTTCTGCTGCTGGTAAGTTGGCTTAATATCGTAGAATCAAACCTTCCTTTGCTTTGTATCACATTTGAACTTGAAGACAAGAAAGCTTCGATTTTACTATGTTTGGCTCACTCGTGTTAACGAAGTGAGTCAATGTTCTCATCATGTTCGGTTGTGTGTCTGTGTGTATGTATGTGTGCATAGGCACACGGGACCTCGGTTTATCGTCTCATCCGAAAGACTACACGTTCAGACCGTAAGGCCTAGTGCAGAGTGAGAGGAAAAAATCCCCTGTACCCATTTTCGAACTCGGGTTTATTGTATACGAAGCGAACGCGTTACATCTGTGCCACTCTACACCGTGTGAGTTGGCCCCTTTGGGAAATAGTGGGTGGACAGTATGGCTATGTCACTGTCGGGGTGGGGGTTGGACGGAGTGAAGGGGTGGAAGCTGATGACGGGTGGACAGTATGGCTATGTCACTGTCGGGGTGGGGGTTGGACGGAGTGAAGGGGTGGAAGCTGATGACGGGTGGACAGTATGGCTATGTCACTGTCGGGGTGGGGGTTGGACGGAGTGAATGGGTGGAAGCTGATGACGGGTGGACAGTATGGCTATGTCACTGTCGGGGTGGGGGTTGGACGGAGTGAAGGGGTGGAAGCTGATGACGGGTGGACAGTATGGCTGGTCACTGTCGGGGTGGGGGTGTCACTGTCGGGGTGGGGGGTTGGACGGAGTGAAGGGGTGGAAGCTGATGACGGGT
>CM065682.1:41201865-41206865 GCA_017654935.2 Phymorhynchus buccinoides | reverse complement strand
ATATATTGCTTGGCTTATCGTTGGGTTGTTGCTGTTGTTGTTGTTGTTGTTGTTGTTTTGTTGTTGTTTTGTTGTTGTTTTGTTGTTGTTTTTTGTTGTTGTTTTGTTGTTGTTGTTTTTGTTTTTTTTTAATAAACAGTTAGATTCCAGACACGTATCCTTTTCTTTGTGTAGTACTTGTATGACCATTTTCCAAGGCTGAAGTTGGACTTTCCTATCTTTTTGTGTGTAACAGGCTTTAGCGTGTTCTTGGACAAAACCAACGAAGACACCGTGATGCTATCCAGACACAGACGGCAGAGTAACACTAACAACAATAATAACGACGATGTTGATGAGGCTGACGAGTTGGAAGAAGGATCTGGGGTGACTGAAAGTAAGCAGCCCATTAGGCATAATATTGTCTCTGTCTGTCTCTCTATGTTTGAGTGTGTCTGTCAGCCAGCCTGTTTATCTGTTTGTCTGTCTCTCTCACTCGCTCATTCATCCTCCGCTTTCGTTCTCTCTTTTAGTCTCTGTCTCTGTCTCTGTCTCTGTCTCTCTCTCTCTCTCTCTCTCTCTCTCTCTCTCTCTCTCTCTCTCTCTCTCTCTCTCTCTCTCTCTCTCTCTCTCTCTCTCTCTCTCTCTCTCTCTCATTCTATCTCTCCTGCCCCCCACACACACCTCTCTCTGTCTTTTTTTCTCTCTCTCCGTCCTTTTCCCTCTCTCTTTTTCTGACCACACACACACTCGCGCGCGCGCGCGCACATACCATAACAAATAGTCTTAGCAGAGAGAGAGAGAGAGAGAGAGAGAGAGAGAGAGAGAGAGAGAGAGAGAGAGAGAGAGAGAGAGAGAGAGAGAGAGAGAGAGAGAGAGAGAGAGAGAGTGAGAGAGACTTGACACTTGACACTTTGATTGTTTAATGACATTAGCCAGATACAGCTTTCGTGTCATGGGGGTTAGTACAACACCATCATCATTTCGTGCAACGTTTTCTTGCAAAACAAATTAAGCATACACAAAAATAATGATCAAGAACAGAAGATTTCTTCTTCTTCGCTGTGCGTGGCCACAATCAACTCTTTGATTATTTTGCCACGGAACAGGGAACTAAACATTTAGAACTAAACATATTATCAACACACATCCACATACATATACACACACGCGCGCGCGCGCACACGCATACACACGCATATGCACACGCACACGTACGCATACGCACACGTACGCACACACACTCACATTGTTAACCAACTGACAAATTGAATGACCATCCAACAATAACAATCTTCGTTTAGACAGACATCAGTTAGCATACTTTCTCTTTTATCCCACTAATGTACCATCTTCATGCATTAACGCTTTCTTTCTAATATCGTTAGCTTTAGCCACATATTTTGCAAGTGATTTCAAAATGTGTTCCGTTTCTGAGGAGATAATTGCAGTTATGTTTCTCATTTCACCAAGTGCTAAGTTAAATACTAAGCATGTTTTGCGAATATCTTCCTAAGCAGTACAGTCAAAGACAAAATGTAACTCATCTTCAATCTTACATGGACAAAATGGGCACTTAATATTTTCAGAAAAGTTAACATGAAATCATCTTGTTTTTAGCATTTAAACCAAGTGTACCTGTTTTAAGACGTGCACATATCGATGCCATTTGTGTGTAACACATAATAAATATTTTTCAACGTGAAATATGCTTTTATGCCTTTGAGAGAGAGAGAGAGAGAGAGAGAGAGAGAGAGAGAGAGAGAGAGAGAGAGAGAGAATTGAATTGAATGAATTTTATTTATAGAGGGTAATAGAGTAAGCAATAACATGCTTTTTACATCCAGCCCTCTGGACAGAATACATATATAAAAGTAGAAAATGGAAAACAAAAATAAACACATACAAAGTAATATAAAGCATGCAAAAAACATCCCTATATTGTAACACATCAATAACAAAATCAAACCTTTACTCATTATTAACATTCAAAATGTGTAAAGTAAGCGCATACACACGGGAAAATAAAACCCAATCCTACTTTACACACTCATCTTTAAGCATTCAAAATTAGAAAAGTGCACCATAAAAAATCCACCTCAATCATACTTTATATATTCATCATTAAAATGTACTTATTTGAGAGAGAGAGAGAGAGAGAGAGAGAGAGAGAGAGAGAGAGAGAGAGAGAGAGAGAGAGAGAGAGAGAGAGAGAGAGAGAGAGAGAGAGAGAGAGAGAGAGAGAGAGAGAGAGAGAGAGAGTTAATTAATCTGACAATTTTTCAATCATGCTGATCATTAACCTTAGTTTTCAACACAGAAGTTAACCAATTGATGTGTAACAGTAATCACAGCATGGTACGTGTATTGACAAAGCTGTTTAGCAAGACATGTGCAAACACGAGAAAAGCTGTATTTACTTTCCAGAGTAGGGCCATGTATATAGCTATTACTATTAACAGAGGTCTTTGAAATGCTCTGTCAATATGTCAGTGTCAATGTCTCTCCAACGCATGTTCGCCCACTCGTCTCCCGCCCTCTCTAGCTGGCTGATCGGATCCAACTGCTTCTCTGTCTGACTGTCTGTCTGTCTGTCTGTCTCTCTCTCTCTCTCTCTCTCTCTCTCTCTCTCTCTCTCTCTCTCTCTCTCTCTCTCTCTCTCTCTCTCTCTCTCTCTCTCCTCTCTCTCTCTCTCTCTCTCTCTCTCTCTCTCGGTGACCCTAACCGCTCACCTCTCTCTCTCTTACACATACTCTCCTCTCGTCAATTCTCTCCTTCTCACTGCGTGCCTCTCTCTCTCTCTCTCTCTCTCTCTCTCTCTCTCTCTCTCTCTCTCTCTCTCTCTCTCTCTCTCTCTCTCTTACACATACTCTGTGTGTCTCTCTCTCTCTCTCTCTCTCTCTCTCTCTCTCTCTCTCTCTCTCTCTCTCTCTCTCTCTCTCTCTCTCTCTCTCTCTCTCTTACACATACTCTGTACGTGCCTCTCTCTCTCTCTCTCTCTCTCTCTCTCTCTCTCTCTCTCTCTCTCTCTCTCTCTCTCTCTCTCTCTCTCTCTCTCTCTCTCTTTACACATACTCTCTGTGCGTGCCTCTCTCTCTCTCTCTCTCTCTCTCTCTCTCTCTCTCTCTCTCTCTCTCTCTCTCTCTCTCTCTCTCTCTCTCTCTCTCTCTCTCTCTCTCTCTCTTACCCACATACTCTGTGCGTCTCTCTCTCTCTCTCTCTCTCTCTCTCTCTCTCTCTCTCTCTCTCTCTCTCTCTCTCTCTCTCTCTCTCTCTCTCTCTCTCTCTCTGTATGTGTGTGTGTGTCTGTCTGTCTGTCTCCGTGCCCCCCCCCCCTCTCTCTCTCTGTCTCTCTGTCTCTCTATGGAGGGGAATTGTCCCGCGGGGAATTGGGAATTGTCGGCGGCGGCGGGGAATATTGTCCCGCGGGGAATTGCCGTGGACCCGGATAAGCCTCTAGTTTGTTGTAATCTATGATTTTGTGCTTGTTGCTGGTGTAATAAATGTGTGTTTTTGAATACGTTTTGTTTAAACTAATTATTGTTTTTATAAACGCCAAGAATTGCGTTGTATTATTACTGTTGGTTGGTTCTGTTGAATAATGTCAAAATCGTAAGTAGCTAGGTATGGACAGGCTTTAACCTTTAAGCCTCGCGGCTTCTAAAAACGTCCCACCATTGAATATTTATGTAAAGCATGTTTGCATGCTGCAAGCAGCGTCGAAACAAATTTAATTCAGTCGTTATAGTAAAAATGTTATCAACTAAAATTTCCACTGTGTGAACTAACTATACACTCGCTACTTATATGAAGTATTTCTGATTGTGATAGTGCATGGGGAAACTAGACATAAGTCGCTCAGGGCTGGGTGGAGAAAAAAACCATGTTATTGCTTATCTCATGTTCCCTGGTGAAATAAAATTTCGTTTTCGTTTTCGTTTGAGCAAAAGCCAAAAATAGTCATCCCCGCCAAAAAATACCAATGTTCTATTGAGGGCATATCTATGTCTATTTTTATTAATTCTACTGGTATCCACAATGTGAACAACAATTTGATTTGATTTCTTTGTTTATTTTATTGTGTTTTAAAAAAAATTAATATCAAGAGGCAAAATGCTGTATTCTATGTTGGATTTCTGCAAATGGATCTATCTCGAATGTCAAACTTCAAAGGGCTATAAAATCAAACCTAGACAAGTTAACCCAATTCTGTTTTCTGGGTATTGACTAGGAATCTTCGCTCCATCTTGTAAAAGCAAAATCTTAATGTATGCAAAACTTCCATTATGTCTGGGTTTTCCGTGCACTGTCAAATTTCTGTTTTTGTTTTTCTGTTTCTTTGAGTTGAGTTGAGTTGATGTTTGGTCTGTTTAGTAGACAATCTGTACGAGCATAAAAAGGAATTCACAAACGAAGGCCTGTACCGAAGCAACGCCAGCATCACCATACCGCTCCCTAACGACACAGACACCAGCAACATCACCGCCCAAGACCTGGAAACCTACCGGAGGGAAATCCAGAAAGAGGTCAGTCAGTTCCTTAATTTGTCTTTGTACGCGTGAACATTTCTCACTCTTTTATCGTGGCAACACAATGATATACAAGTCATATTATATACTGGCCTATCACTGTGTCGCCTTGGGGAAAGAGGGAAAGACCTTTTTCAGTCTAGTGTCCTTTATCTTTGTTTTAGTTTCGTTGTTCTTTTGTACATACCTTCGTTCTTTTTTTCTCCCTTTTTACTTTCTCTGAGCTACTTACCACCCACCACCCTCTCTCTCTCTCTTTCTCTCTCTCTCTCTCTCTCTCTCTCTCTCTCTCTCTCTCTCTCTCTATCTCTCTCTCTCTCTCTCTCTCTCTCTCTCTCTCTCTCTCTCTCTCTCTCTCTCTCTCTCTCTCTCTTCTTCTTCTTCTTCTTTTTCTTTTTCTTCTTCTTATTCTTCTTCTTCTTCTTTTTCTTTTTCTTCGTCTTCTTCTTCTTCTTCTTCTTCTTCTTCTTCTTCTTCTTCTTCTTCTTCTTC
>CM065682.1:41184365-41194365 GCA_017654935.2 Phymorhynchus buccinoides | reverse complement strand
AAGAAAGAAGGAAGGAAGGCAGGGGTGGAAGGACAGGATGGAAGTAATGGGTGAATTAAGGAAGTAAGGACGACATGAAAGAATGAAAAGGTGGGTGACGTGAAAAGACTGGAAGAGATGGCAGGAAAGAATTAAGAAAGAAAGAAATATTATACTTTCAAATGAGTTCCATAACAGTTGAAAACTGCATTCACAAACGCACGCTGTAGTACAAGCATTCCACAACTTACGCTAAGTCATGAAGAAACCCAGACACTTCATCACCCTCGTCAAACATTAACTTGATTCTATAGAAAAGAAAAAAAAATGTCCAGAATTATAAATCAGGAAACAAACTTGCAATATGGAAATAGGTCAACCAATACCTGAATAAAAATAAAAAAATTGAAAAAAAGAAGAAGAAAGAAATGGATGGAAGGAAGGGGGGGGGGGGGGGATAGGACGGAGAGAAGAAGGGGAAATGGTAGGTGAAATGAAAAGATGGTGAAGAAACAGTAGAAAAGAAAGAAAGGAAGATAAGAAGAAATGAAGAAAGAAAGAAAGAAAGAAAAGAAGGAAGGAAGGGAAAATGGAAAGAAAGAAACGATGAGTGAGAAGACGAGCCTGGAAAGATGGGTAAAGATAGATGACAATAAAGAAAGAAAGAAAGAAAATAAGGGAGGAAGCAAGAGAAAGGAAGGAAGGAAAGAGAGAGTGAAGGAAAGGAGGGGAGAAAAAGGAATGGAAGCGGAAAAAAGAGGAAGGAAGGAATAGATGGAAGGAGGGGGGATGTGTGTGTGTGTGTGTGTGTGTGTGCGTGTGCGTGTGTGTGCGTGCGTGCGTGCGTGCGTGTGTGTGTGTGTGTGTGTGTGTGTGTGTGCGTGCGTGCGTGTGTGTGTGTGTGTGTGTGTGTGTGTGTGTGTGTGTGTGTGTGTGTGTGTGTGTGTGTGTGTGTGTGTGTGTGTGTGTGTGTGTGTGTGTGTGTGTGTGTGTGTGTGTGTGTGTGTGTGTGTGTGTGTGTGTGTGTCTGTGTGTGTGACAGAGCGAGACAGACAGACCGAGAGAGAGAGAGAGGGAGGGTACAAATAAAAACAAGTAGCTCATTCACGAAACGGGTAAAACAAATGTATGAAAGGTCCAGAACAGGAATTAAAAACCATATTATTTAGTTCCGATTGTCGCTCTATTGCAAATTAAAATTTCGTTCATTGTGTGTCGGTTATCCTTGTTATCATCAATGAATCATGCACACTCAAAGTTTTATTCTTTTCCCATGTACCAGGGATATTCAATATACTGAATACGAAGACGAGGAGGAAGAAGATCGACTGTCGGATCCAACCACTTATGCCGATTACGTAAGTAAAAGCTTACTATTCTAGATTATGATATTATCATAACGATTAAGATAAACTTAGAAAGCTTCTGTTTCCTCCGGCAGTTTGGTGTGGGGGAGATTTGTTATTTAAAGTGGCACCCTGACAGATACGTTTTTTGCAAGAAACACCTCGAGATCACCAGGAAAACACCCTTTACAGAGATCGAAACACTCACTTTGCTCTGGTTTCCTAGAAATCAAATCGGCGATTCCTCCTTGGCGGAGGTGCTGGAAGTCAAATTCTTTCTAATGACCGCCTGAGTCAGACCAAATCGTTTGCATGAAATGTCCCCAATACAAGCCTTTTTTAAAAAGATATTTTATACAGGTCACCAAAAGGAGTTTCGTTCACAACAAAGGAAATATCTCCAATATTTTTTAATGCACTACAAAGAAGAAAAAGTATTAACCATTCTTGAGTGGCCTCCACCTACCCCTTCCAAAATGGTTTCTCTCTCCAGCAACTCCGCCAAGGAGGAATCGCCGTTTTGACGGTTTGATTTCCAGGAAACCAGAGCAAAGTGAGTGTTCCGATCCTTGAAAAGGCTGTCTTTCTGGTAATCACGACGTGTTTCTTGCAAACCGCATCCGTCAGGGTGTCCCTTTAACTAGAATCGGGCAGAAAAGAGACTTCTAACACTTTCTAAAGCTATATCATCATCATCATCATGAATGTTGGTTGTTTGGTTGGTTGCTTGCTTACTTATCGGCGTCCTTGTTTGAGGCATCGCTTTGTCATAGTCATTATCCTTCTCGTCATCGTCGTCGTCGTCATCGTCATCATCATCATCACCATCAACAACAACAATCACTGCAACTACAACTGATGTCGGTACTGTTGCTGCTGCTGTTACAACTGTTACTGCTACTACTGTACTACTACTACTACTACTACTACTACTACTACTACTACTACTACTACTACTACTACTACTACTACTACTACTATTTATACTACTACTACTACTACTGCTGCGGCTGCTGCTATTGCTGCTGCTGCTACTTCTACTGCTCCTAAGCTTACTACTTTGACAACAATAGCAAAGGCAACAACAGCAACAACAACATTATCATAATTATGTTTATGCTGGTGATCTTGTTTGTTTGTTTCTGGTCGACACATAGTTTTTTTAAAATAATTTTGAGGTTTGATTTCTTGACGTTAAAACCACGGTGAACTACTGTTCACAAAGAGAGAGAGAGAGAGAGAGAGAGAGAGAGAGAGAGAGAGAGAGAGAGAGAGAGAGAGAGAGAGAGAGAGAGAGAGAGAGAGAGAGAGAGAGAGGAGTATGTGTGTGGGGGGGGGGGGGGTGAGGGGGGGTGCGCGCGCGCGCGCGCGCGTGTGTGTGTGTGTGTGCGTGTGCGTGTGTATGTGTGTACGTGTGTGCGTATGCGCATACATAAATATTTTTGCATGCGTGTATATGTGTGCTTGCGCTTGCTCCTATGTAAGCGTTTGTGCGTTAGTGCGTGCATGTCTGTTGATATGTGTGTCAACCATATTCCTGTGTATATTTCTTATTGTTTTCTCCCTGTTTCTGATTGTTGCAGTACATCAATAGACCCGTGGTCTCTGCCACCCCCTTCAGCGTTTTCAATCCGCAAAATGTATGAATCCACAGTCCAGACAGCTTCACTGAACCGACTTGATGTAATACGATTGTTGGCTGATCAGCGCTTTCCCCACCTGCTAGCAGCACGTGCGATGCGTCTTATGCGTTTGCAACACACTCTGCCAAAATGCTTCATGGAAAGAGGATCTCATTTGTTATGGGTTTCATAGCCCATAGCCTTCGATACAGTGTGCAGCGGTTGTTGTTGTTGTTTCTGTGTGGAATAATGACATTTTCTCCATTTAAGAAACGCTAGGTGGGAAAGCCAGAGAGAGCTTTTTGAAGCTGATGAAGTCTAGCTAAACAGGACAAGCCGATCTCAAAACAGGTTTTGAGGCTAATCTCAGGGTTCTCAGTACCTCGCCTTTCGTTGACTTTGACATTCTTCTATTTTCCCCGTAACCTTTATCGTGAACATTCATTCTTCATTAATTAAAAAACAATGATGGTGCCATAAGGGACGCTCTAGAACTTTGTACTTCTATGCCTGGTGTGTGGCCATGATTTGTTTTCTCAGAAACGTTTCAAGGCTTTGAAAATGACTCCACAGTTTGGTTGCCTTCTTGCCAATGCCATCTCCATCCTCGTCAAATACACCCACCCACCTTACCTCCCACCCCCAGTTCATCTTCCAAGCCCCTAGGCCCTACCCTGCACTATGTCATGTTGCCATCCTGTGTCTCTTATGTTCTGTGTTAGAACAGTGATAAGTTGGGGAGAAAAAACAACTAGTCAACAGTTTCGACGCAACAAAATCATCGAAATGATGATGGTGGCTGTTTAGCGAAAGAAGAAGTAGAAGAAGACGACCTTTAGTGGTAAGTCTAGATAAATAGGCAAAGCACCCTTTAAAGTCCTAGGACCGCTTATAAGCAGTGCAGTCTCAAGAAAGCAATGTTTAAACTTTGACAAGTACTCTTCACCCCCTCTACTTCGATCCCTGAACTCCAATAAACGCGACAAAGCAAGGAATTCTATAAACACTGATAGAGTACCAAGGGGGTTGCGTACCCCTCAAAATGATGCAAGCATGACGTGATTTCTCTCTACGATTTCAAGGGGGGGGGGGGGGGGGGGGGTACGCGCGTACCCAACCAACGCGCAGACCTGTTAGTACTCTTGTTCCTATAGATGTCATGAACTTTGATTTGCAGACTCGTCATTTTGATTTGCAAACTCATCCACCCTGTTATTCCCTTTACTCCTGGTCTGAGCCCTTCCTCCTTTCTTGGTGGTTTTACCGTCTTTTCCCTCAACTCACTTAACCACATCGGTTTATTTTCAAAGTTCAAACTCCAGTTCTGGAGTTCATATTGTCACGTGGTTATCTTCCCTTTCATTTCGCTGGATGAGAGATAAATACTTCAAAACACACCAAGCTTCAAAATGTGGAGCAATATCAACACGAAAACGCTTATCATTTTATTGAGAAGAGAAATCGTTGGTGTTGTTGAATAAAAATGTACAATATGAACTGTGTTGAATCATGATTTTCGACATCATGAAGAAATGAGCGTTGTTGTTCATTTGGGGTTATTGTTTAATAATAATGCATGCTTTGTTGAACAATGTTGTTGTTGAATAATACATTGTTTTATTTACTGTAGTTGTTAATGTGCTATTCTGACTTTTTTTTAACGTTGTTATCAGTTTTCTGTTGTAATAACTTTGATGAATTGAACTGAAGTGAATTTCTATTCGTGTTTACTTGGCCCATACCGACATTTTCACTTCTGAGTGTGTTACGGGCTTATTAGAAGACTATAGCTCCATTAGTGAGTGTCGTCCATTCCGTGAAAGCGTTCCTGAGTCTGTTACTTAGACTAACTACTCTGACCAACACTGCGGGTGTCTCGATGTAGCTCATAACGCTGTCTTTAACGTCCTTTTCCTTAGGCCTATATCTGTCAATCTTCATTTTTATGAATGGAAATAGTTCTACGATGGCTTCATTCTATCCCACCCATCATCCTCCATCCCCACCCCCACTCCCATCCCCATTAATTCGACATTAAAATTGTTCTTAAAGACCCACCAGATCACGTGTCAACATCACGGGTTTCACGGGTTTTCCCTCTTATAGCTGGTAAAATATCTTGTTTTGACCAGGTTTGACTCCCATGCAAATACCCCCACAGTGCGCACGAAACATCAGAGCAGCCTGAATTTGAAGTTGGGGGCATTTGTATATAGGTCACAGCTACCCAGAAAAAAAACCAATGGACTTAATCGTAGTAGGTCTTTGAATACTGAATTCAAATTGAAAACAATTAGATAGGAAGAATCACGACAACTGTCGTGTCACGGACGGGGTGCCGCCCTCAGAAGTGGATGGTATTCACGCTAGTTCTTAGAGACCCCGCACGTCACGTGTCAAAATCACGGTTTTCGCGTGTTTTCCCTCTTATAGCTAGTAAGGAATCTTAAAGGGGCACCCTGACGGATGAGTTTTTGTAAGAAACACGTCGAGATCACCAGGAAAACACCCTTTACAGAGATTGCAATACTCACTTTGCTCTGGTTTCCTAGAAATCAAACCGTCAAATCGGCGATTCCTCCTTGGCGGAGGTGCTGGAATTCAAATTATTTCACCCAAAGAGAAGGCGTGGGCCGTCTCTTTTCTAATGGCCGCCAAATCGTTTGCATGGAATTTTCGCAATACAAGCCTTTTTTTCTTTTCTTTTTTACATTTTATAGTTTATCTAAAGGAATTTCGCTCACAACAAAGGAAATAGCTCCAATTTGTTTTTACTGCATTACAAAAAAGAAAACGCTTCAACCACTATGAGTGTCCTCCACCCACCCTATCCAAAATGGCTACTCTCTCCAGTATCTCCTCGAAGGAGGAATCGCCGTTTTGACGGTTTAATTTCTAGGACACCAGAGCAAAGTGAGTGTTCCGATCCTTGAAAAGGCTGTCTTTCTGGTGATCTCGACGTGTTTCTTGCAAAAACTCATCCGTCAGAGTCCACCTTTAAGACCAAGTGGGTGGTGCCCTGACGACCTAGGATCAGAGCTCCGTTTGAATTTCACCGATATAACCCACTAGCAGCGCAGTGTTTTCTCTCAGTAAAGGTGGCCTATTGACGAATCAGAATGTATTCCTTCCAAGAGTCAGCTTGCTGGAGCCGAGGCTGTCACACCGAACAAAATAATTAGCTTTAAAAGCTCAGAGTGATCGTCTTTATCGCCATCATCGTCGTCGTCGTCATCGTCATCATCACCTTTATTACCGTCACTATCAACATCATCATCAATCATGCGATCCATTTTGCTCTCCTGCGTAGATTGCAGCACCATTGATCACGCTGGTCGGACCAAAGGTATCGTTCATTGATTGATATAAAGTACACCAACACGTTTGGATGAGTTTGCCCCTTAATTAGCTCTGAAGTGCAGAACTTTTTTACCCATCATTTCTTCTGTGGATAACATCCTTCCTCATCAGTCACACAAAAATTGCATGCAAATGGTTTTTTTTTAAATGGGTGGCGCGCCTCTGGCTGCGACGCGCTCTCCAGGTGGGAGCAACCCGAATTTCACAGAGACGCCTCTGTGACTATAACGTGCCTAATACCTAATACATTTAAGTCTTATTTGTTACTGTGGATGAGTAAATCCTAAACAAGTCCAAAGTAGGCCTGGGTAAGGATTTAAACCGTTGACCAATGACCAACGCTATTATCCATGTGAGATGTGAACTAAAAACCACACGCAAATCGCGTTATTTTCCATAAAGGATACATGGAGAAAGGCGGGTTTTTTAGCACTGGTTGTGCTTAGTAAGCACGATGTGATCAGGGTTTTACTGAGGGAAAAGTCATGTGAACAAAATCACTAGTACGACTGTAGGCCTATATTGCCGAGGTGTGTTACAGTTACATAAACTTGAGATTAACATTCGGATACTATAAATGATTAGCATGATTGTGTTGTTATACTTGATAACTTGCTACAATTAAATTTCTCGTTTACATGATTTGTTCTCCTCTTGGCTGAGGAGCAATACAAAATGCCATTCAAATGTTCGTTGCCCAGTGTAGCCTGTGCCCCTCCCCCGCCCCCTCTCTCTGTCTCTGTCTCTCTCTCTCTCTCTCTCTCTCTCTCTCTCTCTCTCTCTCTCTCTCTCTCTCTCTCTCTCTCTCTCTCTCTCTCTCTCTCTCTCTCTCTCTCTCTCTCTCTCTCTCTCTCTAGCTTTAGCTTTATATATTTTCTGTTCCCTTCGTATACAGAAACGTATGGATGAGTATTTGGAAGTTTAACCATGTTTCTAGTCTAGTGTTATTTTGAATTCTACATCTGTTTGTACCTTGACCCTGTTTCTATGGGCTAATGTTGTAAAGGAATTAAAACTTTGTTCAATTGTTCTCTCTCTCTCTCAATCTCTCTCTCTCTCTCTCTCTCTCTCTCTCTCTCTCTCTCTCTCTCTCTCTCTCTCTCTCTCTCTTCTGTTTCTTTATCTAAGGATATGGTATATCCCTCTTTACCTCTCTCACCCCCTTCTCTACCCCTACTATCTGTCTTTTGTTCATAACATTTTTGTATCTTTTTTGTAACTATCATATCCATAAATTATAGTCATTGAAATAATTGTTTACTGTTTTACATAATTATTGTTCTACATCTGTTAAAATGGTTGTGTGTTGTTTTGTCGTTTTTCCTGTGTTTTGGTGTTGTTGTTGTCATCGTTGTTGTTGTGTTTGTTTGTTTATTGGTTGTTGTTGTTGTCTTTTATTAAAAAAAAGATAATGTTCAAATATTTTTGTTTGTTTGTTTGGTGTTTATTCTATTTTATTTGTATAGCATTTGGGAGCCGTGTATTTAAGGATATGGTATATCAAGCTCGTCAATCCTTTACGGGATGTGTTATGCATGTCTTTTCCTTCCAGAAGCGCTGTAAATCTTATTTTTAATAAAACGATTTTACATTGAACGTATTTTGGATAGCTAGGGTGTCATAACCAATCCATTGGGATCATTCGGATACAGTAGTTTCGGGTTCTTTTTTTTAAATATTATTCCTTCTTTTTACTCGATTATCTTTATTTATTCCGCATTTGTTCCATTTCACAGATGAACGACAAGATTTAACACGTGTTCAGCGTAAGACATTTTTGTGTGGCTTAATGTATTCCTGGCCAGTAACTAAATATTGTGCGTGTGTTGTTTCCTGTGTTTACATTCCAGAACTGAGTGCTAACGAAAACAAAGCGCCTGTATCTTAATTATCTTCATTATCCTGGATAATGAACAAGTTTGTTCGTTCATTTCCTTCCTAGGCGGTTGACGGAAACTTGCAGTTTCCGTGTTTTCTTTATGAATTTCACTTTAATGATATCAGGTTTTGTGACTGAACTGAATGTAACTATGGGGTTGTGTGTGTTTTTTGTTTACATTCATGTTGTCCCCTTTTTCATCTCGGTCTACGGTATTTTTCGTAAGTCATCTCGGCCCATACTAATAGATATATCGACCCATGCCAATAGTCATCTCGGCCCATACCAATAGATATCTCGACCCACGCCAATAGTCATCTCGACCCATACTAATAGATATCTCGACCCACGCCAATAGTCATCTCGGCCCACACCAATAGTCATTTAGGACCATACCAATAGTCATCTCGGCCATACCGATAGTCATCTCAGCCCACACCAATAGTCATCTCAGCCCACACCAATAGTCATCTCAGCCCATACCAATAGTCATCTCAGCCCACACCAATAGTCATCTCAGCCCACACCAATAGTCATCTCAGCCCACACCGATAGTCATCTCAGCCCACACCAATAGTCATCTCAGCCCACACCAATAGTCATCTCAGCCCACACCAATAGTCATCTCAGCCCACACCAATAGTCATCTCAGCCCACACCAATAGTCATCTCAGCCCACACCAATAGTCATCTCAGCCCACACCAATAGTCATCTCGGCCCACACCAATAGTCATCTCGGCCCACACCAATAGTCATCTCGGCCCACACCAATAGTCATCTCGGCCCACACCAATAGTCATCTCGGCCCACACCAATAGTCATCTCAGCCCACACCAATAGTCATCTCAGCCCACACCAATAGTCATCTCAGCCCACACCAATAGTCATCTCGGCCCAGTCATCTCAGCCCACACCAATAGTCATCTCAGCCCACACCAATAGTCATCTCAGCCCACACCAATAGTCATCTCAGCCCACACCAATAGTCATCTCAGCCCACACCAATAGTCATCTCAGCCCACACCAATAGTCATCTCAGCCCACACCAATAGTCATCTCAGCCCACACCAATAGTCATCTCAGCCCACACCAATAGTCATCTCAGCCCACACCAATAGTCATCTCAGCCCACACCAATAGTCATCTCAGCCCACACCAATAGTCATCTCAGCCCACACCAATAGTCATCTCGGCCCACACCAATAGTCATCTCAGCCCACACCAATAGTCATCTCAGCCCACACCACACAATAGTCATCTCAGCCCACACCAATAGTCATCTCAGCCCACACCAATAGTCATCTCGGCCCACACCAATAGTCATCTCAGCCCACACCAATAGTCATCTCAGCCCACACCAATAGTCATCTCAGCCCACACCAATAGTCATCTCAGCCCACACCAATAGTCATCTCAGCCCACACCAATAGTCATCTCAGCCCACACCAATAGTCATCTCAGCCCACACCAATAGTCATCTCAGCCCACACCAATAGTCATCTCAGCCCACACCAATAGTCATCTCGGCCCACACCAATAGTCATCTCAGCCCACACCAATAGTCATCTCAGCCCACACCAATAGTCATCTCGGCCCACACCAATAGTCATCTCGGCCCACACCAATAGTCATCTCAGCCCACATAGTCATCTCAGCCCACACCAATAGTCATCTCAGCCCACACCAATAGTCATCTCAGCCCACACCAATAGTCATCTCAGCCCACACCAATAGTCATCTCGGCCCACACCAATAGTCATCTTAGCCCACACCAATAGCCATCTCAGCCCACACCAATAGTCATCTCAGCCCA
>CM065682.1:41134365-41179365 GCA_017654935.2 Phymorhynchus buccinoides | reverse complement strand
TCCCGTTTCTTTTTTCCCCCACAAGACTACCATCGTCTACAACGAGGGCCCTATTGGCCGCTGCAACGACCACCTTTTGCAAGAGCGAATGCCCTTGGTGGGTGGGGGGAGATGGTTGAGTACAGACCAAACAAGGGAATAACTATCGCCAATAACCCTATTTGAGGTCATCGAATGGCTGCCTTTTGCAAGTGTGAATGCCCTTTTGGATACTGACCAACAAGGGCTTAACTCGTGCCGTCAAGGGTGTTAATAGCCCTAGTTGCAGTGGCCAATAGGTCTAACCCCTCTCCATTCCTCTGTATGGTGACTTCAATATAGAAGTATAGTTTTAGGTAGGGGGGGGGGGGGGGGGGGGGGGGGCTTTACCTAACCGGACAGGAGTATATCTGTGTCAATATACATGTGACGATTGACAGTTTTAAATGGCGTTTCACAAATCATAAATGTTGAGTGATATTTTCAAATATGGAACAAAAACCAGAAAGAGGGGTTGGGGGAGGGGAGGGTAGACGAAATAAAAACAAAGGGGTCTGAATAATGCAAACAGAAGTGGGCTGGAGATTGCGATATACTGAGACTTTCATAGACGCTATCTGTGAGCAGCAGGCCTACTTTTATCGAAAGACAGGTAATCACTGTAAAGCTTTGAATTATTGTAGGTATGTTAGGCCCTAAAACAGTATGCTAGCTATGTTGAATGTTATAAATGAGTAATATTTTCTTGAATTGTATACATTTTGTTAAAAATGATAATAATTTACTAAGGGCATTCTAAATTATTAGGCCCTATTTGTCGTAGGCCCACATCAGTATCATATTCCGTCATGTTTTCAATTACATCTGTTCACAATTGGTATGTAAGCTTATTGTAGACATATCCACTATTTTATTGTATATGAATGAAAAAATGAAAAATGGTGTTTTACGTCCTCTCGGTCTGGAACAGACACATATGGGACATTTGTAGATACAAAGATGGTGGGAACAATACTGGAGGCAATGTCCGGAGGCAGTGCAACACCAGTAAAGTCCCGATTTGTTAACAATACAGATAGGTGTAGCGGTAACCACGCCTCGGTTAAACCTCATCGGCTATGGTACCACCACGTATTAGTAGGATTAAATAATAATAATAATAATAATAATAATAATAGGGCATAATTATATTGTATAGCTACAGTATATTTCACAGAAAATGAGAATATTCTTGCTTTGTATTTTGGCATTAAGAATGTTTTCAAAAAGGTTTTTATAACATGGAAAGTCAAAGGAAATCTTCCTTCTTTACGTGAACTATAATTTTAATACACTGATCTCTCCATTACTCTACATACGGGCTTCAAGGCATTTAAATGGGCTTCCATGAAATCTTTCTAGCCACTCGTGATTTGGGCATTTTCTCAAATTGTATGTATCTATTCCGATCACTCAAATCACTCTCCAAACGATATAATATTTAAACAGCACAGAGTATCTCCTTTGTACCAATACAAATTTACAGTGACCACAACTCTGGATTAGTCCACAACAAATCAACTGATCAAGTCACCCATGGTCACTTTGTCTCTAATTTCAGCTCACCCAGCGACTTGTCTCACGTCAGTACTTTCATCTGCTGTCAAACTGTTAGTAATAATGATATGCGTTGGCTAGAAGAATGTCCAAATGTTTTTTTAATAAACCATTGGATTGTGCGTGTCTGCATCTTACGTACTGCTCAATAAGGACATTTCCCTTATTGAGCTATAAAATCCCTTTGGCCGATAGAGTGGGGATGTACCCTGGGCAAGGCATCTCCACTATAAACAAATTCTTGCCCAGCCTGCCAGTATAGTATCTGTCCCCCTCTGCTATCTGGCAGTCATTTTCGGAAACGACAGACTAGCATACAAAGGACATTGCTTTTTGTTTCTACCTACCTTCATTTTCAATGCGCTTTCAATATGGCTGCCTAAATAAATCAAGGGGAGCAACTCTGAGTGTGTTTTGGGCTGATTTAATAAAGTAACATTATTTCTCTCGGATGACCATTCCATAGTTACAATTTATAGAGCCAGCTACAGTATTTTAAAATACTTTTGAAATTCTCATTTTCAATTAAACAAACTGTATATGCTGCCAAGTTTGTTTCTACTTGACTATTGATTCAGAATGATATCTAAACGCGTGTGCTTAGTTATGTAAGTTTCGTAACAAACCCATTGCGCATTATTAGCCTAACGACCTCTTCCAAACACCCTTATGGGTGTTTTTTTACTCCCAGTTGTATAAGAACTGGAGTACATTGGAATGAGAACGAGGACATTTGCGTTTCTATGTTCGTTCATTAGTTTTATGTCTGTCCACCCATACGTGATATTAGACCAAAATAATATAACCCAACAATAAATTAACAACTCAAAGAAGAATACCAACCGATCAAAAGTGCAGGATTTCCAAAAATCATTAAGATGAGTCGTTTGATATTGTTGTCAATGGTTAATGCCGTTTGATGGGTCAACAAAATCACTTACAGTTATCTCAGTTCTTAGATTCTAGGCTTAGAAACACCGTGTCTTACAGACATTTGGTTTCTACATTTAACGTCTTTACACAATTTTGTTTTAAAAGCATTTTTAAAACCGAATTTTAAACATCAGTGATGTAATTTGTCGTGATCTTGTATCATTACTCTCTCTCTCTCTCTCTCTTTATGTACACACACACATAGTCCATTTCACAACGCCTAAACTACCGAACCCACATTGTATAATATAAATGGCGAACCTTAAACCATATGTTGGTCAAAAATGTAGACAATTGGCTTGTCGTTGGAAAAGGAGAACATTAGGCATTGTAGTCAATAGTGGTTAAAATATAATTCAGACACTTGCAAGACTAGCAATTGTGCTGACGAACACAAGTACAAAGGAAAAGCCAAAGATAATTATCAATATATTTTCAAGAAATTTTGTATTTTATGTTATACAATATGAACGTTTATCCGGGCAATCATTCGGATATCTCATTTGTAAATTGCTTAATTGATTTGTGTAGGGTGAAGCTGTTGCAATTTGAAAGCCCTAGAAAACTACAGTGTACATGGAAACAATATCAGCGAGTCTGTCTTGTGATAAGTTGAACAAAAGCAGAAACGAGGAAGCTTTTGAAATTGGTCTTAGGGTAAAACATTTTGTGGCTTTTTTCTTTGTGTGTGTGTTTTTTATCCATTTGTTTTGTTTCGTTTGTTCTTTGTTGTTTTTCTACAGTTTCTACAGTTAAAGCAATTTGACTTAAACATTATTTTTTGTCTGAAACTGGTTGCAGGGACGATACGCGAACGCGGCACCTGACAAAACCGCAATGTCTTGGAACATGCCTTACATCGAAGGACCTGCAGGCTGGATTCCGGTTCTGGCGGTGCCAAGGGAACCACCTGCACCCTGCTCAGAAAGCTCCCCTGGGGGAATGGTGTGCCACGTGGAACGGTGGGATGCTGACGCCCAGACGAAAGGGGGTAGGCTGTCCCAGTCTACAATATCAGCGGTTCTTCTGGAATCCTTGGCCTCCAAGCTGCGATGAGTGGGAGGGAGCCAGAAAGTCGACCATCTTTATTCTGCTGTTTGGTTGACAGAATTATCAGTTTAAATCCATGACAGTCTGGTTTCAGACTGTTCATGCAATATATTGATGGCAGCTTTCAAAAGGAATGTTTCTTTGTTGATATAACTATTTTTGTTATAATATTGTCCTATATATATATCATGTTAGGCTATCCTTACTCTGCTATTGTACATAGCAAAACTAAATTGTGGTGCCATAATGGTTTTATGTCATTCACAAATTTAAGTGCAATTTATATCATTGGTGATAACATATTAAAGCAAGCAGTGTTCATAGTAATATGAGAACATTTACATTGATTACGATAAATTCAGTAGGGGGTATTCCAACCTTCCCCTTTGACAGCATAACACATTCAACAAAGATTTAGAGAAGCATAGGACATTTCCAATGAATATAAATTATTGCTTTCTATGTGAATCAATGTACCTTTTCCCCAGCTTGCATGCTGGTAAAGGTACTGATGGAACGATTTTGGCTGGATCACTGCTCTTTTTATATGCCTTTATCAACTGACTCCAGGGCCGGATCTAGGGGGGGGGGGGGGGGTCCTGGTTTCCGCCCCCCCCCCCCCTCCCCTCCCTCCGCCCCAAGCATGTACCTTATACAAGGGTGAAAAGTAGGAACATTGCTCAATTGTTGCGGTAATAATCACTAAATTGCAACATTTACCAGGGACTTTGCCCCCTGGACCCCCAATGGGGCACTACCCCTTAACCCGAAACCTATGCAGCTCCTCAGACACCCAGCGGAAACCCCCTCTTACGAATCACTTGGTCCAAGCCTGGACTCAGAAAAGATGAGTTGAGTGCATAGCATAGCCTGTCAGTGTCATGCTGTCGAGTAACACACCACTCTGTCTCAACAGTATCTTTGAAATGTCATTGTGTAACACACTGTTGGTTTGTCCTGCTTTGTCCTCTGACATAGTTTTTTTAAATAATTATTATTACATTGCTTGTTTTTATTTGAATTGTTGTTTAAGTTCATTTTATTCTCTCTAAGACTACATATATATTTTTTATTAAGAATGTATTGTCATTTGTTTGTTTTGTTTTGTTTCTGTTTTATTGTATTTCTATCTTCATTTGATGTCATTTATGCACTCATAAAAAAAATGTGCAGAACTGAGAGGTATATTGGAATTGTCATTGGATGAGGACTGAAAGAGGACCTCATGCTTGCTCTGGGGTCAAACAAAAGGCATAGTTAGTAGATGAGATTCCTAGATTTCCTGTGCACACTACAATTGAACAGGCTTTACTCAACTCTTATCAAATGGAAATTCAGCAAAAGCGGTGCAGTGTTTCCTCTTCTGAACAGTCTCTTGATACACAGACAATGAAATGTGAAATACACTTGGACGTGGCAATGTTTCACTGGCAACGGGGAAGTAACACCATTGCATTGCATGGCATAGAAACACAAAACAGCAGAACAAAACAAAATGAAGAAAAAAAAGTTGTGTACGAGAAAGGGTAAGTGGTTCTTTTGTTGTTTTTCCTCATTATAAAAAAAGTTCACTTTCTTAAAAGAACATCACCTTACTCTTTAACGTGGTGTGATGCAATGTGGTGACAGCCCTGCAATGGCCTTTGTTGTCGACAGGGCTATAATTTTCCTCAATCTTAATTTCTTAATCACCTTGCTCACACAACTTTTACAGTATTAATAGCTGAGAATAGTTATTAAATCAGACTTGGTGAGCTTTCGTTCTGCATATACATTTTACAGACATATCATATTTGTTGCTTTATGAATAGATGAGAGCCAGTGCAGCGTTCTACATTCCTGATGCTGCTGCTTAATAATAAATGAATCATATCTCAGAAAATATGAGAAGATACTAACTTTCCGTGGTTCCATTAAAATTCAAAGAGTGAACACACATTTGGACATATTATTTCTAGAATAGTGCATATACGTATTGATTGACAACAAATTTTGTTTTGTTTTGTTTCCCAATCTTTCTTAACATTTTTATGCATTTGGTTCACATTTGCTATGTGGGTTTTTTTCTCAATAAAATGCAACTAACCAGAGATTTGGTGTTAGAGAGAGAGAGAGAGAGAGAGAGAGAGAGAGAGAGAGAGAGAGAGAGAGAGAGAGAGAGTAAAACAGTTATGCATATGCCACTTAGTACTTGACAACAAGATTATGTAATGTAGGATTGTACAGTTCAAACATTCTATGATTGTGCAAATGCTGCATGAAAGTATGCATCACAAAAAAATTAATATGTATTAGTATTACACAATATAATGTAAATATTTACATGTGGTAGAGTGGCTCTGAGGTAATGCATTCGCCTTCTTCTTCTTCTTCTTCCAATATAGTTGTCAAGGTCAGTTCTGACCATGATTACAACTGAAAAGGGCGAAGAGGTTGAAGAGAGAGAGAAAACAAAAGAAAACAAGAGAAAAACAAAACAGAGAGAGAGAGAGAGAGACAGAGACAGAGAGAGTTTTGGTGGGTAGACAGCCAGACAACCGGCCAGACTGGGACCATTCAGCGGAACCCAGCTATGATGCCGGCCCAACCACTGCCTACCCTTGGGTCTGAAGCTTTTAGTGCTCTGCCAACAACCACCACCATCATCATTGATTCTGTTGCCTCACATGCAACAACCTCCGGGTTAATTTCCCGGAAACAGCAGAAAGTTTTCTGCATATTCTCCATTAGAGCTTATGGTCTGAATGCAAAATCTTTCGACAACCAATTTCTTAGGACTATATGGCACACCTTATCATAAGCCACACACCCTAAATGTCACACAAAATTCAGATTTTGTTATAGCATTTTCTTACTATTTTATTACTTATATTATAAAGTGCAGGGGTCTCAGTCTGGTAAAAAAAAAGTATCGCCTTATAGTCCGAAAAATATTGTAATTCGTACAAGGTCCCATGTACTCACGCACTTTGTGCACGTTAAAGAGCTCAGTGGCAACAACAGAGTTGTCAATTAGTCATAATATACCCTTCCTCTCTTCCCCCTCAGTCGCACACACAAGAAATGCATACAAAAAAGAAACAAAGTGGTGTTGCAGTAGCAGTGACACACTCTCTAAGAGGGAGCTGCCCGGATTTCACTGAGACATGTCTCTGTGACTTGTAAGGTAGGAATACAATACAATACAATACAATACTATTGTAGAGTGGCACAGTGGTAACGTGTTCGCCTCGTGTCAAGTAAACCCGAGTTTGAACCTGGGTACAGGGGATTTTTCCTCTCACTTTGCACTAAGCCGTATGGTCTGAATGTGGAGTCTTTCGGATGAGACAATAAACCGAGGTCCTGTGTGCCCATGCACTTAGCACACGTTAAACCCAGTGGCAACGAAAAAGTTGTCATTTCGTCAAAATTTACCACCACCCCTTTCCTTCCTCATCAGTCACACAAAAATCGCATGCAAAAAATTATAAAAATGGGTGGCACACCTCTGGCTGCGACGCGCTCTCCATGTGGGAGCAACCCGAATTTCACAGAGATGCGTCTGTGACTATAAAGTACCTAATACCTAATATGAATACAATACATCTTGAGTAAGAAACGGGGAATGTCATTAAACATCCTTTAGTTTTCAATGTGACTTGAAGCCTGGTTTTTATCATGTGTAGTCACAGAAGAGTGGGTACAATTTGTACTACAAATCCGCATATGCACATTATTCATTACACAAAAGCACACTTCTGCACACACAACTTTCTCACCTGTCTCTCGCTCATTAAAAGACTCAAAAATTGAATTTCAGACAGTACATATAATCAAAACAGTCCGTTCAGAATCAAAATTGTTTATCTAAAGATATTCTTCAATCTTCACATGATTCGATTTTCTTCAATAATCACATAAATACCTAACAAACAGACTTTACAGAGCGCAGCTCTGAAAATAACTAAATAAGTATTATATTGTAAAGCTTATCAAAAGAATTGAAAATGTCAGATTTTAATCAACATTAAGGAATGAAAACAAAGAAAGAGAAAGGGCACACCTGCCACTTATTCAAATAAATGTGCCAAATTAAAATTTAAAAAAGTTTACAACCCATCAACATGTATAACATGATATCAGTGATAACACAATTAATAAAACTGATATTAAATTAAAAATGTTGACGGATTCTAATTTTTCAATTATATATATAACTGAAATATGATTGAAGCTGTCAGTATCAGCTTTTTAAAATATTTTTATATGAAACCAAAAAGAAAATTGTCGCTTTTCAGCATGATAAAACAGGAATACCCACTTTGTTGTGATGAGAGAGTTAACTACGTATTCACTGTTCTGTCTGATCATTCCATCTGTCAGAACGCTTTTCTGGTCTCAACTTTAACCAATGTCGGATACTTTGGACACACAGGTTACAGCCTAAAGTCATTACCTCAATAACACTGATTTTGAAACCAACCTCCCTAAAATGAAAATAAAAAAGCTAGTGTCTGGGTTTCAAGTTGAGAATCCACTACCAATTATTTATTTTTTATACATAATCAGTAATGAAACAAACAAATCCTGAAAAAGTGCATGATGACCTAAAGAGGTTCTTGTTTTGTTTCGCTTTGTTTTAAGTCTCCCATAACATTACATTCTCTTAAAATTCACTCACACACGCAGTATCGCACCATGAACCAAACAAGAGAGACAAAGCTCACTAAAATCACACCCCATCGGACTAGTCCATTAATTCAATGGTGGTCTCCATCATGGCCATGGTCATCCTTCTTGAGGAGGAACTTGTCCACAGCGATGGTGACGGCCATGGCGGCCAAGGCCCACTTCAGGCCCCGGCCCAAGCTGATGCCCGCGTTCCTCCATGTGCCCCCGTAGTTCTCCTTGGTGTAGCGCCACACTTCGTTCCTGCTCACAGTCACAAGAATAAGCTCTCTGTCAGTATTTGATAAAACTATACAACTTCAGTGGAGTGTCAATGGTCGACTTAGCTGCTGATTTCACCGCCAGGTGGCGACACACTCATATGAGGCTAATCCTAGTGATATTCTTTGTTGGGGATAGGGGGAGAGAGAGAGAGAGAGAGAGAGAGAGAGAGAGAGAGAGAGAGAGGGAGGGAAGGACTCCTCTCCCTCTCAGACAGATAGAGGGAGGGAGGGACTCCACTCCCTCTCTCTCTCTCTATCCCCAACAAAGAATATCACTAGAATTAGCCCCATTTGAGTTTGTCGCCACCTGGCGGTGAAATCAGCAGCTAAGTCGCTCATTCTATCTTCAAAATCAGGCGGTCAGACTCAGCATGCGAAATATGTCGCTAGATTTACAGGGTTGCCTGGATATTTTATGGAGTTTCTCTGTATAATATTTTAATAAAATCTCTGCTCAAGGTGAAAAGTATGTGTGGCAAAACCCAGTATGTCGGATGGCAGTTTTGAGCGAAGAGACACACATATATATTTTGATGCGTAACAATTAACAACATTGCAAGGTACTTTCTTTAATCATAATAAATAAATATCCTATGCTCAAATGAACTTTCTAACCTCATAACAAGTATATTGAACGTTAACATTAATCTTAAAGTTAATCACCTTATTGAAGTTATTATCTACAGCATTACAAAGGGATAAGGTCATTCCTTGATTCAAAGTTTAAGGCTAATATATGTAAGCCTAGCCTATCATGATTGTGCTCTTTTGCTCACAGTCGGTGCCACTGGCTAGGCTGACACACACACAGAACTTCCATTGTCTTTTACTAACACTTTCGGTGTCATCTATTCTAGAGAGATTAAACTTGATTTGTGACGTGTACGTCCCTGGGACGCACGCCACTGAAATAAAAGAGTCCCTTCGGGATTTTAGTGCTTCAGGGATGCACAAATGTGCATTATGGGAAACACTGGACAGTAGAGAGAGAAACAGGAGGAGGGTGGAGTTAGGGGCGGGGTGCAAATTTATATTTAAACTTTAGTTAAAGTTACTCCTTGCTCAGGGGTTCCAGAAAACCCCCCATAAATTTAATCAATTTAAACATTTTGATTAAGCAAACAAATACCAATATCCTTCTGTCAGTTGTCTACAGGTTCAATTATCATGAACAGCAGAGACAAGTTCATGATAGATTGATATTAATAAAGGGGAAACGAAAACAGAATTTATGCCTAGGGCAGACATCAAGGATTTTATGGAAATTACATTATACTATATAGTTATTAAGTTTAAAATAAAATGAAAGAAGAACTTTACAGGCAACAATTATATAAAAATTTTAAGTCACAAATAAGATCTAGTCCAAATTCCATCCTTTGCTCAGTTGATTCATGAATATTCCTGGACTTTCGATATTTTTTAAACCAAGTGTGTGAGTGTGTGTGTGTGTGTGTACATGTGTGTGTGTCTGTGTGAGAGTGTTTGTTTGTGTGTGTGTGTGTGTATGTATGTGTCACTGCGTGTGGACGTGTGTTCATGCATGTTACTCTGTCTATGTATGCTTGTGTGTGCACATTAGGTGTCAAATGTATGTGTATGAATGTCAGTGTGTGCACATTAACCATATATGTTGTTGGTGAGTGCCTGAGTGTGTGTGTAACATGTATGTGTTACTGTTATATGTGTGTGTGTGTCTATGAATGTGTGTGTGTGTGTGTTAACCATTATGTGTGTGTGTGTGTGTGTGTGTGTGTGTGTGTGTGTGTGTGTGTGTATGTGTGTGTGTGTGTGTGTGTGTGTGTGTGTGTGTGTGTGTGTGTGTGTGTGTGTGTGTGTGTGTGTGTGTGTGCGTGTGTATCTCTGTGTGTGTATGTGTGTGTGTGTGCATATGCGCCCGCACGAGCTTACGGGCACCTAATGTTAGTGTGCATGTGTGTGCACTCACCATGCACCTGTAAGCATTCACTGTATCATGTACCTATGTCATGTGTGTACCCCACACAGTGTGTGTCTGTGTCTGGGTGCCATGCTGAGCAAGTACACTACACAAAGGTGCTCATCTTAATAGCTTGCTTCAAAAATTTAAACAAAACTGAAGTTGCTGAATTTTTTAATACAAAGCGGTTTATCACATACTGACAATGACATGGGCTCAATGTTGAATGATGATGATAAATGGATATTTATATAGTGCTTTTTAACGAGCACAAAGTGCTTTACAATCAGCATTTAAACACACACATGCACACACTAGGCCTAACAGTAACAGGACTAACACACACACAATACACACACACGAATGAGTGCGTGCTTGCACAGTCATACAAACACAGACCCACATACATTTCATCAAACGTGTACACAGAAACACATTCTCACTAACACGCACACACTTACCCAAGCATACACTTGTACACACACACACACACACACACACACACTCTCTCTCTCTCTCTCTCTCTAACCGAACACAATCTCTCCTGCGCACACACAGTGACATACCCACACAAAACACACCCCCATACAGGTCTGCACTGATGAGCTGTCATGAGCGCGTGCACTCACACTCGTGTACATTGGGTGCCTGCCTGTCGGGTTCAAATTCCCAGCGTGGTCAAATTCCCAGCTCCTACTATGAGAGTTACTATTTGCGACAACCACAAATTTCACTTTTTCATTACTTGAACCATTTACCTAACCCTAACCCTAGAAAAAAGTGAAATTTGTTGTTCATGCTCAATGTCGCAAAATGCCGCAAATAGTCAGTCTTCTAGCATAGCGAGCTGGGAATTTGACCACGCTGGGAATTTGAACCCGACACTGCCAACGTACTTCATGCAGATGCAGATGCACGCACACAAACACGCACACACATAAATGCATGCACACACACACCACACACACGACAAACACACACACACACACATATACCCACATTGACACACAGACAGCCTGAACAAGACGACTGGTCTCACTCAAGTCTGAGTAAGTCTCACACACACCTGAGCCAAGGATCCTTCAGGCCTCTGGCTGCCAGCATTCTCTGGGTCCGTTCCAGATCAGGAATGCCCTCGACCTTGTAGCTTCTCCAGTCTGGCGCATGAAATTTCTCCCCGCCACCCATGTTTTTTAGTTATTGTGTTGAAGAAGGTTTAGGTCTATTGGCTGCAGTTGGTGTCGCTAACCTTGGATGATTCTGATCACCTCCACAAGCGGAAGTGGTGAATGAAGGGAAACTACTCTATGTTTTCATGAAGACAGTGAAGTGCAAGCTTATGTGTGTTGAAAATTAAAGCAAAAAGAACGGATGAGGACAGATCTATACTAGATTGCTAAACTATGCAGTACAGATAGATATTCGTTTATTCTCATGTTATTTTATAATAAATTTAAGTCGATATTTACGAGTTACTTTACAGGGGAAGTAATAAGGGAAAGTAAATCATATTCCAATTCACAGAGTTGTTTCCCGTACATTGCCTCAGAATGGTTATGAGACACGCCCATGGAGTGTGGCTCTTTCCAGGCAATGTAAACCTTCTCTCCCCCCCCCCCCCCCCCCCCCCCCCCCCCCCCCCCCCCCCCCCAACAACCAACAAAATAAAAACCAAAAAAAACAAAAACCCGCAACCACGCAACGCACGCACGCACGCACACGCACACGCACACACACACACACACTCGCTACCTCCTCTCCTACGTGTCTTTCTGCGAGTGCGTGTTCATAAAATTAAAAAATGCGTGCGTGCGTGCGTGCGTGCGTGCGTGCGTGCGTGCGTGCGTGCGTGCGTGCGTGCGTGCGTGCGCGTGCGTGCGCGCGCGTGCGTGCGTGCGTGCGTGTGTGGTGTATGCGTGCGTGCGTGCTTCATGAAATGAAGCAATTTTTAGTCAAATTTTGCCCATGAGACGTTCTAAAATTTGCTTAATTTCATGAGATAATTGGTATGGGCTTCTTACCCGCCCATCGGCTTTTTGCCCCGTCTTCACCTAGTGTACAGTCGGCAGTGGTCTGGGTGTGTCTGTGTGTGTTTGTGTGTGTGAGCACGTGTCGTGCGTATGTGCATCCGTGTGCGTGTGTGCGTGCGCATGCACATGAGAGAGAGAGAGAGAGAGAGAGAGAGAGAGAGAGAGAGAGAGAGAGAGAGAGAGAGAGAGAGAGAGAGAGAGAGAGAGAGAGAGAGAGAGAGAGAGAGAGAGAGAGAGAGAGAGATAATCACTACTTTTTAACTTTTAAAACCCCAAAATGATTAAAGATATCAACCGAAATAGTTTTCATAATATTTTGGGGTAAAAGCAATTTGCGATAAGCTAACCGCATTCATGTGGCGGAGGTAGGGGGTGGGGGTGGGAGAGGCGGGGGGGTGAGTGGGTAGAAGGCTAAGAGCAGGGTTAAAACAAAATATCTAAAAACACCTTCACCGAGAGAGAGAGAGAGAGAGAGAGAGAGAGAGAGAGAGAGAGAGAGAGAGAGAGAGAGAGAGAGAGAGAGAGAGAGAGAGAGAGAGAGAGAGAGAGAGAGAGAGTGTGTGTGTGTGTGTGTGTGTGTGTGTGTGTGTGTGTGTGTGTGTGTGTGTGAGAGAGAGAGAGAGAGAGAGAGAGAGAGAGAGAGAGAGAGAGAGAGAGAGAGAGAGAGAGAGAGAGAGAGAGAGAGAGAGAGAGAGAGAGATGGATGTTGGAAGAAGAAAGGTTCTTTGATTCTTGTCGTTGAGTGATGGGAATCCTATCTGGAGCTTCTAGCAACCCCACCCCCCCGCCTTCTCACCCCTGTAGCCCGCCACCCCACCCCACCCCTTCTTACCCCAACCTAATGCTGTGTCTTCTTGGTATTATTTCCTCTCTCTCACACTTCTCTTTGTCCGTCTGTTGGTCGGTCTCTCTCCGCTGTGGCCTTGTCTCTCTCTCTCTCCTCTCAATCTCTCTATCTGTGTCTCCACCCCTCTCTCTTCTTCTTCTTCTACTTTTCTCCTTCATCCTCCTCATCCTCAGTCTTCTTCTTCCCCCCTCACCTCCTCCTCCTCTTCCTTCGTCTTCTTCTTTTTTTTCTCGTCTCTCCTCCTCTTCCGTCTTCTTCTCGTCCTCCTCCTCCTCTTCTTCTTCTCCTCCTCATTCACATCCTCCTCCTCCTCATCCCCCTTCTAAAGTATATGGAACAAAGTGTCTTTTATGTAAATCCATGAGGCCCTGCCTGCTGCGTATGAAAGTGTACCTTTCTTGTTCCATCATGCGAGGTACAAAAAGACAAGTTAGTGTGTGAAGGGGAAAGGGAGGAGGTAGTTGAGAGAGAGAGAGAGAGAGAGAGAGAGAGAGAGAGAGAGAGAGAGAGAGAGAGAGAGAGAGAGAGAGAGAGAGAGAGAGAGAGATAGTGTGTGTGTGTGGGTGGGGGGGGGGGGGGGGCGCGCGCGCGCGTGCGTGCGTGTGTGTTTAGCGTCCTCCGGTCTGGAACACACATAAGGGGACATTAGTAGATATAAAGATGGTGGGGGCGATCCTGGAGGCAATGCAACACCAGGAAGTCCCGGGTTTTTAATGATACAGAAGTGAACCCGCAGCCTCAATTTCAAGTTGGGGCATTTGTATGCGAGTCACAGCTACCCAGAAAAACACACACCAAGGGACTTAATCGTGGTGTGTCAGTGTGACTTTAAGCTGCGAGTGTCTGGCATAGTCATCAGTAATCAAAGATGCTGATCCGTCTGTCAGTAGGGAGCACCCCAAGGTTACCCTGAAGTGAGCACGCCGTTTGCCTGTCAGCCCCCGTTTTACAACTGCACAGTTTGTTTCCTTGTTTTTTAGTACAATGTTTGAAAGGACAGGAGAACCATCAGAACCAAGTCTCTGTCTCTGTCTCAGATGAAGACAATTGCAGACAGCAAAGGTATCACAAGAAAATACTCATTAAAATGTGTTTTCAGGCACTCAAATTAGGGGAGCTTGGGGTAAAAGGCCCACCTATGGTAAAAAAAAGAAGCCCCACGCTTTAACCCCTTCACTGCCTAAGACTAGAAATGATACCTGGCGGGCTGTTACTAAAAGAGTGCCAAAACGGCTGGAAGTATCTGCATTCCTTAATGGTTAACTTCAGATTGAAAATTTGACATCAGTAATGGCGTCATGTTGCTCCTGGACAGGCAATATGTCATTATCTTAGCAGGGGACTGACTTACGGTAAAAATCCATCATGTGGACACACTGAACAAAAGCATGAAACTTTGTGCGAGGCCTGTAAAGTCTTCCAATTTAGATTACATTGATTTTCAAGAAAGTTGCAAGACAATACGGGTATCAGTGCAGCACCAAGTCATGCTTTTGTGTGTGTGAACGTGTCCACCCCAGGCTCTCTCTCTCTCTGTGGAGAATACAATTCCATCATCAGCAAAATGCACTTCAGTTTTATTTCATAGTGACTAATGACAAGATTGACTGCGACATTATAGGATAATGGGCATTTCTGGGGGGAAAATCACATTTGCATTGCCCAGATTTTTTCTTCAAACAAAAACAAATTTCACATAAAAACAATGAGCATAATAAACACATTACCACGAAGCTACTTCATTTCAACGGTTCATATGGACAAAGTCAGTCACTTAAAATTTGTTAAATAGATAAAAGTTTAGCTCAGTTGAAATGACATGCACTAACGTGCGTGCGTGCGTGTGTTGTTTGCGTGTGTGTGTGTTGGTGTGTTGTGTGTGTGTTGGTGTGTGTGTTGGTGTGTGTGTACGTGCGTGTGTACGTGCGTGTGTACGTGCGTGTGTACGTGCGTGTGTGCGTGCGTGCGTGCGTGCGTGCGTGCGTGCGAGAGAGAGAGAGAGAGAGAGAGAGAGAGAGAGAGAGAGAGAGAGAGAGAGAGAGAGAGAGAGAGAGAGAGAGAGAGAGAGAGAGAGAGAGAGAGAGAGAGAGAGAGTGTGTATGTGTTCCTCTTAAGTCCTATTCTTTCCACCTTCAGGCCCTAATAAATTTAATAACTACAAAATCATCATTCCCGTTGCAATATTACATCAGAACCCATGGAATCAGATACAATATTAAAGATTTCCATCTATTGGCATAATAAACCATCCGTTGACAAAGACCAAAAAAAGTTTACTTCCAATTTTCACTGAATCAATGCTTTAATCATTCTGAATTTCATAATTTTCATTTTTGCATTTACTGGGCAAAAAGGAAATAAATTTTAGTTTCCATCCACACGAAACAGTGACATTTCGTCATACCTATTCATTTTTTTAAAACTAGCCGTATGACAAAAAAAGGAAATACGTTTTTGATCAACAACGAAACAAAACAACTTCAGAAACAAAACCAACACTATCAATGTGAAAAGAAAGAAAAACGTCAGGCGGAGTGGGAGGATGGAGTCAAAGCATTTTCTGTTACTAAAATGTAATGCCATCTTGCACATTTGACAAGCTCAATGAAAAAAGTACAAATCCAAGGCATTGCACGATCGTCTTTTAATTATTATAATTACAACAATTTCATAATTCATCAGAGGAATGACAATGTACGGAAACAGCAACAGAGAAGGCATCAAATCCTATGCATTCCACATAGGCTATAGTTATTTTGTCCACTTAAAAAAAAAAAGTTTCAACACTTTACTCAGTGTAATCATGCATCTCATGATCTGTATGAAAGCTACACCACACACAAAAATCTGTATGAAAGCTACACCACACACAAAAACTGTCAATATAAAAATAAAATATTTCAAACAATTTAATCAAGTCCGTCGTCAATGATTTGCGTGGCATGAAATAACTTTTGATCATGTGGAAAACAACAACATAAAAAGAAAAATGGATAGAAAAAATAACCCGTAAAGGAGGCGTGTCTTCTTTTGTTGTTAACGTGCTCCGTATAAAAAGAAAAATGGATAGAAAAAATAACCCGTAAAGGAGGCGTGTTTTAATGTGCTCCATAATCTGAATCCCACTAAAGATCCCTCACCCCCACAAAATTGATAAATAAATAAGTGTAATAAATAATCAAGAGTAAAGGGGTCAAACGCAGGGGGAGAGGGAGATAGAGATGGTTAGTGGGATGTGGATCGTTGAGATTGAAAGGGGAAAGGAAGGGGGGGCGAAAGGCAAATTAAGTCAAGAGCAAAATGTGGGAATCTCGGTTCACTTTCAGCAGGACTACGTGGATACAAAAACATAAATGTCAATCGTGACCTACGTATAACAAACAAAATGTGTGTTAATTTACAGAGTTGCAAGGAACCACCTATGTATTGGCACACGGTACAGAGAGATCCACGTTCTTTCAAAATAATAATAGCGCACTTACGCACGGACAAGGTTGCAAAGGATCAACTTGCTTAAAACTCATTCAAGTCGTTCCGGCCATATGTCCGGAATGAATAGATATGTCAATATGATCGATGCATTTGCTTCAAGGGAAGTCAATATGTGTGCACACCATACCTTGGTCACATCTAAACTCGCTTCGCTCCCTTAGACCACAAAAAGTTTGCCTCTGACTTTGCTTTTGTAGTGGTTTGTTTAATGTACGTTTTGTTTGCTGGAGTGATTTGCGAGGTCTTTTTAATGATTCAAAATCGTTGCGATGCGAAGCTGAAACAACAGGTTCACTAGATTTTCATTCATATGGTGTATATATTTTAAATGACCAAAGGAGCGCGTTATCAACGATCCAGTTTCAAAATGGAAGTGGTGAGAAGCAGACAAACGAAAAACAGCCAGTGTAGGGAAAGTGTAATCAACAAAAATACAGTACATGTCCATTGTTCAATGCGAGTCAAACGAAAGAGCTCGTGGTTGACTTTAGAGAAAAGAAGCCCCAGGATTAAGAAAAGACGTTGAAAAATGAAACAATTGAATAGGTTGGTAGGAGTAATCGTGGATAAAAAGCTCTCTTGGCACAACACCAGTGCTCTTTTTAAAAAAAAGTTGACAGCCGAATATATTGTCTCAGAAAGATTAAATGTTTTAGTGTCCGTGCTGAGATTCTTCAAATGTTTTATTCTTCTGGCATTTGCAGTGTTTTAACCACTTGTGCTGTGTGCTGGGGTGGAAACGTATCTAAACATGACAAACACAGACTAGAGGAGACAATAAAGAAAGCTGGTGGGGTGGTGGAAATAAACCTCTTTTGACGGGAGGTGGGGGTGGGTGGGGCGTGAAGAGAATGGAGCGTGTGTGAAGGCGTTTATGTTTTATACTTACATTAATTTACTTCTTTCCCTTTTCAATTAATTGATGATATATGTTTTGTACTCCTGTGCCATCGGATATATTTATACTGTGCATGTTAAATTGATATAGTTTATGAAGCCTGCGATTATGCATCTTAATTTCCTCGGATTAATAAAGTAGTGAACTGAATTGAAGTGAGCTTTTGCTCATCAAATTAGATTTTAAAAAAGGGTGTACGCAAAATAGACTAAAGAGGGGGGGAGGGGGAGAGAAAACGATTGTAACCAACAAACAAGTCATGTTTATAGTCCTGTTCACAACTATGAAACTAAGACCATGATGTTAGACCTAACAAGAATAAGCTAAACAATTGATTCAACCAATCCATCTTTCATTCCTGTTAACATAATGCCAGCATTATGTAATATGGAACATGTGAACAGTATATGTGATTATGAACCCGTATTTTATGTTATGGACTAGAACCAAAGCAAAGATTGAATGTCGATACATGCATCAACATAATCTGTAGCGAGTCTTCTTATTTCTAAAATCCTTTAATTACTAAATATGGTTTCAAGAAATGTTTGGATTTTCAACTAGAAGGGAAAACAACAACGTACACCACTAGATGTTCTGCTACATGCGGGTGAAGAGTTTCACAGCAGTTAACATGACAACAACGTACACCACTAGATGTTCTGCTACATGCGGGTGAAGAGTTTCACAGCAGTTAACATGACAACAACGTACACCACTAGATGTTCTGCTACATGCGGGTGAAGAGTTTCACAGCAGTTAACATGACAACAACGTACACCACTAGATGTTCTGCTACATGCGGGTGAACAGTTTCACAGCAGTTAACATGACAACAACGTACACCACTAGATGTTCTGCTACATGCGGGTGAAGAGTTTCACAGCAGTTAACATGACAACGTACACCACTAGATGTTCTGCTACATGCGGGTGAAGAGTTTCACAGCAGTTAACATGACAACAACGTACACCACTAGATGTTCTGCTACATGCGGGTGAAGTTTCACAGCAGTTAACATGACAACGTACACCACTAGATGTTCTGCTACATGCGGGTGAAGAGTTTCACAGCAGTTAACATGACAACAACGTACACCACTAGATGTTCTGCTACATGCGGGTGAAGAGTTTCACAGCAGTTAACATGACAACAACGTACACCACTAGATGTTCTGCTACATGCGGGTGAAGAGTTTCACAGCAGTTAACATGACAACGAATATTGACAGAAGACGGACATAATTATTAGATACAAGGTGAGAAGCGGGTGAAAACACAAAGTGGTTAAAGGTGCTAAAATGTAGAACAAACAAGGCTGCAGAAGTTCTCTGGGAATGCGAAATGATTCGCCCATTCATTCGTCATCCCCCATTTCTTGTTTCAAAACAAAACTGCGATGGAATTGGTAAAGTACAGATTAAAAAGGAATATACACAACAGATAGCCAAACTCTAATAAGGCAAAGCCTAAATGAAACGAAGCATAACCTTAGTTAAGTTAATTTGCCTATAGGGAGGAAATGCACGAATAAATCAGGAATGGCGGCGGGGGAGGGGGGTGTTAGTAAAAAATGGAATGGGAATAAGTAGTGTTATTCTGACTGGTAGAATTAAAGTGTTGATAACGAAATTCTGGAGGGTGTGCATTTTAAAGAAACAAAAAAGCGAGTGGCAATGAGCGGCAGAGGCGAATTACACCATCCCTTCCCGCCTCTGTGTGATGTAATTGTGTTAACAAAATGAAAAGTAAATGTCTTATAAAAGTTTACAGGTGGGGTTCACTTTGTGATACGGAAAGAGACTGTAAAGGACACAAAACTATAGCTATCTTAATGAGATGCGACAGATTCTGTGAAAAGTGAGAAGGCAGGCCCTGATAAGGAGAGGAACCTGGCACATCTCCCAACCTGCCATCGCGGTACAAGGAGGCGAGAGATGAAGTGCGGCCCTTGGAAATCATTTACTTCTTGGAAACATGAGCAGGGCATTGCACTGTAAAAATAATGTTTGATGGGACGGTGGTCAAAATCAAGATTTTCTATTTTTAAGATTGGGGAACCACAACAGAGGAATGTGAAACACTTGACATGCATGGACGATGAAGGCGGCCACTTAACTTATAATCAATGGAAGAAACCAATGGTATATGTTTGAGATTGGAAAGTAAAGAGACGGGGGGAAACACACGCACACAAACCAGAATCAAACAAGGTGCAATAACAAAAGCAATTAAAAACATGTATGTCGCCGGGGGTAAAAGACATGGTATTGAGAAGTGGGTCGCCCACTTCCACCGCTCAGTACCATCCATACGACATCTGAAAGAGGGGGGAAATGTAATAGGGTGGCGGTTTGTAAAACAAAAATAGGAAGGAATGAAGGAAAGCAGAACGAGAGAGAAAAGAACATAGAAATGACAGACCTAGTGGAAGAATATGAGCTGTCATCACGGAATGACTTGTGGTTGGCATTACCATCTACAAAATATTGCATGTGAAAGCAAACAAGGGAGTGTTAAAGAAATCTGTGAACCTAAGTCGCGCTCTTTATAGCCCGGCTGACAACTAAGACCCCATCAAGGAAAATAAATGTAATAAATTAATAAACTAAGTGAATAAGTTGTTTTTTAACATTGTGAAGCTAAGGATAGATGGGTGAGCAATGGATGCGCCCACTTCCACTGCTCATTACCATCCGTTAAGTGTGAAAGCAAACAAGGGGAATGTTTAATAAATACATCAATAATCATACCAAAAAATAGAGGGGGGTGGGGTGTTAAAACAAATAGTAAGGAAGACACACACACAAGGAAAATCAGAGAGAGAAAGGAAGATAGAAAGAAAGGACAGACATAGGGAAGAATAATTAGAGTTTTTATCATGGAATGAGCAGTGGATGCGCCCACTTCCACAACTCATTACCATCTATATTACGTATGAACGCAAACAGGGGAGTGCTATATAAATAAATAAATGAATCGTTGCTATGATTATGAGAGAGAGAGAGAGAGAGAGAGAGAGAGAGAGAGAGAGAGAGAGAGAGAGAGAGAGAGAGAGAGAGAGAGAGAGAGAGAGAGAGAGATTTTGTTAATGTATATTTGCTGATCACAAAGGGATACATCGGGGAAAACAGGTGATAATACTTTCTAGAAGGGGGCGGGAACGAGAAGGGATACGTCCATTTCCCCCCCACATTCTCACCCCTAAAATGATAAACTTCTTCACAGCGGCAATAAGAAAGGATGAGCGCATTAAAATGATTTTGGGGTGGTGGAAAGGCCAGGATGAGCTAAAGAATAAATCGTGACATTGTTACCGATGAAAGGCGAGTTGGGACACGTTTCTTTAGGGTGGTCCCCCAATCATTTCAATTTTGTGAAACTGTAGGTCCACAAATATCCAGACTGACAGACAAGAACGACTGACTACTATGCTTACTAGCCTGGAAGGGACATGCTTACTTTGCGCAATCAACTTACATTATTAAAGTTGAAGGCTTTATCTTCTAGCGGCATTTGTGCGTCTGTTTTGGGTTTGTTCGGTTGTTTGCAGTTTCTTTTTTCATAAAAAAAATCATTGTCGACTTTCAAAAAAAGCAACTGAAACAAGATCAACCACTCTATAAAACAAAAGAGAAAAAACAAACAAGTAAGCAGCACTACAAGATAGAGAATGTTAAAAATAATAATAATAAAGGACATAAGTGCCTCACAATAGGAAAATAGGATGACGAAAGAACAACAAACAATAAAGCAAGAAGAGCAAGAGGTTTTGCACAGAAGTGAGGCTGCAAGTGATGAAGCGCTCTCCAGGTGAGGGTGGCTCCATTTGTACTAAAATATAAATACACTTAATACGATGTTACACAATGCTGCATAAATTTATAAAGAGTTACACGCTGGTTGTATTATCTTCAGAACTTTTTCTTGTGAAATTGTCACAGACAGGTGTGAAAAAAGTCGGATATAAATTTGCAGTTTGGAAGTGGAGATCGCATTGTACAACGGTAAAAATGATTTCATAAAAACTTCGAAACAAAGATAGTAAAAAGAGGGAAGGTGAAGAAACGTGGGTTGACGTGTGTGTGTGTGTGGAAGAGGGGTGTGTGTGCGAAAACCGTGGCAGGAAATAGAATGTGAAGGGAATGGGTATGGCTAAGATTAAGATAACAAATATGGTAAAAGTCCCAAAAAGGGGAAATATAACGCTCATAATGCCAGAAAAGAGATACCAGACAGGATGGTTCCAAACCTGTGTAAAAAAATCTTTTTTTGTAATGGAGAAAACCGACAGACCACAAACAATGACAAAATAATGCCACACGATGGAGAGGGGATCCATTGAGGAAGTCACGAGGTGGGGACCTGCTACTGTTTGAAAAACAGATGGAGCACCATAATTGTTCTTTCTAGCATTAGCGATGATAGTGATAAGACCCAAGCTGGAACAGCTGGAATGAATTTTTGGTTATTATTCATGATAACACAAATCGTAGGGCAGGAGTGGATAATAGCAGTGACTGTGGTCGTATAAATCGGAAGGAAGGAAGGGAGGGGATGGGCGAATAAGCATATCCATGGGAATTTTAATAGCTTTCATCACATCGATTTCGATCACTACTAACGGCAAAGCTCTGCAACGAATTTTGTCTGTATTCCTTCATGCATGCATGTCGCTTAGAGTCCTATTCTCGTTGTCTAGTGACGCGAGTCAATAAAGGACGAGTTCAGAACGTTTTTCCTTCAGATCTGAACAGCCTGACGAAAACTGCAAGATAGTTGAACATTCGCCGAAATATATGTCTATGAGTATATTATTATGGACGTTAGGTCTTTCTATATTTTGCACCTTCATCTTCATCCCAAAACACGACCCAAACGAATACGTCTAAAAACATTACTTAAACATATACCTCTTCTTCCAAAAACGTGGCCCAAACGAACACAATCTAAACACATGACCCCAACAAATACATCATTCAAATGTATGGACAAATGCATACATTATCCATGAACAAATGAATATATCTTTGTCCTAAAGCATGACCCAAATACATCTTGGTCCTAAAACATGATTCAAATAATAGATTCAACCCCCTCCACGCCCTCAAAAAGACCCAAAATATGAAATACACCCATCATCGAAAAAAGCACGCCCCACACGAAAACATCTTAACACGCATTCGTCTAAAAACATGACACAAACGAATACATTTGCATTCTAAATCAACAACATTGTTTTAAATTAATCCATCATTCAAAAATGTGTTGTATGCTATTGTATTTTCATTTAATGCGTCTATTAACAAGCATTCATTTGACGAGATCTGAACAATCGAAACGGCTGTCCTAGGCTGGATTCTGCCATTGGAGGAAAAACTAGACTAGCAATCATTTGTTTTTTCTTTTATATTTTCGTGTTTTAGAACACGGATCAAAACAATTTGCACTGCAAATGCACCAACCTTTAGTCGTTCTGACTAGTGGCGGTGATCAACACTACACTGGGATTTCTTTCATAGCTTATGTTTCATCCCCTGGATGATCAACCCAGTGTTGGCCCTCACGCAGTCACTGGTCCTGTCTTTTGTTGTTTCAAATTTAAATTTTCGAATATTGTGTTGATCTTATTTAATAGGGAACATGTGAATAGTATTGCGATGATGAACCCCTTATTTTATGTTATGGACTAGAACCAAAGCAAATCCTTTCAGGCATAGGCCTACTATGTTCGTAGATTGAATGTCGATGCATGCTTCAACATAATCTGTAGAGAGTCGTTCTTTATTTTTAAAATAATTTAATTACTAAATAATGTTTCGAGAGATGTTTGGATTTTCAACTAGAAGAAACAAACCATACATGTTGGTTCTATGGGTCTACCACTGTATGTTCTGCTACATGCGGGTGAAGTTTCATAGCAGTTAACATGACAACGAATATTCACAGAAGACGGACATAATTATTAGATACAAGATGAGAAGGGGGTGAAAACACAAAGTGGTTGAAGTTGCTAAAAAGTAGAACAAACAAGGCTGCAGAAGTTCTCCGGAAATGAGAAATGATTCGTCTATTCATTTGTCATCCCCCATTTCTTGTTTAAAAAGAAACCTGCGATGGAATTGGTAAAATAAAGCTTATAAAGGAATATATACAACAGAAAGCCAAATTCTAATAAGGCAAAACCTAAATAAAACGAAGCATAACCTCAGTTTAGTTAATTTGGCTGTAGGGAGGAAATATACGAATAAATCAGGAATGGCGTCGGTGGGGAGGTGTTAGTAAAATGGAGTGGGAATAAGTGGTTGTGCGCTATACCACGACTTATTCTGACCGGTACAATTAAAGTGTTAACAAAATTCTGGAGGGGTGTATTTTAAAGAAACAAAAAAGCGAGTGGCAATGAGCGGCAGAGGCGAGTTTCACCATTCCTTCTCGCCTCTGTGTGTTAACAAAATGAAATGGGGAACCACAGCAGACTAATGTGAAAAACATTTGACATGCATGGACGATGAAGGCGGCTAATTATAATCAATGGAGGAAACCAATGGTATCTGAGATTGGAAGGTAAAGAGACAGGGAACACACACACACACACACACACACACGCGCGCGCGCGCGCGCACAGACACACACATCAGAATCAAACAAAGTGGAATAACAAAGCCAATTAAAAACAAGTGTCGCAGGGGAACAAAAAAAAAGACATGGTATTGAGGAGTGGGTCGCCTACTTCCACCGCTCAGTACCATCCATACGACATCTGAAAGAGGGGGGAAATGTAATAGGGTGGCGGTTTGTAAAATAAAAACAGGAAGGAAGGATGATACAGAAAAAGAAAGACAGAACGAGAGAGAGAAACGAATATAGAAATGACAGACGTAGTGGAAGAATAAGAGCTATCATCACGGAATAACTTGTGGTTCGCATTACCATCTACAAAATATTGCGTGTGAAAGCAAAATAAGGAAGTGTTAACCCTTTCACCGCCAATGTCGCATTTTAGCACCACAATGGTTTAACACCCATGTCACTAAAAGGCCTGTTAATGAGGGCCTGTTATCCAATGACCCTATTTTCTTACATTTGGGAGGTAAGGATAGGCCTAATGTTATATATGTCACAGAGGAATTCACAATATTGCAGAATATATTTTTTTTTCGCTACCCAGTTAAGTTTAATGGTATTTGGGGGCTGAAAAATGGCTGGTGGCGAAAGGGTTAAAGACATATGTTAACCTAAGTCGTGCTCTTTATAGTCCGGCTGACAGCTAAGGCCCCATCAGAGAAAAGTAATATAATATATTGATAAACTAAGCGAATAAGTTTTGTTAAACGTAGTGGAAGGATAGATGGATGAGCAATGGATGCGCCCACTTCCACTGCTCATTACCATCCGTTAAGTGTGAAAGCAAACAACAAGGGGAATGTTTAATAAATACATCAGTAATCATAACAAAGAAATAGAGGGTGGGGTGGTGTGTTAAAACAAATAGTAAGGAAGACACACACAAGGAAAACCAGAACGAGAGAAAGGAAGATAGAAAGAAACGACAGACATAGGGAAGAATAATTAGAGCTTTTATCATGGAATGAGCAGTGGATGCGCCCACTTCCACAACTCATTACCATCTGTATTACGTATGAAAGCAAACAGGGGAGTGTTATATAAATAAATACATGAATCGTTGCTACGATTATTAAGTGTGCACAAAATAAGGCCAGGCATAAAGTGACAGAATATTTCAGTATTGAGTGCCATGGTTAGAGATGACCACACGGAGCTAAGGGGCATTAGTAGCCCCGTCCACAACTGAGCTAAGGGGCGTTAGTAGCCCCGTCCACAACTGAGCTAAGGGGCGTTAGTAGCCCCGTCCACAACTGAGCTAAGGGCCGATAGTAGCCCCGTCCACAACTGAGCTAAGGGGAAGCAGATACAGAGGACAGAAGGTCAGGACATTAGTACAACTTGAGGCAAACCAGCTTTATTTTAAACTGGGGTGATTGAACAGTTTAGCACATAAAATGAGAAAAAGAGAGAGGAGAGAGGAGAGAGGGAGAGGAGAGAGAGAGAGAGACTTTGTTAATGCATATTTGCTGATCACAAAGGGATACATCAGGGAAAACAGGCAAGAATACTTTCTAGAGGGGGGCGGGAATGAGAAGGGATACGTCCATTTCCCCCACATTCTCAACCCTAAATTGATAAACTTCTTTGGGGTGGTGGAAAGGCCAGGATGAGCTAAAGAATAAATCGTGACATTGTTACTGATGAAAGGCGAGTTGGTACAACAAGTTTCTGTGGTGATCCCCCAATCATTTCAATTTTGTGAAACTGTAGGTCCAGACATGTCCGGACTGACCACTATGCTTACTAGCCTGGAAGGCACGTGTTTACTTTGCGCAATCAAGTGATATTAAAGTTGAAGGCTTTATCTTCTAGCGGCATTTGTGCGTCTGTTTTGTGTTTGTTCGGTTGTTTGCGTTTGCAGTTTCTTTTTTTCATTAAAAAAATCATTATTTGCGAAGAAAAAAAATTGAAACAAGATCAACCACTCTAAAGAAAATATGAGAAAGAAAAACAAGTAAGTAGCACTATAAGATAGAGAATGCTAAAAAAATAATAATAAAGGACAAAAGTGCCTCACAATAGGAAATTAGGATGACAAAAGAACAACAAAGAAAGCCTGGAGAGTAAGAGGTTTTGTACAGAAGTGGGGCTGCAATAGTGATGACGCGCTCTCCAGGTGAGGGTGGTTCCATTGAACTAAGAGATATACCGTACACTTGAATGCACACTTAATGTTACACAATGCTGCACTAGTTATAAAGTGCTACACGCTGGTCTTACTATCTTCATAACTTTTGTGTGTTTGAAATTGTCAAAGTAAATTATGGAAAAAAATCGGATATACATAATTATGCACTTTGGTAGTGTAGATCGTATTATACAACGGTAAAAATGATTTCATAAAAACTTCGAGACTAAGACAGTAAAAAGAGGGAAGGTGAAGAAAAGCTGGTTGACGTGTGTGTATGTGGAGGGGGGGGGGCGAAATCTGGGCCAGGAAATAGTATGGGAAAGGGAATGGGTATGGTTAAAATGAAAATTAAAAATATTGTAAAAGTCGAAAAAAGGGGGCGGTATAACAGTCATAATGCCTGCAAAGAGATACCAGACAGACCACAAACCATTAACATAATACTAAACGATGGAGAGGGGATCCATTGAGGAAGTCACGAGGTGGGGACCTACTACTGTTGTCTGAAAAACGGATGGAGCACCATAATTGCTCTTTCTAACATTAGCGATAATAATGGTAAGACCCAAACTGCACAGCTGGAATGAATTCTTAAAGTCTTGGTTATTATTTATGATACAACAAATCTAAGGGCAGAGTCCTATTCTCGTTGTCTAGTGACGCGAATCAGTAAAGGACGAGTTCAGAACGTTTTTCCTTCAGATCTGAATAGCCTGACGAAAACTGCAAGATAGTTGAACATTCGCTGAAGTGTAGGCAAAGACTGTATAGGGGAAGATAAGCATCCGGTCTCTTTTCCCTATGTGAGTAGTGAGGACAGAAACACTGGCTATGTCCCTTTTGAAACAGTACACATTTTACACATCGATAGGCCAGTTGAATTCTCCGTTCAAGTTCCAGTCTGAGTTTTTGGATAGCCTCCACTGTGAAAAGTGTACTGGCTCCACTAACGATAACTCTATCAGCCCGGTTCGCCGAGCTCTTAAGTAATCCATCTTACCCTTTTAGAATATCTTTGGTGTAGGCCTATTATGAGTATATTATCATGGACGTTAGGTCTTTTTATATTTTATCATTGCTTATTGTTTTTTGCTTTGATATCAGTGTTTACGCTCTTGATGATGAATCAATCAGATTGCCATTTATGGTATCGATGATGATGTCTATGTATGATGATGAATTTTGCCATTTATGATCATCATCGATGCTGGTGGTATATATTATAGGCTTACTATAATGTATGGTATATATTATTATACTCTTCTCTTTTTTTTTTGGGGGGAGGTGGGGAGGGGGGGGGCAAGGCATGAAATGCAAAGTGGAGTCATTACTGATGGCGCTTGTATTAACTTTGGCACAACCCCCTATGTATGGTATTCCCCCCAAGCTAAAGTTCATACAAAAATAAATTGCGAAGGACAAACGTGGCAAAGCGCAAATAGTGTATGCCTATAACTTTGTAAAAAGTCAATTCAAGGACATGAACAAAACTATACCTTGCCCAAGTGAAGAAATATCAACTTAAACATAACCTAAATGCATGTTCATCCAAAAAAGAAATGCGCTCCAAATGCTTACATAGTCATAAAAAGCATTTGTCGAAAAATAAACATGACCCACATTCATTCTCAAAACACATGACCAAATACATCATCCAAAAAAGAATACATCATCCAAAAAAGAAACATGACCCTAAAAGTTTACTTTAGTCTTCATGTGTTTATAGTCCCGTCAACAGCTATGGTCATTTCAGGACTGTCGCCACGAAGGTTCAAACCACACATGGCATCCTTACAACGTACTGCGCCTTAAACGCACAACATATCCTGCAAACAAAACATATAAAAACATAAAACAATGTATAGCGTGGTATCTCTATTATTGCATCCTATAGCCCACAAAGTTAGGCCATGCTGAGAAGATCAGCCCTTTCACTTAACTTGTTGATCCCAGATTACAAAACTTCGGAAGAAGTGAAAACAAACGGGTGTATGTTAGCCTACATGGCCTTTTTAAGTATTTTTGTTTACATATGCATGTCATCCAAAAAGAAAAAAATATCCAAATAATTTTAAAAAGAAACATGTCCCAACAAAGACATCTTTATCCAAAACTACGACCTCACCACCACCCCAAAAAGCAAGAAAATGACCTAAATGAATACATAAAAAACATGACCCAAATGAATGCACCTTCATCCAAAAACACGTCCCAAACGAATACATCTAAAAACATTACTTAAACATATACCTCTTCTTCCAAAAACGCGGCCCAAACGAACACAATCTAAACACATGGCCCCAACAAATACATCATTCAAATGTATGGACAAAATGCATACATTATCCATGAACAAATGAATATATCTGTCCTAAAACATGACCCAAATACATCTTTGTCCTAAAACATGATACAAATAATAAATCAACCCCCTCTACGCCCTCCAAAAAAAATATCCAAATACACCCATCATCGACAAAAGCACGCCCCACACGAATACATCTTTATCCACAAACTTGGCCCCAACGCAAACATCATCGAAAAACATTACCCAATTTAATCACCTATCACAATGACCCAAATAAACACATTCGTCTAAAAACATGACCCAAACGAATACATCTGCATCCCAAAACACGACTCAAATCAATAACTCATCCACAATTGTGGCCCAACTGCATACAGCATCCAAAAACATGACCTAAACGAATATATCATCCACATACACGACCCACAGAAACCTGCGATGGAATTGGTAAAACAAAGCTTAAAAGGGAATATACACAAAAACAATGCGTGTCAATGAGCGGCAGAGGCGAGTTTCACCATTCCTTCTCGCCTCAGTGTGTTAACAAAATGAAATCGGGAACCACAACAGAGTAATGTGAAAAAACATTTGACATGCATGGACGATGAAGGCGGCTAATTATAATCAATGGAAGAAACCAATGGTATCTGAGATTGGAAGGTAAAGAGACGGGGAAAACACACACACACACACCCTCTCTCGCACGCACACGCACACACATCAGAATCAAACAAAGTGGAATAACAAAGCCAACTAAAAACAAGTGTGTCGCCGGGGAACAAAAAAAAAGACATGGTATTGAGAAGTGGGTCGCCCACTTCCATCGCTCAGTACCATCCATACATCTGAAAGAGGGGGGAAATGTAATAGGGTGGCGGTTTGTAAAATAAAAACAGCAATGAAGGCAGGAAGAGTGATACAGAAAAAGAAAGACAGAACGAGAGAGAAACGAATATAGAAATGACAGACGTAGTGGAAGAATAAGAGCTATCATCACGGAATGACTTGTGGTTCGCATTACCATCTACAAAATATTGCGTGTGAAAGCAAATAAGGGAGTGTTAAAGAAATCAGTTAACCTAAGTCGTGCTCTTTATAGCCCGGCTGACAACTAAGGCCCCATCAGGGAAAATTAATACAATAAATTGATAAACTAAGCGAATACGTTTTGTTAAACGTAGTGGAAGGATAGATGGGTGAGCAATGGATGCGCCCACTTCCACTGCTCATCACCATCCGTTAAGTGTGAAAGCACACAAGGGTAATGTTTAATAAATACATCAATAATCATACCAAGAAATAGAGGGGGGGGTGGGGTGTTAAAACAAATAGTAAGGAAGACACACACAAGGAAAACCAGAAAGAGAGAAAGGAAGCTAGAAAGAAACGACAGACATACGGAAGAATAATCAGAGCAAGCTGTTATGGGATGAGCAGTGGATGCGCCCACTTCCACTACTCATTACCATCTATACTACGTATGAAAGCAAACAGGGGAGTGTTATATAAATAAATAAATGAATCGTTGCCATGATTATTAAGTGTGTACAAAGTAATGCCAGGCATAAAGTGACAATTGTTCAGTATTGAGTGCCATGGTTAGAGATGACCACACGGAGCGAAGAGGGATTAAGATTAAAATTATAGACCCGTCGACAACTGAGTGAAGGGGGAAGCAGGTAAAGAGGGTAGAAGGTCAGGACATTAGTACAACTCGAGGCAAACCAACTTTATTTCAAACTGGGGTGATTGAACAGTTCAGCACATAAAATGGGACGAGAGAGAGAGAGAGAGACGAGAGAGAGGAGAGAGAGAGAGAGAGAGAGAGAGAGAGAGAGAGAGAGAGAGAGAGAGAGAGAGAGTGTGAGAGAGAGAGAGAGAGAGAGGAGAGAGAGAGAGAGAGAGACTTTGTTAATGCATATTTGCTGATCATAAAGGGATACATCAGGGAAAGCAGGCGAGAATACTTTCTAGAAGGGGGCGGGAATGAGAAGGGATACGTCCATTTCCCCACACATTATCACCCCTAAAATGATAAACTTCTTCACAGCGGCAATAAGAAAGGATGAGCGCATTAAAATGATTTTGGGGTGGTGGAAAGGCCAGGATGACCTAAAGAATAAATCGTAACATTGTTACTGATGAAAGGCGAGTTGGGACAACAAGTTTCTGTGGTGGTCCCCCAATCATATCAATTTTGTGAAACTGTAGGTCCATAAATGTCCGACTGACCACTATGCTTACTAGCCTGGAAGGCACGTGTTTACTTTGAGCAATCAAGTGACATTAAAGTTGAAGGCTTTATCTTCTAGCGGCATGTGTGCGTCTGTTCGGTTGTTTGCGTTTACGGTTTCTTTTTTTTCATAAAAAAATCATTATTTTCGAATTTCCGGAGAAAACAAATTGAAACAAGATCAACAACTCCAAAGAAAATATGAAAAGAAAAACCAAGTAAGCAGCTCTATAAGATAGAATGTTAAAAAAATAATAATAAAGGACAAAGAGAAAAGACTAATTTTCTGGTTATACTACGGGGAAAAACATATTGTGAAAAGTAATAAATTCCTCAATCTGCAATAATCACTGTATATCGGTATCTTCCATGTAACTTGTAGTGTTTCCCACTCCATTACCACTCAATAGCATAATAAAGAACATGTGTGCAAAGAAAAATAATTTAATCCCTTCACACGGTTTTGCTCGACTTAACCTGGCAAATAAATCAACCATGGTTAATAGAATTGAAGAAAACTGTACAAATGCAGTAACAAAAAATTAAAAAATTATCAGTCTTGACACAAAGCAGCCACCATACATTTATTTAGGGAACAATGCTTTTTCAGTCTCTCTGGGTCACGACTGCGCCTTGATGCTCTACGGTATTGATAATAAAAAATACACATATCGACATTAAAAACAAACATTAACAAAAATATAAGCAAAGTTTAAATGACGACTGTCGACTGAAGCAAACAGATAATGCTAGATCTAGACTAAATTTATTCAATTCTGTTCTAAATCGGCAACTTTCTGAACCAGCCAGTTGTAAGGGAGTTACGCATTTTGATAAGGAATCACTAGCAAAAATGCTAAAACTAGACAAATATAGGTCTACACACCTGCTGAAAAGATTATTTTAAAATCGAAAGCAACACGGGAATACTTAGGCCAAGACTTCAGTTCCACATTTTTTAGCATGTCGGCGCAGACGGTGCTTATAAAATATTTGCTCCCGTATCTGCATATAGATAGATAGGCTACAAATTTTCACAAAAAAACCAGTAAACCAGATTTTGCGTTTTACTTTATTGAAAATAAATACTAACTTTTCTCAATGGCTAACATTCGCGTTAGATAACACATTTTCTTTGAAAGAATATGCAATGTCTGAAAATCATGGGGTCAAAATTTGGGGGACTACAGAGAATAAAGAACACCCAGTAGGTGCGCGTGCAATGACGTCGTAGAGGATGAACATTTTGGGACTACCAGTAGGAAAATATATAAGCGTCAAAAGTAATGAGGTCTGAAATATGCCGATCTTTAAATGACCACTGCATCTACCCTCCATCGTGTAGATGGTGTTTCCCACGCGTTCCTTGCTCCGTCACAATGTAAACATGTGTACAAAGGGAAAATCTTTAATTAAACCCCTGTGAACATTTTAAGAAGCCTACCCATCTAACTATAAAGAAGAATGGATGGGCGTGTCTATATTACACTGCCATGAATGGATGCAATAACACATTGTACAAAACGCCCAATCTTAAAGCAATTCACAGCTCAACGTGTGATGATACCTGCAAGGAAGACATTGTCAGTCTTGATATGCTTGACCTGATGTAGTATGAAGAAAAAAAATGGAATTACTGGCATGTCTGACATCAATCGTTTATATTCATTACGTGGCACATATTCCATGCCACTCCGTTTCAAGGTACATGTACATCAGGAAGAGCCTCCCAACAACAGAAGCACTCACCAAGCAAACATCTTCTCTTACCAGCATTATCCTTTTTTTCCTTCTGAAAAACATGTTTGCTACATTCGTGCATCCAGCCTCAGTGAGATTAGATTGAATGGTGTTTGGCTGTGTGAAAGGGAAGAAGGTGGGCATAATAATGCTACTTGTTTACCATTAGTTTTGCTTGGAAAGCGAAACGTGGTAAAACTTAATTAAGGTTCATACAATGCATTGTTTGAAAGGACAGTCTCTGGTCCACCACTATCTGTCTCCCCCCCCCCCCCCGTTCTTTCCCCCAACCCCCACACCACTCTCACTTCATGTCCAATAGCCTATTAAATAGGATTGGTAGTAATGGTGGAATATTAGGATTGGTAGTAATGGTAGGACGATATTGGTGCATTTTAGTACTTTACATTAGTCTATTGGTTCTTTGTCATTGTCTGTATCTGTCTGTTCTCTCTGTCTCTCTCTGTCTGTGTCCGTCTCTCTCTCTGGAATGTTTGTTTGCATATCTTTCACTAATCTCATGTTTGTTAACTGCGTCATCTCTATTTTTGTTAAATGTTCGTCTGCTTCAACATGCGTCCTGCATATAACACTAGGTTCAAGCTTATTATGTTACTATGTATGACTGTGTTTTGCATGCTTGTTATTTCGCTTTGCTTGTGCTTTTTTATGCTTTAAGAGGGCTGGATGTTAAAACGCTTGTAGCCTACTATTTGTTTATTCTATTACCCACAAAAATTAAAATTAATTCAAATTCCATTCGATTCTCTCTCTTCTCCCTTCCTCCTCCAGAGTCAAAGAGAGTGATAGAGTAGGGGAAATTATTAGCATAGAACTTCAATTAAGACGGGGAACTAGTTCTACTGAAAGATCCCCGGTATCCCTACAGGAGGGCCCTACCCGCGTTAGCCGTTGCCCGCCTCCTACAACGAGGACGTGCGGTTGCAAAATCGAAACGCTTGATTCCAGTTCAACCGCACAGCCTGGAAGAACTGGAAATCAAAGGACTGACATATTAAGCTGGAAAGTGGCAAACAATTGTTGCTTCACCGACTCTGGGCCGGAGGAAGACAGAATCTTAGTTTTCACAACTTAGTACAAAATCGCCCTGCTTGCCCAGTGATGTGACTGGGCAGCATACGGAATGTTCAAGACAGCGCGAGACACTTTTGTTCAAGTGTACAGGGTAGATCTTTTCTCTGCCTCATTTATTTTTTTTGCTGGCTTGCTTCCTTCCTTTCGTTACATTAGCTTCGGCTCACCCACACCCCTCTATGACTTTCTGACTACCCTTGACCCCCCCCCCCCCCCCTTCCCCGGACACCTTGCCCAGCATACTTCGATTCAGAATAATTATTTTTAAAAGAACGAATACTGATACATGTTCAGCAAACGTCAATTTAGAATTGCATAAATACTGTGACAAGGCACAGTCCCAGGCCCCTTGCTCTTCCTTTGCCACCCACATGACCTGCCAAGCCTGATAAAGTCAAATCTACAGTGCAGCTGTTCGCAGATGACTATTTACTGGGGAAACAATATCTTCCAGAACCACTTCACACATTAATTATGATCTTCGGCAGATCGTAAACAGAAACATGGGTATGCGTTTCAACGCATCAAAAATCAAAGAACATCTACCGATTAGGTGGTATTAGTTTGTCACTGTCGAATTTGGCCAGAAAATCCCAAAAACATGAGCTATTATCGGTTTAAAAAAATGAGTGGGTTATATCATTATCCTCCCGTACCATCCTATACGAAGACAAGTTGTGACAGAGAGGTATATAAATGGATAGCGTATTTAAATGGGGTACAAATAACAATTAGCTCAAACAGGCACAGGTGTTGGTAAGATTTCAGCTGACATGGCTAATTCTTTACTTCCCTAAAGACGTAATTCTGGAGTACCAAAGGGAAAGCTATTCAACTCGATGTTTAACTAGTAATCAACAGATTCTTCAAAATAATGAAGGCAGGTAATTTTAAAAAAACGAAGTACAAGTAAAAGAGAAAGATCATAAGAGCAAGAAGTTTGCCGTGAAACGCATACACGATTGTATTTTCATAATGCTTCACCCAAGTTTCTGACTTTTAAGTTCAAAATAATTGCCGAACATTGAGAATCGGAAACCAAAACTTTGAACATCAACAACCATAAAAACTGAGGTTTATCTACGTTGCGATTATGTTATCTGAAAGCTGTGGTTAATTGCAACATCTACGTTGAAAATATGTATCCGAAAGCCGTGGTGCATTGCAATATCTAAGTTGAGAATGTTTTATCTTAAAGCTGAGGTTCATTGCAATAATATATCTACTTTCAGAACGAATTATCTAAAAGCTGAGGTTTATTATAATATCTACGTCTAGACTGTTTCCGAAAAGGTAGATTTGTTACAAATACGTTGGGAATGTCATTTTTACAAACAACCGAGATTCGTTGCAGCATCTACGTTCATAATTATTTTTAATTAAAAAATAAACAGATTCATTGCATTGTCTGCGTTGACATTGTTTATTAAAACCGATTTTCATTGCACTATTTACATTTTCAATGTGTTATTTCACAAAAACTGCGATTCATTGCAATATGAATGAGAGAGTGCTGTCATTTCAATGTCTACTGCTTCAACAATGTGCCATCTACAAGGGTGTCAGAGCGAGCAAATCCAGAAACCTGAAAGTACAATGAAATATACAATTGCAATTCCTGAATACCTAAAACCTGGAACTAATCGTCATGAATTTTTGTTGAAAGGTGGGGGTAGATGGGGCCACACATCTCTGAAAACAGCAAACTATAATTACATATAATTATTATTTCTAAAATGTTGAGGGCGGAAGGGAGGGGGGGGGAGGGGCTTTTCAGGAGCGTGACGAAATCTCAAAACCGAAACATTATTAACAGCAAAACTACGATCTAATACTGAAGCACAATGCCCCAGCCAATCAGGACCCCTTCAGCAGGTCTGGGCATGATGCACCAGGGCTTTGGAACTCGGGTTAGTTGGAAATTATACAATGGAGTGGGAAGAAGGGTTCGGAGGGGGTGAAGGTGAGAGGGGATGGGTGCTATGATGTTTCTCCGTTTTGCAAGTCTGCAGCATTCGACACAACAACAAAAAATTAAAAAAGGACAGGAGTGTTCTTGAAGGGGTGTCTTAGCTAGCAAGAAAATGCAATTATATGTACTTTAAAATAAAAACTACCTCACACAAAAATAATCGTAGCTTTACCCTTGAAAGAAAGTAGTTTAGAAAATAAATGCATCTTAATATTGTTAAGATTACAATAGGGAACGAAATACATTTCTATTGGAATTCATATGCCTAATTTAAATATATACAAAATTACCCAAGTCATTCTTAAACTCTAATGAAGCAACAAAATATATGCCTCTCAAATAGAATTCTGTTTATTGCGAAAAGATTTCTTTTGATAAATGTATTGATGGTTTATTTGATTAGAAAAAACGAACAAAAGAGATGGGAGCAGAGAGTGGAGGACCAAACCCCCGCTATAACCCACCCTTGGAATACATATCAAAGCTAAATTTGAAACCTTTTAATATCATTTCGCAAGAATGTGCAACGTAGAAAAGACGGGAGAAAGGAAGAGTGGATGCAACCCTTCCCCAAGCCCACCTTGCCCCATTGGTGCTGAAGTCTGCCAATATCCAGATTATTTACATCTGCTATGCTCTTCTGAGATCGTTTCAAAACAATCAAATCAAGTTGGAACATCTAGTTTGTTGCTATGAAATAATTATTTCAGCTATGTTTGTATGGACATTTCAAGGAACCAATATTTATGCATTTTTCTGTTTTTGACAGACAAGATATGTGGAACATTTTTGAAACAAGAAAACCGATAACCAACTCTTTTCACTGGCTTGTCAATTTAATGCCAACTGAATCTATGAATAGACTAGTTATTGTTACAGTTTGTTGAGGGGTGGGAGGCCGGGGGGAGGCTATTGTGGAGCGTCTCAAAACTGAAAACCCCTTAACAGCAAAACTATGATCTATTACTGGAGCAAAATGACCCGGCCAGTCAGGACCCCTTCGGCAGGTCTGGGTATGATGCGCCAGGGTTAGTAAATACGCTTAAGAGTGGGTAGGGGGTAATGGTGCAGAAGGGGAGGGGGTGGTGATGAGAGGGTGGTGGTGGCATGATGGTTTCTGTTACTCAAGCCTGCAGCATTCCACACAACAATAAAAGGGCGGGAGTAGGTTAGAAGTTCCTTGATCCGCTATATATATAGTAAAAAGCAGGTAAGAATAAAATATGCTTACTTACATAGAAACACTTGTAACGAACGACATGCCCTCTAAAGAAGTAATTGTGTTTCTAACCACCAGAAGTACAAGAAATTCATACGGTAAAGTTTTTATTAAGCAATGTAAAACACTAGAAGAAATTGTTTTACTAACAGTGTTGCTAATTTTTGGAATGATTTAACTTTTGATCTAAAATGTGCACCCAATATTAATATATTCAAAAATCGTCTTGATAATTCTCCAAAATTTGTAAATGTATTTATAAGCATCGACTAATAATTATTGTATTATAGGAAAATTCAACCGCAAAACCTTGACCACTAAAAATAATAAATCTCAAATTGGAAATCGATGGTACTGCTATAAAAGCTTGACGGCTCGATTAGTCCCTATTCTACTACTACTACTACTACTACTACTACTACTACTACTACCATTTCCACATGCACTGAACTTTAAAGAAGTGAATTTCATATGTTGGCATTGATAGAACCAATAAAGATTTTTTTTTAAAGTAGTTTTCGATTTTACTTTTTTCTTTAAAAACAAAACCACTATCAAAATAATTTTAAACTGATGAAGCAACAAAACATGTGCCCTTTTGAATAGGACCCTGCATAATGCAAAAAAGGACTTTTTAAAAACCCATTGACGCTTATTTCATGATCCAATTTGTAAAAAGATAGTAGTAGGAAGGGATGGGCGAATCCCCCGCCAAAACCCACCTTTGGAATACATTTCAATCCTACGTTTCAAACTGTTTACCATAATTTCGCAGGAATTTGTTACAAAGAGAAGGTGGGAGAAAGGCAGAGTGGACGCAGCTCTTCCCCGAGCCCACCTGAATTCTGCCAATATGCAGATTTGTATCCGTTATGGTCTCCACAGAGATCGTCTCAAAGCAAACCCCCAAGATGGAACACATGCTTCTGTTGCTATGCATTGCTTATCAGATTTGTTTTTTTGACATGAGTAAGCGGTAATTATTTTCTGGAAGCTATATTTTATCTTGGTAAACAAGGTGCGTGGAAATGTTTGGAAACAAACTGATAACTGACACATTTACTTGTAGCCGATGTATGAGTATCTATTGTTCGTTTACATTATAAGATTTGTCTAAGTGCTTTCGGGGAGAAGCTCATATATTCCGTACTAAAACTAAAAAGTTCGAAAGGAAGTGGGGGTGGTATGATGGTTTATGCTGCTCAAACTTGCAGCATTCCGACAACAAAAGAAGGAAAGGACAGGACTGGGCAAGGAGGGGTGTCTTATCTGCTAGCAAGAAAATGCAATAGCAAGTTTTTTTAAATCGCCAATCATATAAAAAAAAATTAGCATGGTCGAAACAATTACCCTTAAAAGAAAGTAGTGTGATTTCCATTTTTTTGGACAAATCTTTAAAAGAAAACCAATGTGGTATTGCTATGGCAAGATTATAATAGAGAACGAAATATATTTCTGATTTTGCATTTATAGGCCTGATGCGAGTAAAACGAACATCACCCAAATCATCCTTAAACTTTGATGAAGCAACAAAATATATGCCTTTCAAATATGATCCTGTATATAGCACAAAAAAGACTTCTTTTGAAAAACGTGATGTTCCTTTCCACAAATGGAACACAAGAGATGGGGATAGGAAGGGACAGGCGAATCGTCCGCCATAACCCACCTTTGGAATACATCTTAAAGGTAAATTTGAAACTTGTTTTTCATAACTTTGCAAGAATTTCTAACGAAGAAAGGAAGAGTAGATGCAGCCCTTATCCAAGTCCACCTTGCCACATTGGTTCTGAAGTCTGCCAGTATGCAGACTATTTACATCTGTTGTGCTCTTTAAACAGATTGTCTCAAAACAAACAAAATCAAGCTTGAACATCTATTTTGTTGCTACACAATGATGATGTGAGCTTTAGATAGTGTGTAAACTCCAGAAAACAAACTTCAGGGGCAGGGGGGGGGGGGGTCTTTGTTTTTTGGTTTTATGTTTTTTGGCCACACACGATCCTTGCCAATTTCTGGAAATAAGCAGACTAAGCAACACTTCATTGGCTTGATTTAATATCGGGATTTTTGAGTATTTGTAGTTACAATTTGTTTACAGAATAAAGTCAACAAATTGTTTTGAGTGAAAATACTCTATACTGATTTTATGCTAAAACGGAAAGAGAACTAAACTAAAAGGGTAAAAAAATATAACGCGACACTTTGTATGGATTGTCACATAACGGAGATGGGTGAATGAAATATCAGTAGCAAGGTAATCTAACAGTATGGAATGAAAAGGAAGGATTGGGCTATGTTAGTGTAAGGTCAGCCTAGCTCTGATGGAATCTGCAGCCTTCAGATTTTAGATACCTCTTACTCGATGTAGATGTAATGAACCTTGGATTTCAGATAACATACCTTCCTTCTAAATGTAGCTTTAAACTTTGGCTTTCGGATTACAAGTCTTACACCATCAGTCTAAGATGATTTACCCGAGAGGGGGGGGGGGGTTGGCTAGTTTTGAGACGTCTCAAAATAAAAACCGAAAAACCCCTTAACCACAAGCAAAACTGATCTATTACTTCTTACTGGCGGCAAACAATACCCAAAACCCAGGCCATTCAGTACCCCCTTCTGCAGGTCTGGAGAAAAAAAGTGATGTCGGCAGGTCTGGAAGTGATGCGCCAGGGGATTGGAACCCCGGGTTAGTAAATATGCTTAAGAGTGGGTAGGGGGTAAGGGGTCGGAAGGGGAGTGGCGTGATGGCTTCTGTTACTCAAGCCTGCAGCATTCCACACAGCAATAAAAGGGCGGGAGTAGGTTAGAAGTTCCTTGATCCGCTAGTATCAAGAAAGCAGGTAAGAATAAAATATGCTTACTCACATAGAAACAATCGGAACTAACGACATGCCCTCTAAAGAAGTAATTGTGTTTCTAACCACCAGAAGGATAAGGGGAAACACCTTATTGAATTCCATAAGACATTCAATGGCCTTGTTGATCTGTCTTGGAACACCCTATTTAAATCACCTCAATACAGTACAACAAGAAATTCATACGGTAAAGTTTTTAGTAAGCAATGTAAAACACTAGTTGCTAATTTTTGGAATGATTTAACTTTATTAGATCTAAAATGTGCACCCAATATTAATATATTCAAAATTCGTCTGATAATTCTCCAAAATTTGTAAATGTGCTTAGAAGCATTGATTATTAATTATTGTATTATAGGAAAATTCAACCGTAAAACCATGACCGCTAAAAATAATAAATCTCAAATTGGAAATCGATGGTACTGCTAAGAACTTGAGCTTGACGGCTTGATTAGTCCCTATTCTACTACTACTACTACTACTATTTCCACATGCACTGCTTTAAAAAATGAATTTCATATGTTGGTATTGATAGGACCAAATAAGAATTTAAAAAACACACTATCAAAATAATTTTAAACCCTGATGAAGCAGCAAAGCATGTGCCCTTTTGAATAGGAACCTGTATAATGCAAAAAAGGAATTTTGAAAAAACCCATTGACGCTCATTTCATGATCCAATTTGTAAAAAGACAGGAGTAGGAAGGGGTGGGCGAATCCCCCGCCAAAACCCACCTTTGGAATACATTTCAATCCTACATTTCAAACTGTTTACCATAATTTCGCAAGAATTTGTTACAAAGAGAAGGTGGGAGAAAGGCAGAGTGGACGCAGCTCTTCCCCGAGCCCACCTGAATTCTGCCAATATGCAGATTTGTATCCGTTACGGTCTCCACAGAGATCGTCTCAAAACAAAAATTCAAGATGGAACACATGCTTTGTTGCTATGCACTGCTTATCAGATTTGGTTTTTAGACATGAGTACGCGATTCTTTTCTTCTTCTTCTTCTGCACTCCCAGGCCATAAGGCCATAATGCATAAGGTACGTACGTGTCCGGTTTTCAGTTTTTCACAGGTCTCCCCGCTGCGTACAGCCGACACATTCATATTTCGGTGGAGCTCAAAGATTGGAAGATGTTTTTGAAAAAAACGGCAGGAGAATGGGCCAAAAAGTAAAAAAGATAGATGATATAAAGCAAAGGTCGAGTCAAACAGAGTGAAAGACAAGAGGAAGTTACAAGCACAGAACTTCCAGAAAGGTGGGGGAACTATTTGTACAAAAAGACCCCCAGGTATCCCCACGGGGAGGAGTACGCGATAATTTCTGTAAGCTATATTTTCTCTTGGTAAACAAGGTGCGTGGAAATGTTTGGAAACAAACTGATGACTAACACATTTACTTGTCGAATTAACAGTAGCCGATGTATGAATATCTATTGTTCGTTTACATTATAAGATTTGTCTAAGTGCTTGCGGGGAGAAGCTCATATATTCTGTACTAAAACTAAAAAGTTCGAAAATAGGGGGGGGGGGTGGTATGATGGTTTATGCTGCTCAAACTTGCAGCATTCCGACAACAAGAAGGACAGGACAGGACTGAGCAAGAAGGGGTGTCTTATCTGCTAGCAAGAAAATGCAGTAACATTTTTTAAAATCGCCACTCATACAAAACAAAATTGCATGGTCGAAACAATTACCATTAAAAGAAAGAATGATTTCCATTTTTTACCCACAAATCTTTTAACAAAATAAAATTTTCAACTTGGTATTGTAATGTTAAGATCATAATAGAGGACAATATATATTTTCGATTTTGCATTTATATGTCTTATATGAGTAAAAAGAACATTACCCAAATCATTCTTAAACTCTGATGAAATCAACAAAATATATTCCTTTCAAATAGACTCCTGTACATAGCAAAAAAGAGACTTTTGAAAAACATCTTGATGTTCCTTTCAGGAAAACAAATTGAAGGAAAGAGATGGGGGATAGGAAAGGGAATTGCCCACCATAACCCACCTTCGGAATGCATCTTAACCTTTACCGTGCTTCATAGGTCGTCCAAGACCCAGAGATTTGCACAAATGACTTAATATCTCAGGAACTATTGGGACTATGATAATAAAAGTTTAGGTATGTTTTTGAAACATAGTTTGGCATATATCAGCACATTTTGGTGCCAATGCAGAAAAAACTAAAGTAAAAATACGTCATGTCATCGTTAACATACTTCTATGTAACGCGGGTCACGGAGGACCCATACCTTAAAGAGCAGAAATATGTCACTGCAGTGCATTGAGTGGGGGTCGTGGGAGACCCGCGCTATCTGGAATAGTATAAACACATGAGGACTCTTTGACGAGTATGGGTCCTAGAGAACCCGCATCATCTGGAGAGTGATAAATACTGTTAAAATGCATGTAAAAAATCTGTGGGTACGAGGAGACCCGCATCATCTGGAGAAGCATAATCACAAGCAACATCTGGTAAATGTTAAAGGTAAATTGCAAAACTTTTTTCATAATTTCGCAATTTGTAACGACGAAAGGTAGGAGAAAGGAAGAATGGATGCAACCCTTCCCCAAGCCCACCTTGCCCCATTAGTTCAGAAGTCTGCCAATATGCAGATTATGTACATCTGTTATGCTCTTTTAGCGTGTGCAAAACTCCAATAAAACAACTTTGCGGGTAGGGGAGGGGGGGGGGTGGACTTTGTTCTTGCTTTGACTTTTTTTTGGCGAACAAGATCCGTAGAAATTTCTGGAAACAAGCAAACTAAGAACCACTTCATTGGTTTGATTTAATATCTGGATTTTTGAATATTTGTAATTACAATTTGTTTACAGAATAAAGTCAACAAAACGTTTTGAGTGAAAATCGCGCTTAGAGCTTTCATGAATAAGCGCTATATAAATTTACATAATAAATAAATAAATAAAATACAGATTTTATGCTAAAACGGAAAGAGAACTAAACGGGTATAAACAATGAACGTGGCACCTTGTATGGATTGTCACATAACGAGGACTTGTGAATGAATTGATAGTAGCAGGGTAATCTAAAAGTATGGAAGGGAAGGATTGGGCTATGTTAGTGTAAGTCAGCCTAGCTCTGATGGAATCTGCAGCTTTCAGATTTTACATACCGCTTCCTCGATGTAATGAACCTTGGCTTTCACATAACATACCTTCCATAGATGTAGCTCTAAACTTTGGCTTTCGGATTGCATAAGCTTACACCATCATGTGGATTTTGGAATAAACCTCAGCTTTTAAACACGCGTTCCAAGCAGATATTGCAATAAACCTCAGCGTTTGGATAACATACCCTCCACGTATTACTGCAATGAACCTCCTCGGTTTTAACATAATCTCAGTGTACATATTGCGATATACCTCAGCTTTTAGATATGTTCTCCATGTAGATGTTGCAATGAAAACACTTTCAGATAATACATTTACGTAAGCATTTAAACGAACCTCAGCTTTTAAAAGGCATACCCAATATATATTTTGCAATGAACATTTTCTTTAGGTAACACACCCTTCACTCAGATATTGCAAAAGGAAGCCCATCCCATGTCAAGAGTCTGATAAAAAAAAACCCACGGGTCTTTTAATAATACTCTAATTCATTGCATTCGACACTTTCCCTCAAACTTCTGTATTAAAGTTTCTTTTACAACATAAAAATAGGCAATCCCTCTTCCTTATTTTGACTATAAAGTATAATCTATTTCAAAACATTCTGATCTCTCCACTTGGGCTACAAGGCATTTAGGTCGGCTTCCATTAAATCTTTGTAGCAGTTTGTGGTCTTTGATATACCCGAATGTTATTAATCTCTCTTTAGGTTCCTTCTTGCTTTAGTCTGCATTCTACATTTAACTAAAGGATCCCCATATTTTTAATCTAATAATCGTCTGGTAAATAGCTGGAACCAGAAACCGTTACGTTTTGGCCGTCGAATCAGTATTTTGGGGTCAAAGGTGTGTGCTTCGTGCTGTATTACTGGAACATCCAGACGTTTTAGTAAATGTAGTGTGTTGTATACCTGCAGCCAATCCTGTTACTTGAACCGAGGCCAAATTTATGGTTTTAACCAAACGGCAGTGCTGTGGCTCCAACAAATGCCATTTATGTGCCTTCAAGAAAAGTCAATGTTGTGGCCTTAACCATAGCCAGTTGTATGCTTCAACCTACACCAGTCCTGTGGCGTCAACCAAAGGTAATGTGGCTTCCTAAACCACTCCTGTGGCGTCAACCAAAGGTAATGTGGCTTCAACCATAGCCAGGTTTATGCTTCAACCTAAACCAGTCCTGTGGCGTCAACCAAAGGTAATGTGGCTTCCTAAACCACTCCTGTGGCGTCAACCAAAGGTAATGTGGCTTAAACCATAGCCAGTTTTATGCTTCAATCTAAACCAGTCCTGTGGCATCAATTAAAGTAAATGGTGTGGCTTAAACCATAGCCAGTTTTATGCTTCAATCTAAACCAGTCTTGTGGCGTCAACCAAAGGTAATGTGGCTTCATCCATAGCCAGTTTTATGCTTCAATCTAAACCAGTCCTGTGGCGTCAACCAAAGGTAATGTGACTTCAACCATAGCCAGTTTTATGCTTCAACCCAAACCACTCCTGTGGCATCAACCAAAGCTAATGTTCTGGCTTCAAGAGCGTCAAGTAAAAACATCAGTCAACTTAGCAGACTGTGCACCTTAGTTTCCATAGTAAGTCGCATATCTATATATATACGTTGCTGCATAAGTAGAACTCGTGGCCCATAAAAGCATTCTTGAGATTTCTAACACACGTCTAATAATTATGCACCTGTATTTGACCGGAGGACGTAATTCCTTTTTATAAAAAAAAGAGCAGTCATGGAAATGAAAAGTGCTTTCACCCCACCCCATCCCCAGCACACACTGACAAATAATTTTTTTCACAAATAATAGTTTTGAATGTGTTGCTCTCTCTCGCTCGAGCATGGCAAACATATTTTGCCTCTTATTTGACAAAGAGAAGTAATATAATCCCGGAGAGTGATCCCCAGTTGGGCAACCAGAAGCGCTCATTGGCCGCTTATTTCTAAATTTGTCATAATCTTCAATCGCC
>CM065682.1:41097465-41133865 GCA_017654935.2 Phymorhynchus buccinoides | reverse complement strand
GGTGTTAACAAAATGAAAAGGTAAAATGTTTTCCTATCCCTTGTAATAAAAGTTTACAGGTGGGGGTTCACTTTGTGATACGGAAAGAGACTGTAAAGGACACAAAACTATAGCTATCTTATGAGATGCGACAGATTCTGATATAAAAAACGTGAGAAGGCAGGCCCTGATAAGGAGGGAAAGAACGGCACATCTCCCCCAACCGGCCCATCGCGGTACAAGAGGCGAGAGATGAAGGCGGCCCCTGGAAATCATTTACTCTTGGAAACCATGAAGCAGGGCATCATTCGCACTGTTAAAACTAATGTTGATTTGGACCGGTGGTCAAAAATCCAGATTTTTCTTATTTTAAGATTGGGGAACACAACAGAGGAAATTTGAACACTTGACATGCAATGGTACGATTGAAGGCGGTCCACTTAAATTATAATCCAGGAAAAGAAACCAATGGGTATATGTTGGAGATTGGAAAAGCTAAAGAGCCGGGGGGAAAAACACTTCACACGCACATGCAAAACCAGAATCAAACAAGGGTGCATACCAAAAGCAATTAAAAACATGTATTGTTCGCTCGGGGTAAGGTTGTAAAAGCCATGATGAGAAGTGGCGTCGCCCACTACTTCCACGCTCAGTACCATCCATACGACATCTGAAAAGAGGGGGGGAAATGTAATAGGGTTGGCGGTTTGTTAAAAAAAAATAGGAAGGAATGAAGGAAAGCAGAACTGAGAGAGAACATGAACATAGAAATGACAGACCTTAGTGTGGAAGATATGAGCTGTCATCACGGGAATGACTTGTGGGTTGGCATTACCATCTACAAAAATATTGCATGCTGAAAGCAAACAAGGGAGTGTTTGTTTAAAGAAATCTCGTGAACTAAGTCGCGCTCTTTATAGCACGGTCTGATCAACTAAGACCCCGTCAAGGAAAATAAAAGGTAATAAATTAATAAACTAAGTGAAGAAGTTGTTTTTTAACATTGTGAAGCTAAGGATAGATGGGGGAGCAATGGATGTGGCCACTTGCCACTGCTCATACCATCCCGTTAAGTGTGAAAGCAAACTCAAGGGGCAATGTTAATCAATACACTCAATAATTCATACCAAAAAAATAGAGTGGGACGCGTGGGGTGTTAAAACAAATAGTAAGGAAGACACACACACAGGAAAATCAGAGAGAGAAAGGAAATAGAAAGAAAGGACAGGACATAGGGAAAGAATAATTAGAGTTTTATCATGGAATGAGCAGTCGGATGCTGACCCCACTTCCACACTCATTACCATCTATATTAGTATATGAACGCAAACAGGAGTGATATATATAAATAAATAAATGAATCGTTGCTATGATTATGAGAGAGAGAGAGAGAGAGGAGAGAGATGATACTGAGAATCTGAGGAGGAATGAGAGAGAGAGGAAGAATTAGATGAGGAGCGAGAGACGAGAGACTGGATTGATGAGAACAGAGAGATTTTGTTAATGTATATTTGCCCTTATCACAAAGGGATACATTCGGGGGGGAAAACAGGTGATAATCCTTTCTAGAAGGGGGCGGGAACGAGAAGGGATACGTCCATTTCCCCCCCACATTGCTCACCCTTAAAATGGATAAACTTCTTCACAGCGGCAATAAGAAAGGATTGAGCGATAAAATGATTTTGGGGTGGGTGGAAATCGGCTCTTTAGGTTTTATTTTATGAGCCTAAGAATAAATCGTGACATTGTTACCGATGAAAGCGAGTTGGATCACGTTTCTTTAGTGCGTGGTCCCCAAATCATTTCATTTTGCTGAAACTGTAGGTCCACAAATATCCCAAGACCTGGAACAAGAACCCGACTGACTATATGCTACTAGCCTGGAAGGGACATGCTACTTTGCGCAATCAATATTACATATTAAAGTTGAAGGGCTTTCTTCTAAGCGGCAGTTGTGCGTCTGTTTTGGGTTTGTTCGGTTGATTTGCCGGTCTTTTTTCATAAAAAAAATCACTGTCGACTTTCAAAAAAACGCAACGAACAAGATCAACCACTCTATAAAACAAAAGAGAAGAAAAAAAAAAAAAACAAGTAAGCAGCACTAAGATAGAGAGAGAATGTTAAAAATACATAATATAAAGGACATAAGTGCCTTAACAATAGGAACAAGAGGATGACGAGAAAAGAACAACAAACAACAAAGCAAGAAGAGCTAGAGGTTTTGCACGGAAGAGTGAGGTGCAAGTGATTGAAGCGCTCTCCAGGTGAGGGTGGCTCCATTTGTAATAAAATATAAATACACTAATTACGATGTTACACAATGCTGCATAAAATTAGAAAGAGTTACACGCGTGGTTGTATTATCTTCAGGTAACTTGTTCTTGTGAAATTGTTCACAGACAGCGGTGTGAAAAAAAGTTCGGATATAAATTTGCAGTTGGAAGTGGATGATCGCATTGCTACAACGGGTAAAAATGATTTCATAAAAACTTCGAAAAAGATAGGTAATAAAAAGAGGAAGGTGAAGAAGAAAAGTGGGTTGAATGTGTGTGGAAGAGGGGTGGGGGGGTGTGGAAAACCGTGGCAGGAAATAGAATGTGAAAGGGACATGGGTATGCCTAAGATTAAGATAACAAAATATGGTTAAAAGTCCCCAAAAAGGGGAAATATAACGCTCATAATGCCAGAAAAAGAGCTACCAGACAGGATGGTTCCAAACCTGTGTAAAATAAAATCTCTTTTTGTAATGAGAAAAAACCGACACACGACCACAAACAATGACAAAATAATGAAACACGATGCGAGAGGGGATCCATTGAGGAAGTCACGAGGTGGGGACCTGCTATGTTTTGAAAAACAGATGGCGCACCTAATTGTCTTTCTAGCAATTAGCGATGATAGTATAAGACCCAAGCTGGAACAGACTGGAATGAAATTTTTGGTTATTATTCATGATAAACACAAACGTTTAGGGCAGGAGTGGATAATAGCAGTGGACTGTGGTCGTATAAATCGCGAAGGAAGGAAGGAAGGAAGGGGATGGGCGAATAAGCATATCCATGGGAATTTTAATAGCTTTCATCACATCGATTTCGATCACTACTAACGGCAAAGCTCTGCAACGAATTTTGTCTGTATTCCTTCATGCATGCATGTCGCTTAGAGTCCTATTCTCGTTGTCTAGTGACGCGAGTCAATAAAGGACGAGTTCAGAACGTTTTTCCTTCAGATCTGAACAGCCTGACGAAAACTGCAAGATAGTTGAACATTCGCGTACGCCTGGGCCATCTATCCTCTCCTCTCTCAGAGAGACGCAAGAGAGGTCACCAGGAGTACTCTAATAGGAAGGGGGAAGGTCACGGATTGATAGAGGGGAACATGAAGAGGCAGCCCAAAACACGACCCAAACGAATACGTCTAAAAACATTACTTAAACATATACCTCTTCTTCCAAAAACGTGGCCCAAACGAACACAATCTAAACACATGACCCCAACAAATACATCATTCAAATGTATGGACAAATGCATACATTATCCATGAACAAATGAATATATCTTTGTCCTAAAGCATGACCCAAATACATCTTTGTCTCCCCTAAAACATGATTCAAATAATAGATTCAACCCCCTCCACGCCCTCAAAAAGACCCAAAATATGAAATACACCCATCATCGAAAAAAGCACGCCCCACACGAAAACATCTTAACACGCATTCGTCTAAAAACATGACACAAACGAATACATTTGCATTCTAAATCAACAACATTGTTTTAAATTAATCCATCATTCAAAAATGTGTTGTATGCTATTGTATTTTCATTTAATGCGTCTATTAACAAGCATTCATTTGACGAGATCTGAACAATCGAAACGGCTGTCCTAGGCTGGATTCTGCCATTGGAGGAAAAACTAGACTAGCAATCATTTGTTTTTTCTTTTATATTTTCGTGTTTTAGAACACGGATCAAAACAATTTGCACTGCAAATGCACCAACCTTTAGTCGTTCTGACTAGTGGCGGTGATCAACACTACACTGGGATTTCTTTCATAGCTTATGTTTCATCCCCTGGATGATCAACCCAGTGTTGGCCCTCACGCAGTCACTGGTCCTGTCTTTTGTTGTTTCAAATTTAAATTTTCGAATATTGTGTTGATCTTATTTAATAGGGAACATGTGAATAGTATTGCGATGATGAACCCCTTATTTTATGTTATGGACTAGAACCAAAGCAAATCCTTTCAGGCATAGGCCTACTATGTTCGTAGATTGAATGTCGATGCATGCTTCAACATAATCTGTAGAGAGTCGTTCTTTATTTTTAAAATAATTTAATTACTAAATAATGTTTCGAGAGATGTTTGGATTTTCAACTAGAAGAAAAACAAACCATACAGTCCTGTTGGTTCTATGGGTCTACCACTGTATGTTCTGCTACATGCGGGTGAAGAGTTTCATAGCAGTTAACATGACAACGAATATTCACAGAAGACGGACATAATTATTAGATACAAGATGAGAAGCGGGTGAAAACACAAAGTGGTTAAAGTTGCTAAAAGGTAGAACAAACAAGGCTGCAGAACTTCTCCGGGAATAAGAAATGATTCGCCCATTCATTTGTCATCCCCCGTTTCTTGTTTCAAAAGAAAACTGCGATGGAATTGGTAAAATAAAGCTTAAAAAGGAATATACACAACAACAGAAAGCCAAACTCTAATAAGGCAAAACCTAAATAAAACGAAGCATAACCTCAGTTTAGTTAATTTGGCTGTAGGGAGGAAATATACGAATAAATCAGGAATGGCGTCGGTGGGAGGTGTTAGTAAAATGGAGTGGGAATAAGTGGTTGTGCGCTATACCACGACTTATTCTGACCGGTACAATTAAAGTGTTAACAAAATTCTGGAGGGGTGTATTTTAAAGAAACAAAAAAGCGAGTGGCAATGAGCGGCAGAGGCGAGTTTCACCATTCCTTCTCGCCTCTGTGTGTTAACAAAATGAAATGGGGAACCACAGCAGACTAATGTGAAAAACATTTGACATGCATGGACGATGAAGGCGGCTAATTATAATCAATGGAGGAAACCAATGGTATCTGAGATTGGAAGGTAAAGAGACAGGGAACACACACACACACACAACACACACACGCGCGCGCGCCGCGCGCGCACACACACGCACACACAGAATCAAACAAAGTGGAATAACAAAGCCAATTAAAAACAAGTGTCGCAGGGGAACAAAAAAAAAGACATGGTATTGAGGAGTGGGTCGCCTACTTCCACCGCTCAGTACCATCCATACGACATCTGAAAGAGGGGGGAAATGTAATAGGGTGGCGGTTTGTAAAATAAAAATGAAGGAAGGATGATACAGAAAAAGAAAGACAGAACGAGAGAGAGAAACGAATATAGAAATGACAGACGTAGTGGAAGAATAAGAGCTATCATCACGGAATGACTTGTGGTTCGCATTACCATCTACAAAATATTGCGTGTGAAAGCAAAATAAGGAAGTGTTAACCCTTTCACCGCCAATGTTGCATTTATGCACCACAATGGTTTAACACCCATGTCACAAAAAAGGCCTGTTTAATGAGGGGCCTGTTTGTCGTGCCAATGACCCTATTTTCTGCATTTTGGGAGGTAAGGATAGGGGGGGGGCCTAATGTTATAGAATGTCAGAGGAATTCACAATATTGCAGATATATTTCTTTTTCGCTACCCAGTTAAGTTTAATGGTATTTATTGGGCTGAAAAATGGCTGGTGGCGAAAGGGTTAAAGACATATGTTAACCTAAGTCGTGCTCTTTATAGTCCGGCTGACAGCTAAGGCCCCATCAGAGAAAAGTAATATAATATATTGATAAACTAAGCGAATAAGTTTTGTTAAACGTAGTGGAAGGATAGATGGATGAGCAATGGATGCGCCCACTTCCACTGCTCATTACCATCCGTTAAGTGTGAAAGCACAACAAGGGGAATGTTTAATAAATACATCAGTAATCATAACAAAGAAATAGAGGGTGGGGTGGTGTGTTAAAACAAATAGTAAGGAAGACACACACAAGGAAAACCAGAACGAGAGAAAGGAAGATAGAAAGAAACGACAGACATAGGGAAGAATAATTAGAGTTTTTATCATGGAATGAGCAGTGGATGCGCCCACTTCCACAACTCATTACCATCTGTATTACGTATGAAAGCAAACAGGGGAGTGTTATATAAATAAATACATGAATCGTTGCTACGATTATTAAGTGTGCACAAAATAAGGCCAGGCATAAAGTGACAGAATATTTCAGTATTGAGTGCCATGGTTAGAGATGACCACACGGAGCTAAGGGGCATTAGTAGCCCCGTCCACAACTGAGCTAAGGGGCGTTAGTAGCCCCGTCCACAACTGAGCTAAGGAGGCGTTAGTAGCCCCGTCCACAACTGAGCTAAGGGCCGATAGTAGCCCCGTCCACAACTGAGCTAAGGGGAAGCAGATACAGAGGACAGAAGGTCAGGACATTAGTACAACTTGAGGCAAACCAGCTTTATTTTAAACTGGGGTGATTGAACAGTTTAGCACATAAAATGAGAAAAAGAGAGGGAGAGAGGGAGAGGGAGAGGGAGAGAGAGGAGACTTTGTTAATGCATATTTGCTGATCACAAAGGGATACATCAGGGAAAACAGGCAAGAATACTTTCTAGAGGGGGGCGGGAATGAGAAGGGATACGTCCATTTCCCCCACATTCTCAACCCTAAATTGATAAACTTCTTTGGGGTGGTGGAAAGGCCAGGATGAGCTAAAGAATAAATCGTGACATTGTTACTGATGAAAGGCGAGTTGGTACAACAAGTTTCTGTGGTGATCCCCCAATCATTTCAATTTTGTGAAACTGTAGGTCCAGACATGTCCGGACTGACCACTATGCTTACTAGCCTGGAAGGCACGTGTTTACTTTGCGCAATCAAGTGATATTAAAGTTGAAGGCTTTATCTTCTAGCGGCATTTGTGCGTCTGTTTTGTGTTTGTTCGGTTGTTTGCGTTTGCAGTTTCTTTTTTTCATTAAAAAAATCATTATTTGCGAAGAAAAAAAATTGAAACAAGATCAACCACTCTAAAGAAAATATGAGAAAGAAAAACAAGTAAGTAGCACTATAAGATAGAGAATGCTAAAAAAATAATAATAAAGGACAAAAGTGCCTCACAATAGGAAATTAGGATGACAAAAGAACAACAAAGAAAGCCTGGAGAGTAAGAGGTTTTGTACAGAAGTGGGGCTGCAATAGTGATGACGCGCTCTCCAGGTGAGGGTGGTTCCATTGAACTAAGAGATATACCGTACACTTGAATGCACACTTAATGTTACACAATGCTGCACTAGTTATAAAGTGCTACACGCTGGTCTTACTATCTTCATAACTTTTGTGTGTTTGAAATTGTCAAAGTAAATTATGGAAAAAAATCGGATATACATAATTATGCACTTTGGTAGTGTAGATCGTATTATACAACGGTAAAAATGATTTCATAAAAACTTCGAGACTAAGACAGTAAAAAGAGGGAAGGTGAAGAAAAGCTGGTTGACGTGTGTGTATGTGGAGGGGGGGGGGCGAAATCTGGGCCAGGAAAATAGTATGGGAAAGGGAATGGGTATGGTTAAAATGAAAATTAAAAATATTGTAAAAGTCGAAAAAAGGGGGCGGTATAACAGTCATAATGCCTGCAAAGAGATACCAGACAGACCACAAACCATTAACATAATACTAAACGATGGAGAGGGGATCCATTGAGGAAGTCACGAGGTGGGGACCTACTACTGTTGTCTGAAAAACGGATGGAGCACCATAATTGCTCTTTCTAACATTAGCGATAATAATGGTAAGACCCAAACTGCACAGCTGGAATGAATTCTTAAAGTCTTGGTTATTATTTATGATACAACAAATCTAAGGGCAGAGTCCTATTCTCGTTGTCTAGTGACGCGAATCAGTAAAGGACGAGTTCAGAACGTTTTTCCTTCAGATCTGAATAGCCTGACGAAAACTGCAAGATAGTTGAACATTCGCTGAAGTGTAGGCAAAGACTGTATAGGGGAAGACTAAGCAACCGGTCTCTTTTCCCTATATGAGTAGTGAGGACAGAAACACTGGTTATGTCCCTTTGAAACAGTACACATTTTACACATCGATAGGCCAGTTGAATTCTCCGTTCAAATTCCAGTCTGAGTTTTTGGATAGCCGTCACTGTGAAACGTGTACTGGCCCCACTAACGATAACTCTATCAGCCCGGTTCGCCGAGCTCTTAATTAATCCATCTTACCCTTTTAGAATATCTTTGGTGTAGGCCTATTATGAGTATATTATCATGGACGTTAGGTCTTTTTATATTTTATCATTGCTTATTGTTTTTTGCTTTGATATCAGTGTTTACGCTCTTGATGATGAATCAATCAGATTGCCATTTATGGTATCGATGATGATGTCTATGTATGATGATGAATTTTGCCATTTATGATCATCATCGATGCTGGTGGTATATATTATAGGCTTACTATAATGTATGGTATATATTATTATACTCTTCTCTTTTTTTTTTGGGGGGAGGTGGGGAGGGGGGGGGCAAGGCATGAAATGCAAAGTGGAGTCATTACTGATGGCGCTTGTATTAACTTTGGCACAACCCCCTATGTATGGTATTCCCCCCAAGCTAAAGTTCATACAAAAATAAATTGCGAAGGACAAACGTGGCAAAGCGCAAATAGTGTATGCCTATAACTTTGTAAAAAGTCAATTCAAGGACATGAACAAAACTATACCTTGCCCAAGTGAAGAAATATCAACTTAAACATAACCTAAATGCATGTTCATCCAAAAAAGAAATGCGCTCCAAATGCTTACATAGTCATAAAAAGCATTTGTCGAAAAATAAACATGACCCACATTCATTCTCAAAACACATGACCAAATACATCATCCAAAAAAGAATACATCATCCAAAAAAGAAACATGACCCTAAAAGTTTACTTTAGTCTTCATGTGTTTATAGTCCCGTCAACAGCTATGGTCATTTCAGGACTGTCGCCACGAAGGTTCAAACCACACATGGCATCCTTACAACGTACTGCGCCTTAAACGCACAACATATCCTGCAAACAAAACATATAAAAACATAAAACAATGTATAGCGTGGTATCTCTATTATTGCATCCTATAGCCCACAAAGTTAGGCCATGCTGAGAAGATCAGCCCTTTCACTTAACTTGTTGATCCCAGATTACAAAACTTCGGAAGAAGTGAAAACAAACGGGTGTATGTTAGCCTACATGGCCTTTTTAAGTATTTTTGTTTACATATGCATGTCATCCAAAAAGAAAAAAATATCCAAATAATTTTAAAAAGAAACATGTCCCAACAAAGACATCTTTATCCAAAACTACGACCTCACCACCACCCCAAAAAGCAAGAAAATGACCTAAATGAATACATAAAAAACATGACCCAAATGAATGCACCTTCATCCAAAAACACGTCCCAAACGAATACATCTAAAAACATTACTTAAACATATACCTCTTCTTCCAAAAACGCGGCCCAAACGAACACAATCTAAACACATGGCCCCAACAAATACATCATTCAAATGTATGGACAAAATGCATACATTATCCATGAACAAATGAATATATCTGTCCTAAAACATGACCCAAATACATCTTTGTCCTAAAACATGATACAAATAATAAATCAACCCCCTCTACGCCCTCCAAAAAAAATATCCAAATACACCCATCATCGACAAAAGCACGCCCCACACGAATACATCTTTATCCACAAACTTGGCCCCAACGCAAACATCATCGAAAAACATTACCCAATTTAATCACCTATCACAATGACCCAAATAAACACATTCGTCTAAAAACATGACCCAAACGAATACATCTGCATCCCAAAACACGACTCAAATCAATAACTCATCCACAATTGTGGCCCAACTGCATACAGCATCCAAAAACATGACCTAAACGAATATATCATCCACATACACGACCCACAGAAACCTGCGATGGAATTGGTAAAACAAAGCTTAAAAGGGAATATACACAAAAACAATGCGTGTCAATGAGCGGCAGAGGCGAGTTTCACCATTCCTTCTCGCCTCAGTGTGTTAACAAAATGAAATCGGGAACCACAACAGAGTAATGTGAAAAAACATTTGACATGCATGGACGATGAAGGCGGCTTAAATTATAATCAATGGAAGAAACCAATGGTATCTGAGATTGGAAGGTAAAGAGACGGGGAAAACACACACACACACTCTCTCGCACGCACACGCACACACATCAGAATCAAACAAAGTGGAATAACAAAGCCAACTAAAAACAAGTGTGTCGCCGGGGAACAAAAAAAAAGACATGGTATTGAGAAGTGGGTCGCCCACTTCCATCGCTCAGTACCATCCATACATCTGAAAGAGGGGGGAAATGTAATAGGGTGGCGGTTTGTAAAATAAAAACAGCAATGAAGGCAGGAAGAGTGATACAGAAAAAGAAAGACAGAACGAGAGAGAGAAACGAATATAGAAATGACAGACGTAGTGGAAGAATAAGAGCTATCATCACGGAATGACTTGTGGTTCGCATTACCATCTACAAAATATTGCGTGTGAAAGCAAATAACGGAGTGTTAAAGAAATCAGTTAACCTAAGTCGTGCTCTTTATAGCCCGGCTGACAACTAAGGCCCCATCAGGGAAAATTAATACAATAAATTGATAAACTAAGCGAATACGTTTTGTTAAACGTAGTGGAAGGATAGATGGGTGAGCAATGGATGCGCCCACTTCCACTGCTCATAACCATCCGTTAAGTGTGAAAGCAGACAAGGGTAATGTTTAATAAATACATCAATAATCATACCAAGAAATAGAGGGGGGTGGGGTGTTAAAACAAATAGTAAGGAAGACACACACAAGGAAAACCAGAAAGAGAGAAAGGAAGCTAGAAAGAAACGACAGACATAGGGAAGAATAATCAGAGCAAGCTATCATGGAATGAGCCGTGGATGCGCCCACTTCCACTACTCATTACCATCCATACTACGTATGAAAGCAAACAGGGGAGTGTTATATAAATAAATAAATAAATGAATCGTTGCTATGATTATTAAGTATGTACAAAATAAGGCCAGGCATAAAGTGACAGAATATTTCAGTATTGAGTGCCATGGTTAGAGATGACGACACGGAGCGAAGAGGGATTAAGATTAAAATTATAGACCCGTCGACAACTGAGTGAAGGGGGAAGCAGGTAAAGAGGGTAGAAGGTCAGGACATTAGTACAACTCGAGGCAAACCAACTTTATTTCAAACTGGGGTGATTGAACAGTTCAGCACATAAAATGAGGAGAGAGAGAGAGAGAGAGAGAGAGAGATAGAGAGAGAGAGAGAGAGAGAGAGAGGAGAGAGAGAGAGAGAGAGAGAGAGAGAGAGAGAGAGAGAGAGAGAGACTTTGTTAATGCATATTTGCTGATCATAAAGGGATACATCAGGGAAAGCAGGCGAGAATACTTTCTAGAAGGGGGCGGGAATGAGAAGGGATACGTCCATTTCCCCACACATTCTCACCCCTAAAATGATAAACTTCTTCACAGCGGCAATAAGAAAGGATGAGCGCATTAAAATGATTTTGGGGTGGTGGAAAGGCCAGGATGACCTAAAGAATAAATCGTAACATTGTTACTGATGAAAGGCGAGTTGGGACAACAAGTTTCTGTGGTGGTCCCCCAATCATATCAATTTTGTGAAACTGTAGGTCCATAAATGTCCGACTGACCACTATGCTTACTAGCCTGGAAGGCACGTGTTTACTTTGAGCAATCAAGTGACATTAAAGTTGAAGGCTTTATCTTCTAGCGGCATGTGTGCGTCTGTTCGGTTGTTTGCGTTTACGGTTTCTTTTTTTTCATAAAAAAATCATTATTTTCGAATTTCCGGAGAAAACAAATTGAAACAAGATCAACAACTCCAAAGAAAATATGAAAAGAAAAACCAAGTAAGCAGCTCTATAAGATAGAATGTTAAAAAAATAATAATAAAGGACAAAGAGAAAAGACTAATTTTCTGGTTATACTACGGGGAAAAACATATTGTGAAAAGTAATAAATTCCTCAATCTGCAATAATCACTGTATATCGGTATCTTCCATGTAACTTGTAGTGTTTCCCACTCCATTACCACTCAATAGCATAATAAAGAACATGTGTGCAAAGAAAAATAATTTAATCCCTTCACACGGTTTTGCTTGACTTAACCTGGCAAATAAATCAACCATGGTTAATAGAATTGAAGAAAACTGTACAAATGCAGTAACAAAAAATTAAAAAATTATCAGTCTTGACACAAAGCAGCCACCATACATTTATTTAGGGAACAATGCTTTTTCAGTCTCTCTGGGTCACGACTGCGCCTTGATGCTCTACGGTATTGATAATAAAAAATACACATATCGACATTAAAAACAAACATTAACAAAAATATAAGCAAAGTTTAAATGACGACTGTCGACTGAAGCAAACAGATAATGCTAGATCTAGACTAAATTTATTCAATTCTGTTCTAAATCGGCAACTTTCTGAACCAGCCAGTTGTAAGGGAGTTACGCATTTTGATAAGGAGTCACTAGCAAAAATGCTAAAACTAGACAAATATAGGTCTACGCACCTGCTGAAAAGATTATTTTAAATCGAAAGCAACACGGGAATACTTAGGCCAAGACTTCAGTTCCACATTTTTTAGCATGTCGGCGCAGACGGTGCTTATAAAATATTTGCTCCCGTATCTGCATATAGATAGATAGGATACAAATTTTCACAAAAAAACCAGTAAACCAGATTTTGCGTTTTACTTTATTGAAAATAAATACTAACTTTTCTCAATGGCTAACATTCGCGTTAGATAACACATTTTCTTTGAAAGAATATGCAATGTCTGAAAATCATGGGGTCAAAATTTGGGGGACTACAGTGAATAAAGAACACCCAGTAGATGCGCGTGCAATGACGTCGTAGAGGATGAACATTTTGGGACTACCAGTAGGAAAATATATAAGCGTCAAAAGTAATGAGGTCTGAAATATGCCGGACTTTAAATGACCACTGCATCTACCCTCCAGCGGGTAGGTGCTGTTCCCACGCGTTCCTTGCTCCGTACAAAGTAAACATGTGTACAAAGGGAAAATCTTTAAACCCCTGTGAACATTTTAAGAAGCCTACCCATCTCACTATAAAGAAGAATGGATGGGCGTGTCTATAGTACACTGCCATGAATGGATGCAATAACACATTGTACAAAACGCCCAATCTTAAAGCAATTCACAGCTCAACGTGTGATGATACCTGCAAGGAAGACATTGTCAGTCTTGATATGCTTGACCTGATGTATGAAGGAAAGCAATGGAATTACTGGCATGTCTGACATCAATCGTTTATATTCATTACGTGGCACATATTCCATGCCACTCCGTTTCAAGGTACATGTACATCAGGAAGAGCCTCCCCAACAGAAGCACTCAACCAAGCAAATATCTTCTCTTACCTGCATTATCCTTTTTTTCCTTCTGAAAAACATGTTTGCTGCATTCGTGCATCAAGCCTCCCTAATATTCGATTGAATGGTGTTTGGCTGTGTGAAAGGGAAGAAGGTGGGCATAATGCTACTTGTTTACCATTAGTTTTGCTTGGAAAGTGAAACGTGGTAAAACTTAATTAAGGTTCATACAATGTGTTGTTTGAAAGACAGTCTCTGGTCCACCACTATCCGTCTCCCCCCCCCCCCCCCCCTTCTTTCCCCACCCCACTCTCACTTCATGTCCAATAGCCTATTAAATAGGATTGGTAGTAATGGTGGAATATTAGGATTGGTAGTAATGGTAGGACGATATTGGTGCATTTTAGTACTTTACATTAGTCTATTGGTTCTGTCATTGTCTGTATCTGTCTGTCTGTTTCTCTCTGTCTGTGTCCGTCTCTCTCTCTGGAATGTTTGTTTGCATATCTTTCACTATCTCATGTTTGTTAACTGCATCATATTATTTTAAATGTTCGTCTGTTTCAACATGCGTCTGCATATAACACTAGGTTCAAGTTTATTATGTTACTATGTATGACTGTTTTGCATGCTTGTAATTTCGCTTTGCCTGTGCTTTTTTATGCTTTAAGAGGGCTGGATGTTAAAACGCTTGTAGCCTACTATTTGTTTATTCTACTACCCACAAAAATTAAAATTAATTCAAATTCCATTCGATTCTCTCTCTTCTCCCTTCCTCCTCCAGAGTCAAAGAGAGTGATAGAGTAGGGGAAGTTATTAGCATAGAACTTCATTAAGACGGGGAACTAGTTCTACTGAAAGATCCCCGGTATCCCTACAGGAGGGCCCTACCCGCGTTAGCCGTTGCCCGCCTCCTACAACGAGGACGTGCGGTTGCAAAATCGAAACGCTTGATTCCAGTTCAACCGCACAGCCTGGAAGAACTGGAAATCAAAGGACTGACATATTAAGCTGGAAAGTGGCAAACAATTGTTGCTTCACCGACTCTGGGCCGGAGGAAGACAGAATCTTAGTTTTCACAACTTAGTACAAAATCGCCCTGCTTGCCCAGTGATGTGACTGGGCAGCATACGGAATGTTCAAGACAGCGCGAGACACTTTTGTTCAAGTGTACAGGGTAGATCTTTATTTATTTGCTGGCTTGCTTCCTTCCTTCGTTACATTAGCTTGCTCACACACCCCTCTATGACTTTCTGACTATGACCTTCCCCCCCCCCCCCCCCCCCTTCCCCGAACACCTTGCCCAGCATACTTCGATTCAGAATAATTATTTTTAAAAGAACGAATACTGATACATGTTCAGCAAACGTCAATTTAGAATTGCATAAATACTGTGACAAGGCACAGTCCCAGGCCCCTTGCTCTTCCTTTGCCACCCACATGACCTGCCAAGCCTGATAAAGTCAAATCTACAGTGCAGCTGTTCGCAGATGACTATTTACTGGGGAAACAATATCTTCCAGAACCACTTCACACATTAATTATGATCTTCGGCAGATCGTAAACAGAAACATGGGTATGCGTTTCAACGCATCAAAAATCAAAGAACATCTACCGATTAGGTGGTATTAGTTTGTCACTGTCGAATTTGGCCAGAAAATTGAGCTATTATCGGTTTAAAAAAATGAGTGGGTTATATCATTATCCTCCCGTACCATCCTATACGAAGACAAGTTGTGACAGAGAGGTATATAAATGGATAGCGTATTTAAATGGGGTACAAATAACAATTAGCTCAAACAGGCACAGGTGTTGGTAAGATTTCAGCTGACATGGCTAATTCTTTACTTCCCTAAAGACGTAATTCTGGAGTACCAAAGGGAAAGCTATTCAACTCGATGTTTAACTAGTAATCAACAGATTCTTCAAAATAATGAAGGCAGGTAATTTTAAAAAAACGAAGTACAAGTAAAAGAGAAAGATCATAAGAGCAAGAAGTTTGCCGTGAAACGCATACACGATTGTATTTTCATAATGCTTCACCCAAGTTTCTGACTTTTAAGTTCAAAATAATTGCCGAACATTGAGAATCGGAAACCAAAACTTTGAACATCAACAACCATAAAAACTGAGGTTTATCTACGTTGCGATTATGTTATCTGAAAGCTGTGGTTAATTGCAACATCTACGTTGAAAATATGTATCCGAAAGCCGTGGTGCATTGCAATATCTAAGTTGAGAATGTTTTATCTTAAAGCTGAGGTTCATTGCAATAATATATCTACTTTCAGAACGAATTATCTAAAAGCTGAGGTTTATTATAATATCTACGTCTAGACTGTTTCCGAAAAGGTAGATTTGTTACAAATACGTTGGGAATGTCATTTTTACAAACAACCGAGATTCGTTGCAGCATCTACGTTCATAATTATTTCTAATTAAAAAATAAACAGATTCATTGCATTGTCTGCGTTGACATTGTTTATTAAAACCGATTTTCATTGCACTATTTACATTTTCAATGTGTTATTTCACAAAAACTGCGATTCATTGCAATATGAATGAGAGAGTGCTGTCATTTCAATGTCTACTGCTTCAACAATGTGCCATCTACAAGGGTGTCAGAGCGAGCAAATCCAGAAACCTGAAAGTACAATGAAATATACAATTGCAATTCCTGAATACCTAAAACCTGGAACTAATCGTCATGAATTTTTGTTGAAAGGTGGGGGTAGATGGGGCCACACATCTCTGAAAACAGCAAACTATAATTACATATAATTATTATTTCTAAAATGTTGAGGGCGGAAGGGAGGGGGGGGGGGGGCTTTTAAGAGCGTCGCAAAGCCTCAAAACCGAAACATTATTAACAGCAAAACTACGATCTAATACTGAAGCACAATGCCCCAGCCAATCAGGACCCCTTCAGCAGGTCTGGGCATGATGCACCAGGGCTTTGGAACTCGGGTTAGTTGGAAATTATACAATGGAGTGGGAAGAAGGGTTCGGAGGGGGTGAAGGTGAGGGGATGGGTGCTATGATGTTTCTCCGTTTTGCAAGTCTGCAGCATTCGACACAACAACAAAAAATTAAAAAAGGACAGGAGTGTTCTTGAAGGGGTGTCTTAGCTAGCAAGAAAATGCAATTATATGTACTTTAAAATAAAAACTACCTCACACAAAAATAATCGTAGCTTTACCCTTGAAAGAAAGTAGTTTAGAAAATAAATGCATCTTAATATTGTTAAGATTACAATAGGGAACGAAATACATTTCTATTGGAATTCATATGCCTAATTTAAATATATACAAAATTACCCAAGTCATTCTTAAACTCTAATGAAGCAACAAAATATATGCCTCTCAAATAGAATTCTGTTTATTGCGAAAAGATTTATTTTGATAAATGTATTGATGGTTTATTTGATTAGAAAAAACGAACAAAAGAGATGGGAGCAGAGAGTGGAGGACCAAACCCCCGCTATAACCCACCCTTGGAATACATATCAAAGCTAAATTTGAAACCTTTTAATATCATTTCGCAAGAATGTGCAACGTAGAAAAGATGGGAGAAAGGAAGAGTGGGTGCAGCCCTTCCCCCAAAGCCCACCTTGCCCCATTGGTGCTGAGGTCTGCCAATATCCAGATTATTTACATCTGCTATGCTCTTCTGAGATCGTTTCAAAACAATCAAATCAAGTTGGAACATCTAGTTTGTTGCTATGAAATAATTATTTCAGCTATGTTTGTATGGACATTTCAAGGAACCAATATTTATGCATTTTTCTGTTTTTGACAGACAAGATATGTGGAACATTTTTGAAACAAGAAAACCGATAACCAACTCTTTTCACTGGCTTGTCAATTTAATGCCAACTGAATCTATGAATAGACTAGTTATTGTTACAGTTTGTTGAGGGGTGGGAGGCCGGGGGGAGGCTATTGTGGAGCGTCTCAAAACTGAAAACCCCTTAACAGCAAAACTATGATCTATTACTGGAGCAAAATGACCCGGCCAGTCAGGACCCCTTCGGCAGGTCTGGGTATGATGCGCCAGGGTTAGTAAATACGCTTAAGAGTGGGTAGGGGGTAATGGTGCAGAAGGGGAGGGGGTGGTGATGAGAGGGTGGTGGTGGCATGATGGTTTCTGTTACTCAAGCCTGCAGCATTCCACACAACAATAAAAGGGCGGGAGTAGGTTAGAAGTTCCTTGATCCGCTATATATATAGTAAAAAGCAGGTAAGAATAAAATATGCTTACTTACATAGAAACACTTGTAACGAACGACATGCCCTCTAAAGAAGTAATTGTGTTTCTAACCACCAGAAGTACAAGAAATTCATACGGTAAAGTTTTTATTAAGCAATGTAAAACACTAGAAAAAATTGTTTTACTAACAGAGTTGCTAATTTTTGGAATGATTTAACTTTTGATCTAAAATGTGCACCCAATATTAATATATTCAAAAAATCGTCTTAATAATTCTCCAAAATTTGTAAATGTATTTATAAGCATCGACTAATAATTATTGTATTATAGGAAAATTCAACCGCAAAACCTTGACCACTAAAAATAATAAATCTCAAATTGGAAATCGATGGTACTGCTATAAAAGCTTGACGGCTCGATTAGTCCCTATTCTACTACTACTACTACTACTACTACTACTACTACTACTACCATTTCCACATGCACTGAACTTTAAAGAAGTGAATTTCATATGTTGGCATTGATAGAACCAATAAAGATTTTTTTTTAAAGTAGTTTTCGATTTTACTTTTTTCTTTAAAAACAAAACCACTATCAAAATAATGTTAAACTCTGATGAAGCAACAAAACATGTGCCCTTTTGAATAGGAACCTGTATAATGCAAACATGGACTTTTGAAAAAACCCAATTCACCCTCATTTCATGATCCAATTTGTAAAAAGATGGTAGTAGGAAGGGATGGGCGAATCCCCCGCCAAAACCCACCTTTGGAATACATTTCAATCCTACGTTTCAAACTGTTTACCATAATTTCGCAGGAAATTGTTACAAAGAGAAGGTGGGAGAAAGGCAGAGTGGACGCAGCTCTTCCCCGAGCCCACCTGAATTCTGCCAATATGCAGATTTGTATCCGTTATGGTCTCCACAGAGATCGTCTCAAAGCAAACCCCCAAGATGGAACACATGCTTTGTTGCTATGCACAGCTAATCAGATTTGTTTTTTAGACATGAGAACGCGATAATTTCTGGAAGCTATATTTTCTCTTGGTAAACAAGGTGCGTGGAAATGCTTGGAAACAAACTGATGACTAACACATTTACTTGTCGAATTAACAGTAGCCGATGTATGAATATCTATTGTTCGTTTACATTATATGATTTGTCTAAGTGCTTGCTGGGAGAAGCTCATGTATTCTGTACTAAAACTAAAAAGTTCAAAAGGAGGTGGGGTGGTGGTGGGGGTATGATGGTTTATCCTGCTCCAACTTGCAGCATTCCGACACAACAGAAGAAGGAAAGGACAGGACTGGGCAAGGAGGGGTGTCTTATCTGCTAGCAAGAAAATGCAATAGCAAGTTTTTTTAAATCGCCAATCATATAAAAAAAAATTAGCATGGTCGAAACAATTACCCTTAAAAGAAAGTAGTGTGATTTCCATTTTTTTGGACAAATCTGTAAAAGAAAACCAATGTGGTATTGCTATGGCAAGATTATAATAGAGAACGAAATATATTTTCGATTTTGCATTTATAGGCCTGATGCGAGTAAAACGAACATCACCCAAATCATCCTTAAACTTTGATGAAGCAACAAAATATATGCCTTTCAAATATGATCCTGTATATAGCACAAAAAAGACTTCTTTTGAAAAACGTGATGTTCCTTTCCACAAATGGAACAAAAGAGATGGGGATAGGAAGGGACAGGCGAATCGTCCGCCATAACCCACCTTTGGAATACATCTTAAAGGTAAATTTGAAACTTGTTTTTCATAATTTTGCAAGAATTTCTAACGAAGAAAGGAAGAGTAGATGCAGCCCTTATCCAAGTCCACCTTGCCACATTGGTTCTGAAGTCTGCCAGTATGCAGACTATTTACATCTGTTGTGCTCTTTAAACAGATTGTCTCAAAACAAACAAAATCAAGCTTGAACATCTATTTTGTTGCTACACAATGATGATGTGAGCTTTAGATAGTGTGTAAACTCCAGAAAACAAACTTCAGGGGGGGGGGGGGGGGGGGGCTTTGTTTTTGGTTTGATTTTTTTGGCGAACACGATCCGTGCAAATTTCTGGAAACAAGCAAACTAAGAAACACTTCATTGGCTTGATTTAATATCGGGATTTTTGAGTATTTGTAGTTACAATTTGCTTACAGAATAAAGTCAACAAATTGTTTTGAGTCAAAATACTCTATACTGATTTTATGCTAAAACGGAAAGAGAACTAAACTAAAGGAGTAAAAAAATAAACGTGACACTTTGTATGGATTGTTACATAACGGAGATGGGTGAATGAAATATCAGTAGCAAGGTAATCTAAAAGTATGGAATGAAAAGGAAGGATTGGGCTATGTTAGTTTAAGGTCAGCCTAGCTCTGATGGAATCTGCAGCCTTCAGATACCACTTCCTCGATGTAGATTTAATGAACCTAGGATTCCAGATAACATACCTTCCTTCTAGATGTAGCTATAAACCTTGGCTTTCGGATTACATAAGCTTACACCATCAGGTAGAGATTGCCCGAGAGGGGGGGGGGGGGGGGGGGGGGGGCTATTGTGGAGCGTCTCAAAACCGAAAACCCCTTAACAGCAAAACTGATCTATTACTGGAGCACAATAACCCAGCCAGTCAGGACCCCTTCGGCAGGTCTGGAAGTGATGCGCCAGGGGATTGGAACCCCGGGTTAGTAAATATGCTTAAGAGTGGGTAGGGGGTAAGGGGTCGGAAGGGGAGTGGCGTGATGGCTTCTGTTACTCAAGCCTGCAGCATTCCACATAACAATAAAAGGGCGGGAGTAGGTTAGAAGTTCCTTGATCCGCTAGTATCAAGAAAGCAGGTAAGAATAAAATATGCTAACTCAGAAACAATTGTAACTACCTACATGCCCTCTAAAAAAAGTAATTGTTTCTAACCACCAGAAGGATAAGGGGAAACCTTATTGAAGCCCATAAGATATTGAATGGCCTTGTTGATCTGTCTTGGAACACCCTATTTAAATCACCTCAATACAGTACAACAAGAAATTCATACGGTAAAGTTTTTATTAAGCAATGTAAAACACTAGTTGCTAATTTTTGGAATGATTTAACTTTAGATCTAAAATGTGCACCCAATATTAATATATTCAAAATTCGTCTGATAATTCTCCAAAATTTGTAAATGTGCTTAGAAGCATTGATTATTAATTATTGTATTATAAAAACATTCAACCGTAAAACCTTGACAACCAAAAAATAAATCTCAAATTGAAATCAATGGTACTGCTAAGAAGCTTGATTAGTCCCTATTCTACTACTAATACTATTTCCACATGCACTGCTTTAAAAAATGAATTTCATATGTTGGTATTGATAGGACCAAATAAGAATTTAAAAAACACACTATCAAAATAATTTTAAACCCTGATGAAGCAGCAAAGCATGTGCCCTTTTGAATAGGAACCTGTATAATGCAAAAAAGGAATTTTGAAAAAACCCATTGACGCTCATTTCATGATCCAATTTGTAAAAAGACGGGAGTAGGAAGGGGTGGGCGAATCCCCCGCCAAAACCCACCTTTGGAATACATTTCAATCCTACATTTCAAACTGTTTACCATAATTTTGCAAGAATTTGTTACAAAGAGAAGGTGGGAGAAAGGCAGAGTGGACGCAGCTCTTCCCCGAGCCCACCTGAATTCTGCCAATATGCAGATTTGTATCCGTTACGGTCTCCACAGAGATCGTCTCAAAACAAAAATTCAAGATGGAACACATGCTTTGTTGCTATGCACTGCTTATCAGATTTGGTTTTTAGACATGAGTACGCGATTCTTTTCTTCTTCTTCTGCACTCCCAGGCCATAAGGCCATAATGCATAAGGTACGTACGTGTCCGGTTTTCAGTTTTCACAGGTCTCCCCGCTGCGTACAGCCGACACATTCATATTTCGGTGGAGCTCAAAGATTGGAAGATGTTTTTGAAAAAACGGCAGGAGAATGGGCCAAAAAGTAAAAAAGATAGATGATATAAAGCAAAGGTCGAGTCAAACAGAGTGAAAGACAAGAGGAAGTTACAAGCACAGAACTTCCAGAAGGTGGGGGAACTCTTTTTATGAAAGACCCCCAGGTATCCCCACGGGGAGGAGTACGCGATAATTTCTGTAAGCTATATTTTCTCTTGGTAAACAAGGTGCGTGGAAATGTTTGGAAACAAACTGATGACTAACACATTTACTTGTCGAATTAACAGTAGCCGATGTATGAATATCTATTGTTCGTTTACATTATAAGATTTGTCTAAGTGCTTGCGGGGAGAAGGATATTCTGTACTAAAACTACAAAGTTCGAAAGGAGGTGGGGTGGGGGTGGGGGTATGATGGTTTATGCTGCTCAAACTTGCAGCATTCCGACAACAAAAGGAAAGGACAGGACTGAGCAAGAAGGGGTGTCTTATCTGCTAGCAAGAAAATGCAGTAACATTTATTAAATCGCAACTCATAGAAAAAAAAATTACATGGTCGAAACAATTACCCTTAAAAGAAAATAGTTTGATTCCCATTTTTGTTCCACAAATCTTAACAAAATAAAATTTTCCACTTTGTATTGTTATGTTAAGATTCCAATAGAGAACGAAATATATTTCTGATTTTGCATTTATAGGCCTGATGCGAGTAAAAAGAACATTACCCAAATCATTCTTAAACTCTGATGAAATCAACAAAATATATTCCTTTCAAATAGACTCCTGTACATAGCAAAAAAGAGACTTTTGAAAAACATCTTGATGTTCCTTTCAGGAAAACAAATTGAAGGAAAGAGATGGGGGATAGGAAAGGGAATTGCCCACCATAACCCACCTTCGGAATGCATCTTAACCTTTACCGTGCTTCATAGGTCGTCCAAGACCCAGAGATGCACAAATGACTTAATATCTCAGGAACTATTGGGACTATGATAATAAAAGTTTAGGTATGTTTTTGAAACATAGTTTGGCATATATCAGCACATTTTGGTGCCAATGCAGAAAAAACTAAAGTAATAATTAGATACGTCATCTTAACATACTTCTATGTAACGCGGGTCACGGAGGACCCATACTTTAAAGAGCAGAAATATGTCACTGCAGGGCATTGAGTACGAGTCGTGGGAGACCCGCGCTATCTGGAATAGTATAAACACATGAGGACTCTTTGACGAGTATGGGTCCTAGAGAACCCGCATCATCTGGAGAGTGATAAATACTGTTAAAATGCATGTAAAAAATCTGTGGGTACGAGGAGACCCGCATCATCTGGAGAAGCATAATCACAAGCAACATCTGGTAAATGTTAAAGGTAAATTGCAAACTTTTTTCATAATTTCGCAATTTGTAACGACGAAAGGTAGGAGAAAGGAAGAATGGATGCAACCCTTCCCCAAGCCCACCTTGCCCCATTAGTTCAGAAGTCTGCCAATATGCAGATTATGTACATCTGTTATGCTCTTTTAGCGTGTGCAAACTCCAATAAACAAACTTCGGGGGAGGGGGGGGGGGTGGACTTTGTTCTTGCTTTGACTTTTTTTTGGCGAACAAGATCCGTAGAAATTTCTGGAAACAAGCAAACTAAGAACCACTTCATTGGTTTGATTTAATATCTGGATTTTTGAATATTTGTAATTACAATTTGTTTACAGAATAAAGTCAACAAAACGTTTTGAGTGAAAATCGCGCTTAGAGCTTTCATGAATAAGCGCTATATAAATTTACATAATAAATAAATAAATAAAATACAGATTTTATGCTAAAACGGAAAGAGAACTAAACGGGTATAAACAATGAACGTGGCACCTTGTATGGATTGTCACATAACGAGGACTTGTGAATGAATTGATAGTAGCAGGGTAATCTAAAAGTATGGAAGGGAAGGATTGGGCTATGTTAGTGTAAGTCAGCCTAGCTCTGATGGAATCTGCAGCTTTCAGATTTTACATACCGCTTCCTCGATGTAATGAACCTTGGCTTTCACATAACATACCTTCCATAGATGTAGCTCTAAACTTTGGCTTTCGGATTGCATAAGCTTACACCATCATGTGGATTTTGGAATAAACCTCAGCTTTTAAACACGCGTTCCAAGCAGATATTGCAATAAACCTCAGCGTTTGGATAACATACCCTCCACGTATTACTGCAATGAACCTCCTCGGTTTTAACATAATCTCAGTGTACATATTGCGATATACCTCAGCTTTTAGATATGTTCTCCATGTAGATGTTGCAATGAAAACACTTTCAGATAATACATTTACGTAAGCATTTAAACGAACCTCAGCTTTTAAAAGGCATACCCAATATATATTTTGCAATGAACATTTTCTTTAGGTAACACACCCTTCACTCAGATATTGCAAAAGGAAGCCCATCCCATGTCAAGAGTCTGATAAAAAAAAACCCACGGGTCTTTTAATAATACTCTAATTCATTGCATTCGACACTTTCCCTCAAACTTCTGTATTAAAGTTTCTTTTACAACATAAAAATAGGCAATCCCTCTTCCTTATTTTGACTATAAAGTATAATCTATTTCAAAACATTCTGATCTCTCCACTTGGGCTACAAGGCATTTAGGTCGGCTTCCATTAAATCTTTGTAGCAGTTTGTGGTCTTTGATATACCCGAATGTTATTAATCTCTCTTTAGGTTCCTTCTTGCTTTAGTCTGCATTCTACATTTAACTAAAGGATCCCCATATTTTTAATCTAATAATCGTCTGGTAAATAGCTGGAACCAGAAACCGTTACGTTTTGGCCGTCGAATCAGTATTTTGGGGTCAAAGGTGTGTGCTTCGTGCTGTATTACTGGAACATCCAGACGTTTTAGTAAATGTAGTGTGTTGTATACCTGCAGCCAATCCTGTTACTTGAACCGAGGCCAAATTTATGGTTTTAACCAAACGGCAGTGCTGTGGCTCCAACAAATGCCATTTATGTGCCTTCAAGAAAAGTCAATGTTGTGGCCTTAACCATAGCCAGTTGTATGCTTCAACCTACACCAGTCCTGTGGCGTCAACCAAAGGTAATGTGGCTTCCTAAACCACTCCTGTGGCGTCAACCAAAGGTAATGTGGCTTCAACCATAGCCAGGTTTATGCTTCAACCTAAACCAGTCCTGTGGCGTCAACCAAAGGTAATGTGGCTTCCTAAACCACTCCTGTGGCGTCAACCAAAGGTAATGTGGCTTCAACCATAGCCAGGTTTATGCTTCAATCTAAACCAGTCCTGTGGCATCAATTAAAGTAAATGGTGTGGCTTCAACAATAGCCAGTTTCATGCTTCAACCTAAACCAGTCCTGTGGCGTCAACCAAAGGTAATGTGGCTTCATCCATAGCCAGTTTTATGCTTCAACCTAGACCACTCCTGTTGCATCAACCAAAGGAAAGGTGGCTTCAACCATAGCCAGTTTTATGCTTCAACCCAAACCACTCCTGTGGCATCAACCAAAGCTAATGTTCTGGCTTCAAGAGCGTCAAGTAAAAACATCAGTCAACTTAGCAGACTGTGCACCTTAGTTTCCATAGTAAGTCGCATATCTATATATATATGTTGCTGTATAAGTAGAACTTGTAGCCCATAAAAGCCTTCTTGAGACGTACGCGATTTCTAACACCTCTGTCTATACACACGTCTCATAATTATGCACGTGTATCTGACCGAAGGACGTAATTCCTTTTTATAAAAAAAAGAGCAGTCATGGAAATGAAAAGTGCTTTCACCCCACCCCATCCCCAGCACACACTGACAAATAATTTTTTTCACAAATAATAGTTTTGAATGTGTTGCTCTCTCTCGCTCGAGCATGGCAAACATATTTTGCCTCTTATTTGACAAAGAGAAGTAATATAATCCCGGAGAGTGATCCCCAGTTGGGCAACCAGAAGCGCTCATTGGCCGCTTATTTCTAAATTTGTCATAATCTTCAATCGTCATTTCTGAAAGATACTGAAGCAACGCATTAAATGAAATTTCCAGTTAAAAGAAAATAGAATGGGATGATAATAGCTTTAGTACATGATGAATACAGGTTCAGGGATTAATGACAAAGCTGATAGATGGTTAAAAATACACCAGTCTAATGTCTTGTTTGTCATTAAGAAATGAAAAAATAGGGGTGGGGGGGAGGGGGAGTGTCATAGATAGAAAAGGCAAAAGGGCGTATTTGGAAGCATAAACGTAAGGATAAAATAAACAAAAGCAACGTTTGCTGCGGTTCACCATCAGCAGCAATTATGCCGAGCCTTACATGTTAAGCGTAAATGTGCTTAAGGATGCATCATTTATTTGCTTCAAAACACGTGGTTTTAATCAATACCCGTTTCTTGCTTTACGTTTTCTGTTTGCATGCACCCTGCAAGGATTTTTTGATTATGAAAATCCAGACTGTTATTTGATATACACTGGTTAGGGGAACACGGAAGATACCACACTAGGCCTCATCTACATCACCATCAGGGCAAATTTTAGTGTCATCTTAAAACATCGCTAAATTATGCTACAAGTCAGTGGGCCATGTCGTGCATTATTTATGATATTAAAAAAAGATATTTAGCAAGTATATCAAGACGTTTCCTCTTCATTTCCCTTGACTAAACATATATTAAAATGATTAAACTATCAATCTGTTTTGCGTGAACATCCTTCCACAATACTTTTGCGACTGCTTAGTTGCTTTTTTAAGGCTAGAGTCAATACCTGTGTTTTGCCTGTAGAAGATAATCTCTTGGCAGAACAAGAAACCCGTCTGTCTTTTTCCGTCCTTACATTATCTTCCATAGGAGCAAAAATGTCCATATACCACACATTGTGACAATCGTGACTACTACAGCAAAATATGGAACGTCACAAATGTAAACCAAATTACAAAAAAGCAAAAACAAAAAATAATCATGAAATTCACAACTGGTAATATAGCCCTACATTAAGTCAATTCTCTGGATAAAAAAAAGGGGTAATGCTTTACAACAACAAAAACCTTGGGAAAGAAGTCAAGTCAAGAATTTATACATCAACTTCTTTTTCCTTCGTCTGTATGCTTCATGATCATGGACGTTGGTGCCGTTGTCGATGTCTTTTTCCGATGATGGAGAAGTCGTCGCTGGAGACCTTCACTGTTAGTTCGTCTGAACCTTAGCCGTGAAAACCACCGTAGAAAGAAGCGTTGAGTCAAATTCCAGGTGCGGCATGAAGCTCTGGAGTGCTGCTTGTCCGTTACACGTTGTTTCTGCACAATAAACCAAGAAGCAAGTCAGATTTCTGAAACATGTTGACCATGAACTGCTCATAAATCAGTTTGAGAAACGGTCAATATTTTGCATCATCGTAAAAGAAGAAGTCTTTTTACACTGCCGCATGCGGTTCACCGGTGCACCTATGGGAAAATGATATTGATAGACGCAAGACAGAATCATAAAAATAACAGGAAGTAGGCCTACATGAAAAAGCAGTTAAGTCTATGTTCAGTGTATTTCCCCGTTCAACTTATCTGGTTGTGCATAACGATTCCACCAAAAATAAAATGTAAAGAATGTCAAAACGCATTTAAATTCTGTCCTTTTCAGTTTGATGAACACGTTTGGCAAAAAAGCTGAGTTTAGTATCGTCTATGTAATAAACACTGCACTTGTAAAATAACATACCTTCTGAAGAAGCGTTCCTCCTCATCCACGAGTTTCAGCTGTCACCGTCAGGTGTTGTCAATCAGCTGTGGATTTTCAATCCGTATTCTCCAGGCTGCTTGCTGACTGTGCTGACAGTGACGCTCTGGTAGGGTGATGCAACTGGCTGGAATAAACAAAATTGATTCCAATGTTACACAGCTAGGCCCTACGTCAAGAGCATCAAAACATCTGTTAAACCTTATGTGCTCTTGTGGATTCCATTGCATTGCACATCTAACTTGCTGCAAGAACAGATTACCAATAACATAAATGAAAGGGAAAGGGGAACAATTAGCAAAACCGATTAACGTGACGAGAGACAAGGATACAGCAAAATACAATTAACTATACATTTAAATCAGATATTAGATATATTTAACAATTTGAAGTTTACCAAATGCTTAACGCCACGCTGAATCACTTCTGCTCATTTAAAACATTGACAAAAACTGAAAATATACAATTTGTTGGAAATTAATGCATGCAATAGCTTCCAATATAAAGAATCTCGTTTTTTAACTGGCATATCATGTAGAGTTACCTGCAAGGGTGATGATGTCCATCATTCAGAACAGCCTGTCTTGGGTTCAACTGATGTCCAGTAGTCTCCAGGACATGACGAGCCAGGTATAATGGTGAGTGAGGCGATCATCAAGGACTGCATGTCCTGCCATCAGAATGTGCTACAAGAGGTGAATCAACATTGAATTGAATTACAATCAAAATGCTTTTGCACCTCTACTTATTTCAAACATTAAAAAAATCAACCATTTGTATTTTTTACAAATCCATAAACAGCTTGTAATCAATTTTTAAAATGTGTCTATATTTTGGTTACCTGTGGTTCGTGGGTAATGTAAACCAGGACAGGTAATGTCGTGGGTTCGGCTGATGCCCAGGTTGTTCTCAGGACATGAAGAGCCAGGAAGGTAGGTAAGGCAAGGACCATCGAGGATAGGCAAAGACTACCAAGGACGCCATCATGTCCTGCGTCTGGTCCTGTCAGAATGTTACAAAAGGCGAGTAAACATTGGATTACATCACATGAATCAAAATACAGTTGTACTTCTATTTCAAAAACCTTCAGAACCACCTAAAAATCTACCATCTGTAAAAAAAATATGTATAAACACCTTGCAATATGAAATATTTTCCTCTTAAACCGAAATATGTGTGGTTACCTTCGGTTCATGGGTGATAATGTCCATCAAGACATGACGTGTCTTGGACCAAGCTGACGCCGGTAGTCTTCAGGACATGAGCCAGGGAAGATGATGAGCAATGACCATCGAAGACCAGCAAAGACCTGCTTTTGATCCTGTTGTCAGAATATGCTACAAGAGGCAATTAATTTAAATTACTGGATCGCGTGATGGTGTACAATTACAATCGTACAATGTCAGATTTTGCAATGACCCAAATGAATAATCTACGATGAAAGATGCCGTTTACACATGACATAAAGTTAACCCGTACAAGACCACGTGTTTCTGGTCAGTTTTGCAATGTAAGTAATGAACGATGTAATTCTGTTGAAGCAGCACCATTCGTGTATTGCGTAAACCTAGCTACTACAACTCAGTCTTGTTTTTGGACATGGTTGAAAAGGCATGGGAGACGTTGCATGAAAAGAAGTCAATGATATTGCTACGCAAGGGGTGGATACATTGCCCATTTCTTTTATCTTAAATTCAAGGACGATTGTTCCAAATTCCTCGGTCAGTCGAATGGTCACTACATCAACGTGAAACGATTGTATTTTTACAAAACAATACGCAACAAAATTATGTAAAATGTATTTTAAACTTGTTCTAATTATTAACTAATCATGGGTTCTAATATCGCACAAAAAGAGTGAGAAGAAAATTGAACAATGCAACTGATAGAAGAGAACGTGGCATCATGCATAAACAAATGACTAAAAACGATAATCAAATCTGAAACAATGTCCCTATTATAATCGCATTACTAAAATCCATTTCCACTTTTCTACAAACACACACAATGGCTCTGTGCATGAACAAAATCACATGGGATGACAAAGATATTGTCAATAGCTCAGTGTGGTGATTAAGATTGTACAATACAGAAGCAATGTAGCAAACAAACAAAAAACAAAAACGCCAATCAAATGCTGCAAATGTACACAAAAAGCATAAATGTCCATAATATTTACTTTAAATTCTTTCCAAGTCGAGAGCACCTGCAGTTCACGGGTGAGGGCCATCAGGACAGGCCGTGTCTTGGTCCCAGCTGATGTCCACTTGTCCTCAGGACATGACGACCCAGGGAGAATGGCGAGGCAAGGACTAGCAAGGGCACGTTCTGGTTCTGGTCCTGTCATCAGAATATGCTATAAGAGTCGATTAATATCACATTACGATGCACAGTTACCATCATAAAAATCACAATACCAGTTGTATTTGTACATTGCAGCTGATGAACAATCTATAGTGAATGCATACCTTTCATACACAACATAAACAATCACATTCCCACTTTCGGGTGAGTTTTGCAAAGAAACGTATTAAAAGAAACTGTGATCCTGTATATTCATGTATATACTCACAGAAAACACAAAGCACATGATCACGCGCATGCACATGCTCGCATGCACTACCACACGTCTTAAATATCAGACACCTACAACAGCGTTCATAACATTCACATAAAATTAACCAGTCACAATGTTAGCAATAATTCATGCCATGCAACAAACGAGCATGCAGTGCGCAAAAACAGCTAGGCCCATAAAAAAAAGTATTCTTACCCAACAGACACAAACTATCCATTATAAATGAATTCCAATACTTACGTCCAGAACGCTGCTAAAAACGTATTTTCATAATTTAAAAAATCAAATATACGTGGTTATAAGGCAATAATCGCAAAGGCATTATGTACTCAAGACAAATATGCATACCTTTAGTCACAAAAGAAATTTCTTTCCTCTGAACTGGTATACAAAAATAGGCCTAGATTCACAAGCATCACAAGCGCACAAAGGAATAATACAATTATGATCATTGTATGAAATGTGTGTAAGCTGTTTCGTCTCTTCCATAAAAGGCTGTATGCTACTTCAATTAACCCAATTCCTACTAAAGCAAAAGAAATACCTTTTTGACAGCCGATTATGATGAATGAAGAAGCACCTCGGGGCATCAAAGATCCATCACACCGTTGGGCTGGTTACACCATGGGAACACAGGTAGGAACAAAGCTTGATGTGTGCCTGCACGTAGGACAGAGATGTTAAAGCATTGCATGACATGCATCACATCAACAAAGGAAAACATTAAAATGTAAGCACATGGAAGGTTAAAGAAAACAAATGTAGCAGCTCACACATAACAATGGCAAAGTATTAAAATAAATGCAGAGGCATTGTGACAAACCAAACAAAAAAGAAGCATTAACACCGACCAAATGCTGAAACACAAATGCGCACAAGCAAAACAATGCATGGCTTTTAAATAGCCACAAAATGCACGAGTAGTTATAAAATATGTTCAACTTAAAAAAACATGTTCCAAAATTAATGCATATGCTTTTAAGTTATTTCAAAGCCAAGAGCACATGTGCGCGCACACACAGACACATTCTCTCTCTACCTTTTGCTTAACCAAGCTGACGCCTTTAGGTTTCATGACGTAGAGCTGAAACCAAACTGGTAGCCTTTCGAGTGGACTGGGGGGATCTTGGATGTATCTTTTGAGGACTCCATTTCTCTGTGAGGGAACGCAGGATGAATAACTTGCAGGACTGGTCATCGTGCTGCTGGGTTGGTTGCTGCAAATGGACCAAAGTAAAAGCATGTCATGGATTTGGTTTGTTTTTGTTATTTTTAATACATCCCCTTGCAATAAAAATAAATAAAGGTACACAATAAGGGCCTGCACATTGGAACAAGGACAGAGAACAGGTAACTGGTCATACAGCAACTATTTTCTAGGAGCAGGTGTTATCTGAATGTGATGGTAATGAAACACACACCTTTTGGTCAACAGCAGTGGAGCCTGCATTATAGAACCCGTGAAGCCCGTGACGAGGATCGTCCCATTTCTTGTGTAGGGGTGGCAGGATGAACTCGCAACTAGAGGGGAGATCACAGTGCAGGGTTGACAGAGGCCTGCATAGATAACACAATGTTAGACAACGTGAGCAAAATGTTAATGTTAACATACAAGTAAAACAAAGGAAGTGGGGGGGGGGGGGGTCTCAAATATGGAAAGGTAGCTTTGAGTCATGCAGTTTGATGGAACTTTGTAAATTATGGAGTTTTTGTTTAGAAAAAGCACAGAAAATTATTTCGTCTTCTTCCAATATAGTTGACAGTCAGTTCTGACCATTATTTCAACTGAAATTTATATAAGGTATTTATAAAGGTATGCCAATATTTTCTTTTCGTCCCACGTATACAACGATGCATAGTAGGCCCCTAACTTTATGGCGCCATTTGAAAGTAATATGAACTGCCCTTCATTTGTTTTCTGGTGTGTGTGAACATACGAAGGATGGGGGGGAAGGGGGGGGGGGGGGGGGGGGCAGTAGACTTTTGGGGGGCAAACATGCAGATCAACACCCCCTCCTCCATTTCTCGTTTTTGTTCTTTTTTTCAGTCTTGCCTTTCTTACTGCAGATTGAGCACGAAACCTCGATATGCTATCGTTTTCTATATTTAACGTTACTTTTCATTCATTTACACTAAACATATGCGTTCAGTAATACATGTAATAGAAAAGAAAGGCAAGACGGAAAGAACTCAACGAACCAAGACTGACAGGGGATGCTGATCTGCATCTTTACCCCTTTCTTGAGTCTAGTTGATTCCTCTTTATTGTGTAACTAAATCTCAGAATGACTTGAATGATCTATCCTTTCAGCAAAAATGAAATAATCTTGATATAACTTCGTCCTGGAACGATTGAGATGGATCCATTTTGTTGTTTGTCATACAATATGGATTGTGAAAGTGAAAGTGCAACGACTTGGAAAACTGTTTTTTCTTTTTGTTAAGTATGACAACAATGTAGGGTAATATGTTGACAAGAAATCGCATTTAAAAACAAAACCAGTGGGACTTATGTTATGACGTAAAGGAATTTGCGCTATCCACTACTACCAATCCCGTTCGTACCCCTTCAGTCACCCGACACGGCAAGCTTCACATTTCTGTCCCTAGGGGAGATAATTTGACTGAAAAAACAATCATCTATGCTCTTCTCTGTCAACAGTTTATTGTGTTCATGAGTGCAATTAGAGCACAAAACGGTAATACAGTATTCACATTTCTGCTCAACAAGAACAATAATCCGTTGACTAAAAAAGCAATGGCCTACATTCGTTTCTATTACAAAATTATCGTTCTTGGCGAGCAGAAATGTGAATATTGTCGGAACAAAAAATCGATTTGATGACTGACGCTTAAAATGCCTACAACAATATTCTTGCAAATGAAACTAAATTCCCAGTTTCATATAGGCAAAAAAACTTGTGACATGTAGGCTGTGAAATAATTCGGGGTTGCATAAATAAATGTCGGCGACTTCAGTTCCGTTAACGTTTCCGCATGTACCCCCATTCTGGACTGCAACCACCAGAGAGGGATGGGTGATGGGGTGGGCAGAGATGAGAATGGATAAGAATAGGTTCTGCCACGGACACGAAACCATGACTGAAACACCACTGTCGACGGGAAAACGAAAGGCTTAGCTAGCCTTAGTAATCATTAAAGTATTATTTTATGTCGGGTTGCGCGCGCGTGTGCGTGTGTGCACGCGCTCGTTTTAGTTTCTTACGAAAGCCTACCTACCCGACGCACATTCCTTTTTTTTCATAAATCTCACGCTGGATACATGTTGAATCAATTACACAAGCTTAGTTTCTCTTGAAATGTGAAAACAAAAAGCGTCAAAAATACTATGTCGGCTTAGGCTGTACGAGTTTCTATATGGAAAGCGTTTGAATTCAACTCACTACTCACCTACTACTAATAGGTATCTGAAATTAAAGATGAAAACGTAGCAGAGACCCAAAACAAAACAGACCAACTCGCACATTAAATAGTTCCAATGCCGCGGCTGTTCAGTTCATAAATGGGTTTCTTGTGTGTCCAATTGTAACGGGGTTTTTTTAAAAACACTTTTTGTCTTAAAATGTTATTACACACACAATGGTTAACGAGCAATGGATAAAACTTGATAACCATGTTCCTTTTTAAAGTGAAAGGCTTACCTGTCGCATTGTGGTGAGAAAGCGGGCCGAACTTTTTCTTCGTCATTGTCGCTCGGATGCCAGTTAAGAAAAGAAAGTGACACGAACTCACCGGTCAAATTTGGCGCTGGAAATGCGCTGATTGGTTGATAATGCATGCATCCCATTGGCCCATTGGACAAATTGTGTGCATTCCCATTGGTTTTGCGGGGAAAACAATGATTGGTCGTTACACAATACTGGTGTGTGTTTTTTTCTAAACTTTACACGAGGAAATCTCTCTCTCTCTCTCTCTCTCTCTCTCTCTCTCTCTGTGAGCTATGTTTGCCCCTTGCAATTTTTATATAGTCCTACGTGCGATTGTATGTCTGGAAAATATATTAAAGCTCATTGCCCCGCGCGCGCGTGTGTGTGTGTATGTGTGCGTGTGAGAGAGAGAGAGAGAGAGAGAGAGAGAGAGAGAGAGAGAGAGAGAGAGAGAGAGAGAGAGAGAGAGAGAGAGAGAGTGAGACAGATCGAGCGTGCATTCGTACGTGGGCGTGTGCACGTGTGTGTGTGTGTGTGTGTGTGTGTGTTGTGTGTGTGTGTGTGTGTGTGTGTGTGTGTGTGTGTGTGTGTGTGTGTTGTGTGTGTGTATGATGACAGCCAGACAGCAGCTGCTATTCCGGCAGGCTGGACTACAATGTCTTTGTTCCAACAGTACCCTACAGGCAGGTAGTAATACCAGGCCCATTGTTGAGTCACATCGCCAATAGTTATAATGGAATGTTGTTCTATACAGCAACATCCTTCCAAACCCATTTTGTTCTGCAATATTCGTCGTTTCTCACACTGCGTTTCAGTACCTAGGCCTACTGTAATTCGAAGTGGGTAGATAAAGTAAAATTCTCCTCCCACGTATAGAACATAGTGGTTCCACAGAAAAAAAGAGGTGGCCTATTTCAAGCAAGATAGCAGCAAAAAGATAGCTAAGCTACACTCTCTAGTAGGAAAGGTTTTCATGTTACGTGCGGGTTTTTGGAAGATTGAGAACATTCGTTATCTCATAGCTTTGGAAGGTGAACGGGTGGGTGTATGGCCTCTGTATATATGCATTAGCCCTGGGTGGGTGAGACAACAAAAGCGGAGGGAGGGGGTTGGGGTGGGGGCTGCTGCCTTGGTGCCACACTGCGGCGTCAAAAGGTGGTGAGATAATGCAGGATAATTATCTCCACCGTAGAGCTACTTCTCTATGTCAATGTTCCCATTTGTTTCCATTCCATTATTATCGTTGTTATTCTGGACCCCCTATGTAGGCCTGTGTTGCTTAAAGCCAGAATTCCATATGCGCGATTTTAAAGGCGAAAATCGACAGCGATAATCGCCCGCGGTTAAAATTTATCGCCACCAACAATCACTCATTCTGTACACCCATAAGCGCGATAATCGCGACCAGTCAGTCGAAAATCGCTCGCGATTTTATTTTATCGCTTGGTGAAGCGAAAAAATATTTTTGTCGCCGTCGAAAATAGTCTGAAAGTGGATGGAGCAAAATCATCACGCGATTGTTCAGCCAGCATGGCTTCCAAAACCGTGGAGAAACATGTGGTACTCGTGAAAAACGTTGCTTGCAGTTCCGAAGGCGCGATCAGGATTTTTAGCGCGATGTTTGAATAGCGCCATCGAAAATCACCGGCGATTTTAGCGTCAATGGAATTGCAAGCAACATTTTTCGTCGCTGTCGAAAGTAGCGGGCGATTTAAGCCAGCGAAAATAGCGCATATGGAATTCCAGCTTAAAGGTCTTCCTGGTACTATCATTCTGCAACACATACAGCATGATTATGGGCAATGTTTCTCACGCTACTTGTTTACTGTAGCTGTAAGCCTATGTCAGTGTCTGTAAAATTCTTAAAATGGTAAAAACAAACAAACGAACAAACAAAATGCAGACAAGCAGACATATATACATATGAATGTACAACAAACAAACAACTACACGACAAGTGCAAAGTGACATTATTTTATTCACAAGCGACAAAACAAAACTACTGGATATTTCGGCGAATGCGCCTTTATCAACATAGACAAACAAGAAAACAGCGAACAGCAAATATAGCAAAAGGAGCAAAAAGCAAAAAAACATTAAGCGCATTGCAGTCTGTTTCAGTTCTTTGAATTAAAAGATAAGACCTACGGAAATCTATCGTCTCGCTTCGTTTTCAACTCAATTTCTGTTGTTTGTTTTTGTTTTCTTTGGGGGTTTTGTGTGTGTTTTGTTTGTTTTAAAGCTGCACTTCGCAGATGGACCGTATCTCTTTCTTACACACTTCCAGGGGATTACTGGAATTACAATTACTCGGAATATTAGAGACTCTATATAATGATTGGGTGATGTGTTGTTTTTTTTAATCTGTAATGCATGTGTTTATTTGTAGTTTTACATTTAGTTCTTGGTTGTCCATTATATGTTTAACGTGTCGCAAAACAATTATCCTTTCTGTGAGGACATAATATAATTTCATTAATTGACTGATTGATCGATTGATCGATTGATTGATTATTACCAGGCTGATTTCTTACGGCTTTGAGTTAAAGACTGACAACACCCATCTTAGTGCCGGTTTTTCTTCTTCTCTATTATTATTATTATTATTATTATTATTATATTATTATAAGAAATCATTCGGCCCAGCCAGCACATTCAATCGGACAGACAGTTTCCTGTCAATTATGAGCGAGATGCGTCATGCTGCCGTTATGTGCCTAACTAAGAAATCATTAGGCCCAGCCAGCAC
>CM065682.1:41089965-41092465 GCA_017654935.2 Phymorhynchus buccinoides | reverse complement strand
AGTCAACATACAACCATATTTGATAGACTTGCTTTCTATGTTTGTTTGTCTGTTGGAGTCCCTGTCTGTTTGTAATCAAAACGGGTTCAACGGCATAAACAATTGTTTGTTGTCGTTGTTGTTGTTTTGTAATTTTGTTTTATGTGAGAAATTCAGTCAAATTAGCACATCATGGGACTGAATATATTGTATTCAAACAAAATACTTAAACGTTCCCCTCCTCCCCCCCCCCCACACCTATCTCTTCATCTCTCTCTCCCTGTCTCTCCCCCTCTCTCTCTCTCCCTCTCTCTATCCCCCCTCTCTCTCTCTCTCTCTTTCTCTCTATATCTCCCCTCTCTCTCTCTCTCTCTCTCTCTCTCTCTCTCTCTCTCTCTCTCTCTCTCTCTCTCTCTATCTATCTATCTATCTATCTATCTTTCTATCTCTCTCCCCCTCTCTCGCTCCCCTCTGTCTCTCTCTCTCTCTCTCTCTCTCTCTCTCTCTCTCTCTCTCTCTCTCTCTCTCTCTCTCTCTCTCTCTCTCTCTCCATGTTGTGTATAATATTTTATTTATATGACTACTATCTTAGTTTCTCCTGAACATCATGTTATATTGTATTTATACAAATGTAACGGCAAATAAAATTTCGTTCTATTTTTTTATGGTGATTGATTGATTGATTAATTGATTGATTAGCTGATTGATTGAAAAAGGGCCGTAGTGTTCACTTAAGACTCCAACATATGATCATATCCGGCTACTGTGTTCTTCCAAGCATAGCACGGGCACCCAGAACGGTGCCAGCCTAGAAGTACAGCAAAAGGTCAGGGGATCACGTCGTATTTCCGCTCACAACCTAGATACAATATCAGATACGTCGTCTGTGGGGTTGCCACTACCTCTACTATGCCCAGACATCCTCTACTACTCTTTCTCGTTCTTTACTGATCTCCATTCTTCTTCCCATCTAGCTCTCCCAAACACCTTTCATGTTCTATCCCAGTCCCAGTTCTTCCGGTTCCAAACAGACAACATCTGTGAAAACAACGGTAGTGGAAAATGCCTATCCGCCAATGCCTTGAAATTGTACAGGCCTACCTCTTGTACAGGGTTATAACTGGCAGGCTTGAAAACTGATAAAATGTCTCGCAGCAACTACGAAATATTATACTTAACAAACCATCAAACAAGATGGCTGCAGTACAACAAGCATTTGTGAAAACGTCAGATCCCTCAACCAATGACCTCTGGCTCCTATTCAAAACTGTACTGAACGAAAGCCTTGCCAAACACATCCCAACCAGAATCTTTTGGAAGAAAGACAACTACCCCTGGATAACCATCGAAATCCGGAGGCTGGGAAGGAAGAGAGACAGGATCTAAAGGAACATGCTGAAAAGCGGCGATGAAAGCAAGCAAGCCAATGTGGATGAGCTTGATAAAGAAATCCGGAGAGAGCTCCGCCACTCCTATTGGCGATACACTGAGAGCCTGTGTTCTCCCACCTGCACAGAAAATGACTCCAAACATTTATCAAAACGCTTCTGGACATACATTAAGCGCAAAAGGACCACAGCAACTGGAATACCAGCCCTCAAGTCAGCTGGAAAGCTCATTACTGACCCCAAGCTGAAAGCTGAAGAACTACAAAGCCTTCAGCGAAGGCAAGACTTTCTCGGCAGCAGAAGTAGATGTATGATGCCCGACTCACGCGACGACTTCCCCACCATGGACAACATCACTATCAGTACCGCGGGCGTGGAAAAGCTCCTGGCCAACCCGAACCCCACCAAAGCAGCTGGCCCAGATGGTATTGACCCTCGTGTGCTGAGAGAGCTGTCCAAGGAAGTCGCCCCCATCCTTGCAGCCATATTTCAGTCTTCACTGAAGTCGGGAGAGGTACCCTCGGACTGAGAGAGAGAGAGAGAGAGGAGAGAGAGAGAGAGAGAGAGAGAGAGAGAGAGAGAGAGAGAGAGAGAGAGAGAGAGAGAGAGAGAGAGAGAGAGAGAGAGAGAGATATTTCCTGAGTCTAAGAAGGATTAACCTGGGGGTGTCTCAATGTGGCTGTTGCTTATGCTTTGCTAGGCGAATTGGTGCCAAAAATAATTTTGGTGAAGGGACTTAATTAGAGAGAGAGCTACCTTTCCTTATTAGTCTCTAAGAAGTAAGTTATGGGCCTATACAATGAGCTCCTAAACTAGACGGTTCACGATCTCTCTCTCTCTCTCTCTCTCTCTCTCTCTCTCTCTCTCTCTCTCTCTCTCTCTCTCTCTCTCTCTCTCTCTCTCTCTCTCTCTCTCTCTCTCTCTCTCTCTCTCTCTCTCTCTCTCTATCTCTCTCTCTCTCTCTCTCTCTCTTCTTGAAACACGCGTGCGTGTTTGCAAGATAGCTAGGTGCGTTCAATGAGTAAAAGACTACAGTGTGGGTAGCAATACGCGACTGGGTGTGATCAATAGGGCATTGCACCTACTAGTTAATTACCAACTAGAGCGTAGAAACGCTAGATCAACCAGCGACA
>CM065682.1:41077465-41082465 GCA_017654935.2 Phymorhynchus buccinoides | reverse complement strand
CACAGCTAAACGACCATAAGGTAAAGAATTTACGTACATCTGTTATCGCAGATTACCAAACAATCCATTGTCAGCGCTTGAACGGCCAAAACAATGGTTTGTCGTTGTTGTTTTGAGGTATTTTTATTCAAGACATTCAGTCAAAATAAGACGTCATGGGATTGAATAAATTGTAGTCGAACAACATACGTATATGCCTTCCCCCTCTCTATCTCCCTCCCTCCCTCTCTTTCCCTCTCTTGTTTGTGCACTTCTCAATTTGTGCATGTTAAAGATGAGTATGAAAAGTAGAATTGTGTTTTTCCCCGTGTGTATGTGTGCTTACTTCTTAATGTATGCATGTTAAAAATTAGTATAGTTAATAACATTAGATTTGATTTTGTTATTGTTGTGTTACTATATAGGGTTGTTGTTGGTTTTGGATGCTTTGCATTTGTTTGTGCTAATTTCCCTGTTTCATTTCTACTTTTATATTTGTATGTTTTTTCCAGAGGGATGGATGTAAAAAAAAAAGCATGTTAATGATTATTCTATTACCCTCTATAAATAAAATTCATTCAATTCAATTCAGTTATCTCTCCGCCTCTCTCTCTCTCTCTCTCTCTCTCTCTCTCTCTCTCTCTCTCTCTCTCTCTCTCTCTCTCTCTCTCTCTCTCTCTCTCTCTCTCTCTCTCTCTCCTTCTCTGTCCCCCCTCTCTCTCTCTCTATTTCTCTCTCTCTCTCTCTCTCTCTCTCTCTCTCTCTACTATTATATATATATATATATCTATATAGATATATATCTCTCTCTCTCTCTCTCTCTCTCTCTCTCTCTCTCTCTCTCTTCTCTGTCTCTCTCTCTCTCTCTCTCTCTCTCTCTCTCTCTCTCCCCCCCCCCCCCCCACCATTCCCTATCCTTCTCTTACACACTTCCGCTCTCTCTCTGTTTCATTACTAGATGTAGAAGTGATTGCATTAATATGGCTTGCTTTCTTGGTTTTAAACTTGTGCTTTAACAGGCAATGTTACAGAGAACAACTGTTTTACTGTTCTATTTCCAGATCTCTCCCTGGAAGAAAAAGCGTGCTGTCAGCTTCTGGGGCTTTCTCTTCATTCAGCAACAGCTGGAGTTATCTGTGCGTTGGTCAGAATAGCGTGATTATTTGTGGGAGGAAAACAAAAGAAAGAGAAGACGAGCACTAAAAATGTATGATTGGACAGCACTGTGTGGGGCTATGTGGAGCTATGTGACGGTCAGCGGTTTGACGATATGCACAGTGAATATATATTAAACAATGCATTCATTCAGATGCTTGTAGAAAATTCAGAATATTATTTCACAGGGTTAATTAATATTATTATGTACATTGATATTGACATCGTTGCTGATTGTGTTTTCTGACAACTACTAGTATCAGTATTATTATGTTGACCTACTTATCAATCTTAACGAATTTGGTTGAAAAACGTGACCGATTGAAGTTCGCATCTAAAGTCACATAATCAGACTGAAGACAATTGGTATACAATGCTCAATTTCTCCAAATCTTGTATTTAAGCTTACAATCCGCATTACAATCTCTCTCTCTCTCTCTCTCTCTCTCTCTCTCTCTCTCTCTCTCTCTCTCTCTCTCTCTCTCTCTCTCTCTCTCTCTCTGTCTCTCTCTCTCTCTCTCTCTCTCTCTCTCTCTCTCTCTCTCTCTCTCTCTCTCTCTCTCTCTAGCTCGCTCTCTTAAGTTATATTATGTATTTACATGTTATACACTACATACACATGTTGACACATTCGGTCCTTTTCGCTTGGTTTCTTTTCTTTTTATTTCATTTTGAATTAATTGATTTGTAGGAAGGGGAGGAAGGATAATGGATGATATTGACATCAATGCTTGCTATGCTTCATGGTGCATTAAAAATCACAATATGAAGTGTGTGTGTGTGTGTGTGTGTGTGTGTGTGTGTGTGTGTGTGTGTGTGTGTGTGTGTGTGTGTGTGTGTGTGTGTGTGTGTGTGTGTGTGTGTGTGTGCGTGCGTGCGCGTGGTTGCGAACACCGTGTGCGTGCGTGCGTATGCGTGCGTGTTCGTGCGTGTATGGGACTGTTTGTCTGTGTGTTTGACTCCCTATCTGTTTTTGTCTGTGTCTGAGGCTATCTCTTTCTCTCTCAAGTTCTAATTCTCTCTCTCTCTCTCTCTCTCTCTCTCTCTCTCTCTCTCTCTCTCTTTCTCTCCTTTTCCTGACAAATTACTGGTTAAACGTTTTGAAAATGGACATGTCAAGAATTCCTCGTCAAGCGTATTCAATGCTTTTTAATATGGATGGAAGAGGAAAGCTATGCTGGGCAACTGTTGTTAAGAATACTTTGTTTAGCTGAGGCTTTGGTTATGCTTGGATAAATCAAGGTGTGGGCTGTGAAACTTCTGTTATGTCCTTGTTCAACCAAAGAATGACTGACAATTACTTGCGAGACTGGTACAGTTCAGTTATGACTAAGGACACTTACTTAACATATCGTTTGCTTAAATCTTCATTTGAACCAAAAAAATGTTTTGATTTTCTAGACTATAGATGTTTTAGAGACTGTTTAGTAAAATTACGCGTTGGTTTACTTCCAATTATTGGGTCATTGTTTAGACGAACATTTAATGAAACACTTAACAATAATTTTATGTGTCAAGTATGTGGTGTAATAGAAGATGAACAACACAAGTGCGTGCGTGCGTGCGTGCGTGCGTGCGTGTGTGTGTGTTGGGTTGGGTGGAACACATTAATTGGTAGCCCGCCCGCGATATTTTTTTTCGGACTAGAATTCTGTTGCATGACGACTCAAAATCGAGGCTCCTCAAGGGACGTCACTCCTATCGGCTAGCATGTCGAGTTTCGATTTGTGATGGATGTTACACAACTTGTAAACATTACTGGATTTTAGTTGTTCACACAACTCGTAAACATTGCTGGGTTTTAGTTGCTCATGGCATAGTTTTGTGTTAAAAATAAATTATATTGCTGTTTGAATCCTCGATACTCTCTCTCTCTCTCTCTCTCTCTCTCTCTCTCTCTCTCTCTCTCTCTCTCTCTCTCTCTCTCTCTCTCTCATCTCTCTCTCTCTCTCTAGTCTCTTCTCTCTCACTCTCTGCGTGTGTGCGTGTGTGCGTGTGTGTGTGTGTGTGCGCGCGCACGTGTGTGTCAAGTCAAGTCAGTCAAAACAAAATTATCTTTAATGACGATAAAAGAGTAAGCTACAAGCTTTTTTTCATCCTGTCGTCATGAAAAGAAAAAAACATTCTGAATCAATAAAATGTAAAGATCAACAATGAAAATTGGCGTACGGAACCAAAGCACAATGAACAAATATCAAAAACAAATCATACATAAATCATGACTAGCAAATACATTATGTACAGTGTGTGTGTGTGGGGGGGGGGGGGGGGGGGCGTGCGTGCGTGCGTGCGTGCGTGCGTGCTGTTTGAATCCTCGATTTCTCTCTCTCTCTCTCTCTCTCTCTCTCTCTCTCTCTCTCTCTCTCTCTCTCTCTCTCTCTCTCTCTCTCTCTCTCTCTCTCTCTCTCTCTCTCTCTCTCTCTCTCTCTCTCTCTCTCTCTCTCTGAGATAGGATTAAGTTTGATTTTGTCACATATGTGTTTCTTCCTATATGTGTGCACGTTAAAGATGAGTATGTAGAATAGGATTTGGTTTTATTTTGTCATGTATATGTGCTTACGCTTTGATTTGTGCATGCTAAATATGAGTATCTATAGTGGTCTTAGGCTGGATTTTGTCATACATGTGTATTTGTTTAAATTTAAATTGTGCATGTTAAAGACGAGTATGTAAAGTAGGCTTAGGTTTAATTTTGTTAATAGTATGTGCTTAGTTTTACTTTTATGCGTGTTAAAGATGAGTACATAAAGCAGGTTTAGGTTTCATTTCGTCATTGTATGTGTTTACCTTTCAATATGTGCATACACATTCTAAAAATATGCTTTTGGTTTGCTTTTGTCACGTGTGTGTATTTACTTCTTAATGTGTGCATGTTAAGTATGAATAATGTAATATAGGAATATGTTTGATTTTGTCATGTGTACATATATTTACACTTAAAATTGTGCATGTTAAGATGAGTAGGTAAAGTAGAACTAGGTTTGACTTTATTACGTGCATGGTTTCCGTTCAAATAAGTACATTTTTAAAGATGAGTAGGGGAAGACGGGGTAAAAAGCGCATGGGCGGGTAAGAAGCCCACCCCAATTATCTCATGAAATAAAGCCGGAACATTTCAGTCAAATTTGCCCATGAGACGAATGCTAGACATTAACGCTCGTCTCATGGGCAAAATGAGACTGAAATGTGCTTCATTTCATGAGATAATTGGGGTGGGCTTCTTACCCGCCCATGCGCTTTTTACCCCGTCTTCCCCTATGTAAAGTATGATTAGGATTGGTTTTGTCATGTGTTTGTGCACTTCTCAATTTGTGCATGTTAAAGATGAGTATGAAAAGTAGGATTATTTTTTTCTCTGTGTGTATGCGCTTACTCTTAATTTATGCACGTTAAAAATTAGTATAGTTAATAATATTAGGTTTGATTTTGTTAGTGTCGTGCTACTATATAGGGTTGTATTTTGTATTCTTTATATTGCTTTGTCTGTGCTCATTTTCTTTTTTCATTTCTACTTCTATAATTTGTAATATTTTTTTCCAGAGGGCTGGATGTAAACAAAAGCATGTTATTGCTTATTCTATTACCCTCTATAAATAAAATTCATTCCATTCAATTCAATTCAATTCAATTCCTGAGGGAAACAGCCAATATTTATCGAATGATCACGCCGATTTTAGGATTTACTAATCTACTACTAGTAGTAGTAGGCCTATCACTGAGTCTCAGTCGTAATAGGCTTCTACTTTCTAGTCTAGTCAAATATCTACTTTCTTACTTTCTTGTCGGCCTAGTCTTTCAGCTGACATCGATACTTCTACACCTATAGACTTGTAAACTACTCGTTCCACGGACGTTTCTACCGTTAT
>CM065682.1:41029965-41074965 GCA_017654935.2 Phymorhynchus buccinoides | reverse complement strand
TTACTTCCTTCTCTTTCTTATTCCACGGGGTACTCTTTTTTCAAAATCTTTGTATGTGTAGTTTGGCAAGAAGCCAAGCAGTCATGTCGATTCATGAAAGGTATTGCTTACTGCTGACAGCCCATTTCCAAGAAATCTCTCTCAGTTCAGAAATCCGTGTTTCTACAATCGGCTCAAGGCATTGACTCGAAGAGCTACTCCATTTGTGGCGGTTTGAGTTGCTTCTGGTCTAAGGTTGTCTTTCTACTGAAAAATAATATTATTTTTTCTTGCAACTTCCTTCATTGCTAACAGCAGCACACAACACTGAATGTTCGAAGATCGACTTCAAATTTGAAAATAACGCAGGTAAGTCGGGGTAGATGAATAGAAAATTTAGTTATACCATTCATAGACATGTCATTAAAGTCAGTAAATGTTTGTGGTGTCTCTACTTCGCCATTCTTGCTATAGGCCTAAATCTCTGTTTTAAGGTTTTGATTTAATTGTTTCCTTTAAAAACATATATCATAATCTAAGAATTACCGTTTATTGTGGATGGTACATACTACATTTGAGCCCCATCATCATAATTGCATGCTATGGCCCGAAACAAATATCGAATGCAAGGACCTTACAAATCATCAAATCTTGTGTATTATACAAGATACGGCTATTCATAAACAATGGTCAAATCAATATTGGAGACCGTAATTTTTAACCCGTATATGCCCAACTTTTATTTTCACTATTAATTAAAAGTAACATGTGCATATGGCATTGTATCCATAATCAACACATGTAACAGTCATTGTGAGTAAAACTCAACATTTAGTGATTAAGAAGACAAAACATGACCTCCCATTAATATTTTTGGGGGACAGTGGGTTCGAGAGGGTAGGGATTTTTCATACTTTTTCAAATCATAAAGTAGATCATACTATGACTTTGTTTTGTGGAATAATGTCATTAAACATGACAGGAAACAGTCAAACATCATGGATCTGAGCAAGACTTACATTTTTAATGGAATAAAATATTATATTATGTTGTTTATTCATACATTGTATATTGAATAAAACAGAATTTGAAAACAAAATGCATTTTTGTGACACAGAAACCTAGTATTTGGCCCTTTTGATTTCACCTAATCTGCAGAAAAAGTAAACTGTCTTGGTTTACCAAAGTTTACAGATATTTGAAACGCCCCCTGCTATACTGTGAAAAGTATTATTTGTAAACCCGATTTTAGCATTTTCAGTTGTGTGTGTGTGTCTGTGCAATCTAGTGTCTATGAGTTACTGAATGTGAGATAAAGATCGAGTCTGTGTCTCTGTGTGTGTTGTGTGTATGCATGCTTGCATGCGCGTGCGCGCGTGTGTGTCACTGTGTGTCTGTGTCTATCTGTGTGTGCTGCTATGTGCATGTGTTGTTGCTGGCTGTGTCATTCTTGAATACTATTTTTGTTGTCTGCTGATTGTTGAACACTAAGTCTTGTTGTAAAGCGCTTTGGGCTCATTTGAGGTATAGCGCTATATAAATGTATTATTATTATTATTATTATTATTATTATTATTATTATTATAACAGTCCTTTACTAGTTTATGTTTGTTCACTGTATCATCCTTATAAAAAAAAATCCGTTTGCTTCAGCATGTGTGTGCATGTAAGATTAGGTTCGATTTTATTTATGTTCCCATGTGTGACTGTGTTTTGCATGCTTTTTATTTAGCTTTTTTCCGTTTTGATTTTTTTAAGAGGGCTGGATGCAAAAAAAAGTATGTATTATATATATGCTTATTCTATTACCCTCTATATATACAATTCATTCAATTTTCTCCCCCCCCCCCCCACCCCCCTCTCTGGTTATCCTCTTTTTAAAATGCACAGATCATAAACATTATGGGTTGTCTATTTCGCGAGAGTTATTTTGAACGAAATACGCTCACATAATTATATTGTTCTGTTCATCTGTCTATTTATCTCCCTCTCTGTCTCTTGAGTTTTGGGATGTGCACACACACACACACACGCGCGCGCGCGCGCGCGCACGCACGCACACACGCGCACGCACGCACATTCACACGCTACCGCGCACGCGCGCACACACACACACACACACACACACACACACACACACACACACACACACACACACACACACATACACACTGGCACACATACCCACATAAAAATTCCTAAGGTAGGACACAAGATTATACATTACAGAAGCTTCAAAAACGTCCACAAACAAGATTTCCTCTCAGATCTTGCCAATGCACAATTGAATGCCATATATCAAATTAGAGATCCTGATACAGCAGTCAAAGTTTGGTTGAACAGATTTATATCGGTTTATGACAAACATGCTCCATTCGTTAAGGAAAGAGTCAGACAAGAACCGAAACCACCCTGGATTAGTAAAGCAATTGATGCGGAAATACGGAAATACGGAAATGCGCAAAGCAAAACGCAACTATTTTAGAAACATGTTAATATATATATATAAAAAGACTCATTTCAAATATGGAAAGCCATCAATATATTGACCAACAATCAAGCTTCCAAACGTCAACAAATTATTAAAGACATAGGCCTATCTGCAGACCAATTAAACGATCACTTTGCGAACATAACAGAAAAAGTAATATTACAACAGGTCCAATGAAAATAATCTTTGCAATTTAAAGCAATACCTTAGTTCTAAAAGCATTCGTTATCCATTCATTCATCAGCCAATTACTGTCTTCGATGTAAATAAAAGTCTCTCGTCAATGAAACCATCAGGGACACGTGATTTAGATGGTATTGATGTGAAGATACTACAAATTGCGTGCCCGGTCATTTCTGAAACACTTACCTATTTGTGCAATGTATTCATTGATAGACAATGTTTCCCCCTTCAATTCAAACAGGCAAAGGTGATCCCTCTGCATAAATCTGATGAAACATCTAATCCCTCAAATAATAGACCCATATCCATTTTGTCAGCCTTATCCAAACCTATTGAAAAACACCTTCAAATGTCATATTGCTATTTTAATAAAAATGACTTGCTTCACGAGGACCAGTCTGGTTTTCGTAAAAAGTATTCTTGCCATACTGTCGTAATGCAGCTTACCGACAGTCTTCTAAATAGCATGAACGAAAATAAATTTACAGGCATTATATTTGTCGACTTTGAAAAAGCCTTTGATGTGATCAACCATTCTCTATTATTGCGTAAACTAGATCTCTATAAACTAACTCCGGATTTTCTAAGTCTCATATCATCATTTCTAAGCGATCGAAGACAGTCAGTGTTCATTAACAACAAAATGTCTAAGTTTTTACCAGTTAAATATGGTGTACCTCAGGGTTCAGTACTTGGTCCTGTTTTGTTTTCCATTTATGTCAACGATCTGCCTTGTTCCGTGCAAAGTAAGTGTGAAATGTTTGCAGATGACACGTCCTTTCGTGAAAGTAATTCCAATGTTGATGCTTTAGCAAATAAACTTCAAGACAGTATCCAAAATCTAGTAAATTGTACCCAGTTAAATCACATGTATTTAAATATAAACAAAACAAAATGCATGTACGTTACAACAAGACAAAAACGGCAAAAAATGAAATCCAAATTTCCACCTCTATGTATATGTAAAAGCAAAATCGAAAAAGTAGATTCACATAAAATGTTGGGTGTTATCATTGATAAAGATCTGTCTTGGACTCAGTGATCACACCGAATCCTTGGTAAAAATTATTTCTAGAAAAGTATTTCAATTAACAGAAATTAAAAAGTTTCTGGATACCCATTCTCGTATACTATATTTATGTGCCCACATACTCCCAATAATAGATTTGCATCCACGTTATGGGATAATTGTAGCTGAACTAACTTAAAAGTAATACATCGTTTGTATAAAAAGGCAGTAAAAATAATTTTGTTAAACTGATCCAGTTCTTTTACAAATAATGATTACAAAAACACTTAATATTCTAGCACTACAAAACAGACTATTCGTCAATAAAGCAATATGCATGCATAACATTGCCGATGGAAACGCGCCTAAAAAGGTAACAAATGCATTTACATTCAGCATCCATAGACATAATCACTTATTATCATTTCCTCGACCACATAACAATATTTACAAATCACGTTTTCTTTACTCCGGTGGTGCTTTGTGGAACCAATTACCAAAAATGTTAAAAAAGTTAAAGAACAGGAACCATTTCAAGAAAAAAACGAAAATTTACCGAATGAATACATAATGTCCCCTTTGTGGAATTGACAAATTAACATTCCTGCATATTGCGTATGTATTGTATTCAACGTAGCTATTCTTGTGCTAAGCGATGTCTTGTGTACTGCACACATTAAGTTTCAGGGTCATGTCTTTCTTTTCCATCTCAGGGTGTAATGCTATTACTATACAATGTTTATTGATCATACCACCATATCTTTCTTCCTTGCTAAAAATCATCCCTTTGTCATTGTTAAAACTATGTGACTGGTCCTCCTTCCCCAATTTTCCACGTTTGTGTGGTGTGTGTGTGTGTGTGTATGTGTGTGTGTGTGTGTGTGTGTGTGTGTGCGTGTGTGCGTGTGCGTGTGCGTGCGTGCGTGTGCGTGTGCGTGTGTGTGTGTGTGTGTGTGTGCTTGCGTGCGCGCGCGCGTGCGTGCGTGTGTGTGTGTGTGTGTGTGTGTGTGTGTGTGTGTGTGTGTGTGTGTGTGTGTGTGTGTGTGCATGTATGTACAGGTTTGTGTGTGTGTGTAGTTTGTGAATTGTCATGTTCTGCTTGTTTATTATTTGATTTCTGTTTTGTTATGGATGGCTTGATGTAAACAAAGGCATAACGCAATGCTTATTCGATGTTCATCTGGAAATAACATTTTGACTTTGACTTTGACATACTGGCACACGCACACACGAGCGTTAGTATTTGCAAGATGTGATAGCATCGTTAGGAATGTATTGAAAACATTCCATCACTTTTGATACAATGTTGACACCATTTATCTCCCTTACTTTCGGTACGTACCGGTACGTTACAACCGTGTAACGTACCGGTATGCCATACCGTTTCAAACTCATTCCACGCTATTTTCAGTAATACCGGTTCGTACCGCCAGCTCTATTCATAGGCATGTGTCTGTAAGCGGCGAGCACGTACGTGCGTGTGTGTGTGTGTGTGTGTGTGTGTGTGTGTGTGTGTGTGTGTGTGTGTGTGTGTGTGTGTGTGTGTGTGTGTGTGTGTGTGTGTGTGTGTGTGTGTGTGTGCGTGCGTGCGTGTGCGTGCATGCGTGCGTGTGCGTGCGTGCGTGCGCGTGCGTGTATATGTGTGTGTGTGTGTGTGTGTGTGTGTGTGTGTGTGTGTGTGTGTGTGTGTGTGTGTGTTTTCCTGGAGGCAAGGCAATGCAAATTGGCAAGGCAAATTGTTTATTTCATACCCACTTGGGGCACAGAAATACAAAACAAAGTACACCCATATTTAAACACTCAAACATCAATACAGAGTGATGTCTATACTAATGACTTTCCGAAACGACAAACAATATCAACAAATAGATATGTAACATCATGGACAAACATACTTGTACCATAATAAAAAGAACAAAGCAGTGACATTTTACCCATATAAATCATCGAAAAGAACTGTTTATAGCTGTAACGAAGTGCTTAAGTTTAATAAAAAGTTTGTTATTTCTTGAGGCAAGCGAAGCATTAAATTTATACGCATTTGGTCGCACAAAAAAGTACCGTGGAAGATATCTATTTCTTTCAACATTGAAAAAGGGACAAACAAACAAACAATGGAACTCATCTGCCACATCATGTACATTACACTTTTCACAGATTCTTTCAATTCTGGGTATATTATCATAGCGCAATTTATTTACTGGCAAGTTATTATTAGTAGAGACCGTCAAAATACCAAGTCTGACTCAAACTTCATCATCCCCATTTTATAAGAAATTCCTGGGCAAATACACTATGTTTTGACCCCGAAAAGTAACTAACATTTATAGGAAATTCCTTGTTAAAGTACTTATCAAATATTCTACACGTTCTAAGAAAATAAACCTTCGATTGTATATCGAACCACACATACAGAGTGAGAGCGAAGAGACAGTCAGATAGACAAAGACTCAGACACACATACAATTAGGAGATCATATAACAGTACAATACATGCCCAGAGTCAATTATCCATGACTCGAACAGCCTTCCTGCGAGTGTTAGGCATTCGCCTTCAGCTGCAGCCTTCAAGACTGCCACAAAAACTGTCCTAGTCAAACGCTCATAAAGCCACCACCCCTCCCCCTCCCTACCCACTGTGTCCCTCTCTGTATTCAATGCATGAAACGCTAAATGTATCAGGCTATGTAAATGTGTGCGTGTATGTGCGTGCGTGTGTGTGTATGTGTGCGTGTGTGTGTGAGAGTGCAGAACGTTCATTTATTTTGTTGTGTTAGCGGAGGAATGAGTGTGAGTGTGCGTTGGTGTGCATGTGCGTGCGTGTGTGCATGTGCGTGCATGTGTGTGTGTGCGTGCGTGCGTGCATATGTGTGTGCTTGTGTGCGTGTGTGTGTTGTCATTGTTGTTGTTTTTGTTGTTACAATGTCCCGTTCATGCAAGATATATTATTTTTATGAAGCGCCTAGAGTCCCCACGGGAGATTAGGCGCTATAGAAATTATCATTATTATTATTATTATTATTATTATTATTATTATTATTATTATTAATTATAAGACACCGACCTGACACTGCTAACAACCAGCGTCCATTTCTTCAGGCGTGTAAACTACTCATTAGCACTATGACTTAGATTGTCTTCTGCATTTAAGGGATTAGCAGCTACGTAAGTACAACGTTGGTTGTCAAGTGTATCTACTTTAAGAATATGATGTATTCTCTGGTGATTGATTTAAACCAATCAGAATGCTCTGTGAATCACATGACCGCTGACGTTTACCTCATGAATTTACCTTAGCTGCCATTTGAGCAAAAGACATATAAGACTAAACAAGTTTGTGCGTTTTTTGCTGTGTTGTGATAAAAGAAAAGCTTAGAGAAAACAAAACAATGGAATCTACCAGTCCAAAGTCACCTGATCTGTTTAAATCAAGTCAAAATAATTATCAATCAACATGTACAAGTGCAACTAGCTTAGTGGACAATCTTACTTAGAAGAAAGAGGTTTAAATATACACTTACAGTTATTGACATTGCATCAAGATATAAAGATGCGGAACCATTGTCTCAAAAAAGTGCTACTGCGGTTGCTGTGGCTTTACAAGAAATCTACAGACGTAGTCCATTAACTTATCCTCGCATGATGCAGGTTGACGATGGAAATGAATTCAAAGGACAAGCGAATCAATTATTGTTAAAACATAGAGTATCTATTAAAAGAGGTATTCCTGGCGTTCACAGATCACAGGCACTGGTTGAAAACTTTAACAAACAGTTATCAGAAAGACCTTTTTCTTACCAATACTACAGACAACTTCTTGACAATACTAGAAACACTGAATGGGTAAGATGATTGCCCTCTGTTCTACGTGCTATGAATAATGAAGAATCCAAGATCACAGGACTAAAACCTGTACAAGCAATCAAAACGAAAACATTCGACTTACCAGATTCTCATTCAGCAAGTAACAAACTAATACCATTTGAATTAAAAGTTAGGTATCTTTATGCACCCGGGGAAGCAGAAGGAGACACTCGCATAAGAGCAACAGATCCAATATGGAGCACTGATCCGTATGAAATAAAAATAATAATACAAATGAATCCTCCCATGTATTATTTAAGAGAAACTTATACAACAAAACGACCAGCTCCACAAAGAACCTTTGTTTGAACTCGCGTTAATTTTAACTAAATACTCGTTAATATCGTAAAATAACTCCACTTGTAGGCTCTGCCACAGTGCAGAGTCCTAGACATTGTAGTGCGTCGTACAGCTCACGTACAAATCAACGTCAGCTCCCCATTGGATGCTACAAAAATCAACGCGTTTTGATTGGCTAAAACTCCTCTTGGCCATTAAAACCATAGAAGAATACTAGCGTCTCACTGGGCGCTACAAAAGTACCTTCTTTTTCATTGGTCTAAAACGTTGTAATCCGCCACACAACAACACGTAAAGTTTACTCTAACATCGATTCAGTGCATTCACTATACAGTCTAAATTTTCCTTCCTCATTATAGACGAATAGTAGAAACACACATCACAAGTACTGACAGGACTTGCCCCATCAGGGCGTACATCATGGACGATCCAGAAAGGATCCTGACTCTGTCAGAGTCTAGCTCTGACGAGTCCATTTTTAGTGCAGCTAAGGTCTTCCACACTCCATTAACGTCAATCCCAAAGAGGGATGTCCTAGACACCCCCCAAAGAAAAATAAAATCTAGACGTTCAGAAGAAGAAAACGACAGCAACTCAGATTCCAAACAACCCAAAGAAAAAAAGAACAAAGAAGAACTGAGTATAATGGAAGGGGTAGAGGACCGAGTTCCCCTATCCCCAAACTTTTTCATCACCAACACCACAGCACAAGGGAAGGAGACCTGTAAGGCACGCTCCCCCAAACAAACAGATCAAGAAGACACCATAGAAGACGCCCAACTCATTTGGGGCCCAAAAGATCAGAACCATCAAACAAACACAGGAAAACACAGCTCAATAGAAGAAATAGAAGAAACCAACCAAAACATCGAAATAACATCAGAAACAAGCTCAGAAGAAACAGTAGAAGGGGGGGGGGGACTTCATTCGTGAGCAAGACGAAGAAAACGCCCCCCTCAACAACTCAAAAACCAAGCTCCCCTTGTCTACCTGGAGTCCCCAATGATCCTGGAGGACCTACGCACCAGCGTAGCCACCTTCAGATCACTGGGACCCACAACCAATATGAAAATATTTAGAAACAAAATAGGAGACATTCTCAGCCAGAGGCCACTTTCAGGAAACAGATGGTTGATTGGCTGTAAATCAGCCAAACATCAGCAACAACTCGCTGAAATGACCTCCATAGCATCCATCAATATTAAATGTACTATACCAGAAGTCACCACTGAGGGAGTTATCAAACCGATTCCCCTCCAGGAATATCTGGAGGACCTTCTCAGGTTCATCCCACAAGCCATGCGCCAGAGCAATTCAAAGACTAAACAACAGAGACGGCACAGAATCCCGTGCCATCAAAATCGCTTTTCGGAATCCGATTTTGCCTGCACTGGTGAAGGTCGATGCTCAGGAGTTCCCTGTGGCGCCATATGTCGCCCCAGTGCGACGGTGCCGCAGGTGTGCTCGTTACGGGCATGGACCCAACCAGTGCAAAGCGAAAAACGAAATTTGTACCAGGTGGACATTCCGCAATAGACTACACCAAAATTCCTAGATGCGTAAACTGTGGCGGCAAACACTCCGCCGCCTATCAGGGCTACCCTCAGTACCATCTCAGGCTGAGGGCAAATACTTTCCGAGGGGAATCGTCCTCCCATACAGTGAGGCCATCAGACGAGCCCAAAACAACCTCCAATTAGAAAAAGAAGCTAAAGCCAACAGACCAAACACTCCATTGCCCTCCAAATCATAATCCAGCCATCACATACGCTAGCAGACTCAGAGTTCAAACACCAACAACAAAAGCAGACTAAAACATTCCAGAAACTACAGAAAACCCCAACACTACTGAACCCTCATCCTCCAAAGAACAGGGGTCCTATTCATGGGACGTACGTACGCGCGTACGTCTAACGTACGCGGCAACGTCTGCACTTTCCAGGGAAAGTTGCAATTCATGGGGCCTGACTGACCTAAAACCTTCGGCGTACGGACGAACTAAAGGGCTGAAATTTAGTCAAGCGAATTCGGCAGACTAGGAGCTGTACGTCTGAACTACGGTCGAGATTGGGAGATGCAAAGGCGGCGATTTATTCGGTTTATTGCTAAAATGGGTGTGTATGTTGGCATGAAAGTACATATCTGCGATAGATAAAACTCGTGTAACACTTACAAAGTTGTTTTTGAAGATGATTCATGCGACAGCATGACAAAAACCAAGCCGTCATAGGCCTACGTTGAAAGCGTGCACCAAAATGAGATTGCTTCATGGCGGACTGGTTTAAACAAAGTTTATTAACATAATACATTGCAGTGTACACAAATTATTTTATGAGCACAACAAGCTATAAGCTTATAAGCATGGCGGACTCGCATGTCTCGAGGGTTAGCTTGTGTGTGTGTGTGTGTGTGCGCGTGCGCGTGTGCGTGCGTGCGGGCGTGTGTGCATGCGTCGCATGTGTGTGAGAGAAAGAGGTCATTTGAACTTTTTATTCTGTTAGGCTCGACATAATTCAATTCCACTATTAGTCTATTATCACTCACACACCCTACACAAATTTGTTATTTAATTATTTTAGCTTATACCACATCCTAAATTTGATGCACGAAACTGAAACTCAGACAGAGAGTGTGGAAACAATACTAACTATATCTTATAAGCCTACTGCTAGGCCTAGGCAAAACTAGCTAGGGCCTACATTCCTTTCCAACACACACACACTCACACACTGCCTCTCACATAGGCTAGGCCCACGAACTTACATTGTAATGTAGGTCCGTGGCTAGGCCTAGCAATCTCTGCCTCGCGCACCGGTTGTTTTCCTCTGCGTCGCGCGGAAGAAAGTATAGCGCATGCGCACATGTCAGCATTATCGGAGAATTCCGAAGTAGTTCCGACGTATGAAGTCTAAAGCTGACGTCTGACCTGTGAATCGCGACTACACTGCTCGGATAGTTCTGACGTGGATAGTTCAGACGTCGCGTCAAACGTCTGACGTAGTCAACGTAGCCGCTATGAATTACTCCCCAGGAGACTACTGAACAAAACCCCACTCCAACAACAAGACAGAGGGGGGGGGGGGGGAGAGAAAAAAAGAGAATCAGAAGAAAATCCCACAAAACACAGTCTGAATCCACAGAACAATGAATCACAGAACAAAAGATAGAAGCTAAATTGAAGACCTAGCCTCTCTGGTTCCAGCTGAAGCTGAAGATACCCCCATTGACCCCAAAACTGCACACACCATGGTGGATGTCGGGTGCGCCGAGCTATTGTAGCTGCTGTCATCGTATTGCACTTTGGTCAAGTTCTTCGGGATGGCGACGGATGGGTATCTCTTGCCATCCTGCATTACCTCCGGGGGGTCTCCCCTATTGGCGACCCACCCGAGGCAACGCCCCTAAATAAAAAGGGAATCCTTTACCGAACCCCTAATTCAATCCCCTGAAACTGACCATAAGAACACCTTGAAATTAAATACCCAACTATAACATTTAAACCATCAGTGGCCTCTGGCAGAATGCCTCCTCAACACCTAGTCTTTAACCTACAACATTAATCATTTATGATAGTTAGCGAGCCGGTTTAACCTGCTAGTCATCAGTACTTGTTAGTGCTATTGATTTGTAACTATATTTTTTTACTTGATTACTTCGGCCGAGTACCGTAGCTATTTATAGTAACACCGGCCTCTCAACTTACTCTTCTACTTTGAATCCAATACAGTAAAGAGAACAGATATGGTCTTCTACGACTCTGTTCCCTAACAATTACTCTAAAGTGTAATACTTACCAACTAGCACACAGGAGCTTTACTTAACAAATTTATTGCATTAATACCGATAATACTCGTTTGAAGTTAATGACGTTTATTAAACAATTTTAGCTTATACTAATATAATCATCTAAGACACCCTCGCTGTAGTACTTAACCAATAGTCAGCCAAGTACGCATAAACAAACTAAATATTAACAGTAACACTTAAGAAACCCATTTTAACATATTTCATATACAACATTACTTTTAATGACATCTTAAACTCTTTTAATCGATTTTAACCACAATCTTAGTAATAATACATTAAGGAAACTCTAACCAAGTAATATCTTAACATTTCTTTTAACAACATCGTAAACAGAGTGTACTATAAAATATTTTACTATAGTCATTACTTTCAAGGCCAATCTTACTCCAATGCAATTCCAAGCTAAACAACTTGTAATTTATCAAACTTGTTCTTTGAACAACTAAAGTAACCTATTCAAGACTAAAACTATAGACTTAATCGTTATGTACATAGCCATGTATATATGTACATAGTTATGTATATATAGAACTTATAATATACTTTTTAACTTAGGGCACTCCATGGTCAGATGATCATGTCATGTTAGAGTAACCCTATAGCAGCCTTGTACTGCTATGTATTAAGTTAATGTTTTCAGCAATAAAGTTATTACAGTGAAGCCGTTGTTAATAGATAGGGCCCTGTGACCCCTTTTTGTCGCTCAATTGTTTTTAGGGACCTAAGGCATTAACTTGCCGCTAATATTATATCAAATCATATAGGGCTTTTGCCTCTTTTAAAACATTTTATAAATAAAGCCTTTGAGCACATTATAAAGTTTTAAATGGTAGCCCTGAACATTTTAAACTTAGGTTTCCTTCCTCTGCCAATAAGTCAAAGCAAACTGCTCAAATATCTTTTAATAAACACTTTTATCTCTAAACATTTCAAACTTTTAAAGCTCTGCTCATCCCTTAATATCCTTTCAAATCCCTATGCGAACTACAACATCTGTATCCCTAACAAACTCTTTTTCTGCTAAGATCTGTACAATTCTAAAGGCCCCATATGGCCCTTTGGCCCAAAAGGGCGTTAAACTCCTATGTCTCTCTCTCTCTCACGCGCGCACCACATTTGAATCACAGCTGGCGAGAGAGGTGATTCGCCTTTGTTTGTTCCCTGTTGTGCGAGCCACCGCGAGGCAGAGCTTTTCTGAGGAGCAAGACCCGATCCCTGGGATCGGTTGCTTTCCCTTTACTTACTTTAACATCTGCTTACATTAAGTAAAATTGGAGTTTGTTGATTTTATGATTTTCTGGAAAAAAAATAAAAGCATACATTGTGAAATACAAAATAAATCAAGTTTTCTTATAGCCGTGTTTCTCGAGAAGTTATGGCACTTCGTCGAACGACAGTCTGACAACGCGACATTTCGTCGACACGACAGTTCGTTGACACGATTATTCGTCGACTCGACATTTAGCCAACACAACATTTTGTCGACACTAAAATGATTCTGTTTATTGGAAACAATGCAACATTACGGCAAACTAGCTGCTCCTTTCTACTTGATATACATCTGTCTGTTTCCTCGAACTGTGCCTGAGATTATGCGTAGGGCATCTAAGTGTAAATGTGACTGGTATTCTGTGCAGTTATTCCAAATACAGATGTAATGTCAGCATAGTCGAAGAGTCAAAAACTGAATGATTTGTACATCATTTCAAGAGCTCTTTTGGTCAACTGATAATTGAAGGAGTGAAAACATTAATAATAAGCAGTTATCAATTTGTTCGCCCCATCTGCACTTACATTGCAAAGTTACACCAATATGTTTATAATGATTTTGATATTGAATTGTAGTATTTCCAGAAATTAAATAATAAGAAACTACATTTTCTCTGAACACATTTAGTGATTTTGTCTTTACATGCTTAAGCTTTAGCCCAAGTTTTAGTCTATTATATCTAAATCCGACTGTAACGTTTCATATTTTGTGATCGGGTTTTCTAGTGCTGGAGACATACGTGTATCATCTGCAAACAATCTGATTACAGAATCAATGTTACTGACGATATCATTAATATGTACAAAGAACAATGGTGGTCCAAGGACAGAGCCTTGAGGAACACATTGTTCAATGTTTGACAGGTCCTGCAGTTATTGTTTTTATTTTTTGTTATAACATTTGACAGGTCGAATCATTCACCCCACATAACAACAGACTGGAACCTATGTAACTAACGAACCATTCAAAGAGTGAGCCCCTTATGCCCATGGCCTTTAGCTTCACAATGAGACCCCTGTGCCATACACTGTCACATACATTTGATAAATCAAAGAAAATGGATTGGACTTGCACAGAGTTGTCATAGTTTGTAACTAGAGTGTCATAAATAACTAGTAATTGTTAAATAGTTTAGTCTCTTTGAATGAATCGTGACTGCAACAGATATCAAGTTATTAGTTATGATAAATTCATAAGCATGTTAAGTTCACATTTTTCAAACAGTTTACCTACACAGCTTAGAAGAGATTGGTCGATAGTTTGTACATTCGTCTCTGCCACCTGCTTTTGTGCATCGATGTTACATTTACTATTTTCCAGAGTTGTGGGAATTTTCCTTCTGACAAGCAGCGATTACGAATTGAGTTAGGGAAACAAATATTACATTAATTAGCTAACTGTTTAAAAAGTTTATTGTGAATGAGGTCAGGGCTAGATGCTTTAGTAGAATCTAAATATGTTCAAATGATTTTAACCTGGGAGACGGTGGCATAGTACCTAGATCTGACGTGGACAAACTGTTTTGTATATAACATTGCTGACTCAACTAAGAAGGTTGACATTGAAAATGTGAATGTCTTGTCGTGGTCATAATTATATTGGAGTGTTCTAAGCCATAAATAACATTAAAAACCCAGTCTGTCATCATCATCGTGTTTGTCATCGTCGTCGTCGTCGTCGTCATCAACATCATCATCAACAACATCATCATCATTATGATTTATATATTTATTTATTTGTTCATTGTTCATTCATTTGTTTATTCAACATTTATTTATTTGCTTGTTTATTTACTTATTCATTTATTCATTCATTCATCCTCTGTGTTTTGTAGACTGAATCGACATGGCTTCCGCACATCAAGTCGAACTGCCATCTTCAGATGTAAAAGAGCACAATAAAAGAGTTCTAAAAAAAGCAAAGCCTGGAGATATCATTGAATTTGTGAGAGTACTATTCAAACACGTGGCCATTTACGTGGGTGAGTTTTCCATGACGAACATGATGATGATGACGACGACGATGACTATGATAATAATGATGTGTGCACTTCAACATTTTCAGACTGACTATGAGAGAGAGAGAGAGAGAGAGAGAGAGAGAGAGAGAGAGAGAGAGAGAGGAGAGAGAGAGAGAGAGAGAGAGAGAGAGAGAGAGAGAGAGAGAGAGAGAGAGAGAGAGAGAATTTAATGTCTGCCTAAAATCATTTACTGATTTTGGAAAAACATTTCTTTTGCTTACATTATCACATTAACACCTATAAATTGCTTTCTTTAGAAAATAGGCCATACAGGGAATGTTCATGACAAACTACCTATCTACCTACCTACGCAATAGCTAACGGTATTATGTAGCTTAAGATAGTAAATTAACTCTCTTTCTAAGGTGTCAATGCTCAATGTTTACGTTTTTGGTTTAAACAAGTTTTAATTCAATCCAATTCAAAATATAGTCACAAAAGAATACATTCAGAGCAACAACAAGCTCAGAGCTTATACCGTGCTCCTTGAATCTACAATACACAATCAATTGACTAGATGGAGACTGCATTCAAACAGATTTATAAGTGGTCCATTCCAGCCGAAAAGTTACCATGAAATCAATTTTTACTGGTTATATTTGGATGATTGTAATTAATTGTGCTTGATTGAGAAATGACTGGAAGGCATGAAATAAACTAAGCGACATTGTTTTTCAACACCATGTGACCTGGTGGCCATTTTGAATTTCAGACAAACTTGTAGGGGAGGCCACGCCTCTTTGCTATACACTGTTTAATGGTGATTTAGCTAAACAAATAGGATTTGACTGATAAGTATTTATTTTAGGTAGGATTCTTGTAAGAAGGTCCAAAGTTCACATTGATGCTAAAACAGTTGACTTTCAAAATTCCCGTTAAATGCTATATTGAAAACAAATTTGGTTAGAAATGTTGTCCTGTCAGGTACGTTTTGAAGGACAAGTTTAATTTATAGCAACATGCCTGATCCCATGTTGGTCAAATTTCGTATTTTGCGTTAGCATACCACGTTTGTTCATGTGGCAAAATTTGATTGGATTCTGGCTGCTGTGCTTTGTGAAAACAACGTAACTGACAGGACACTTGGGTAACTGACAGGACAGTAAACAAAATGTACTGAACATCGTTTGTGCCCTTGAATCCACTGTTATATGAATAGACAACCATTTGGATATGGGCATAGATAAAGTGTCTAAAGTGGACTTCTGAATGAGATAAGAGCACATACCATCTGGTCACACAATGGGCTGCATTGCACGGAAGAGCAAACATTGTTGCCACACCTCAGGGCATTGGTCATTCTTTTATTGTTTATGTTACGCTGTTGATTTTTGTTCTCTTTTCATTGCATTTCGTTGTCTAAAAACTAACATTGGAGTTTACAGTTCACTTTCATGTCACCTATTCTCGTAATTTATTTGCTGGCTTAGTTGAACAAAAGGTCGAATGAAATGACGTAGGGTTAAAATGCTATAAAATGTTGCAAACTAAACCTTACGTCTTAAAGTCTCAGGTCACATTTTCAAGGCTGTTGTCATCACCAGTGTTAATTCCTATTCTCATCTCCTTCAAATAGTCAAGCAAAGACCAAGGTATTATAATGTGTGGCTATTACAAGTAGAGTTGAGAACCGGTTCAAAATTCCGAACCGGGTTTTAAACCGGTTTTTTCGCTTTGACCCGGTTTTTCAAACTTTGTTTTTATCAGTACTCACATCAGTAGTTTCACCTATGGCAACACACATATTGATTTGTCAGAATGATCACACACGCGCGCGCACACACACACATTCTCTCTCTTCTTACAATAAAACGACATATTCTGCTTTTAGACAATAGCTTCAGTACACGCATTTATTTTTCATTAAAAAAAGAGTTACTGAATGTACATTAAGCAGTTTATGAAGCCACTACTCCCAGTCCCAGTTATATCAATGATAATAATAATAATAGTAATAGTGAATCATTTATATAGCGCATTCCTCCACCAAATGTGGAGCTCTATGCGCTTAACAACAACAAAAATTAAAAGCAAGAAATTCAACAACAAAAACAAATAATCACTCACGCACATGCAAATAGGCATACACATACACACACCCACACACACATACACGCATGTACGCGCACGCGCACACACACACACACACACACACACACACACACACACACACACACACACACACACACACACACACACACACACACACACACACATACACACACGCACACACACACACACACACACCGTTACCATCACCACCACTCACCCCACCCAAAAACACAATACAAAATACAATCAGTTGAATAAAGCATCAACACATTCTCTCTCTCTCTCTCTCTCTCTCTCTCTCTCTCTCTCTCTCTCTCTCTCTCTCTCTCTCTCTCTCTCTCTCTCTCTCTCAACAAAGCTGACGTAGACATTGCAGTCAAAACACACAGGGGGGGGGGGGGGGGGGGGGGCGAGGGGGGAGGAGAATAGAGTCCAGAAGTAATGTGGCCTAAAAGTTGTGATGTAGCTTGAATAGGTGGGTCTTGAGAGCTGATTTGAAACATTGCAAGGACTGGATATGGCGAATTTCGCGTGGTAAGGAGTTCCAAACTGATGGGGCCGAAAAGGAAAAGGAGCGCTCACCAAACCTTTTTTTTGACCCACCCACCCCCTCCCCTCCTCCAAAAGAAACCCGCAAACAAATCAAAAGTTAGACAAAATCGTACATCTTTTTACTGGCCAGTACAGAGAGAACGAACGAACGAACGAACGAACGAACGGATGTTTAATGCTTTTAAGCTTTGTTCAGGAGAGAGAGAGAGAGAGAGAGAGAGAGAGAGAGAGAGAGAGAGAGAGAGAGAGAGAGAGAGAGAGAGAGAGAGAGAGAGAGAGAGAGAGAGAGAGAGAGAGAGAGAGACAGACAGACAGACAGACAGACAGAGAGAGAAGGAGAGAGGGAGGAAGAGAATATGCATACACATTTAACATCATCATATAATAAAAAGCCAAGTGTGTGTCTGTCTGTGTGAAACACAAAACGGGCCTTATAACTCCGCCGTTTTTCGACCGAATCGCTTCCAATTTGCTGTGAGCCCTAACGGGGCGATGGCAATAGCAACCGAGGCGCGGTTTAGCAAATGGGCGAAATGCGTATCCGCCGGCCTCTTGGCGCCCGTATCTCCGGTATTTCTGGACGGATTGCCTTCAACTTTGGCAGGTACATGACTGGGGACGGTGACTATCGATGTGCCAAACCGGAAGCGAATCGATTACGAAACGCGCGCGATATATGCCGCTTAACCTTTTCACGAATAACTCCGCCTTTTCTGAACCGAATCGCTTTCAGGCTTGCTGTGGCCAGGGCAAAGCCTGGCATCAAATTTGAAGAGAATCGGGAGAGTGCGTCACTCTCAGAGCAGCGCCAACGGGAAACAGTGCCTTATAACTCCGCCGTTTCTTAACCAAATCGCTTCAAATATGCTGTACTCAGTGTTACCAGTACTTGGCGTTACCGTTACTAGGCGTTACCATTACTAGGGAGAGTGCATCACTCTCAGAGCAGCGCCAACGGGAAACGGGGCCTTATAACTCTGCCTTTTCTTAACCGAATCGCTTCAAATTTGCTGTACTCAGCGTTACCAGTACTTGGCGTTACCGTTACTAGGCGTTACCGTTACTAGAGAGAGCGCGTCACTCACAGAGCAGCGCCAACGGGAAACGGGGCCTTATAACTCCGCCGTTTCTTAACCGAATCGCTTCAAATTTGCTGTACTCAGCGTTACCAGTACTTGGCGTTACCGTTACTAGGTGTTACCGTTACTAGGCGTTACCGGTACACGGCGTTGCGCTAGTCTGAATAAAATACAGTGCCATGGCAAGGTTATGTCTATTTATTGATAAGAAAAAGCGAGTGTGTGTGCGCGCGCGCGCGCGCGTGTGTATGTGTGTGTGTGTGTGTGTGTGTGTGTGAGAAAGAGAGAGAAAGACAGACAGAGCGAGAGAGAGACGGACAGACAGAGAGAAAGAGTGAGACAGACAGACACAGAGAGAGAGAGAGCATGTGTGTGTGTGTGTGCACACGCGCTCGCATGTACGATCATTCAATCACTCTTTTTTTTACTTCAGGACGAAATGGCTCCAAATGTGTGACTTGCCCTTTTACTTCGGGTTCAGTATCGTAGTGTAATCATCAGCCATATTTGCACCTTACACCACCAGACAACTAGAAACAGCTGAGCTTTCAGTTTACAAGCACCCAATCTGCATTGAGATTCAGTGTTGTTCTTAAAAAAGAATTCTAAGAAATACTTACTTTCGGTTTGCAGTTAAAGAAACGGTTCACAGCAACTTAAACCAGTTTTTGGAAGCGCGAAATTTTAGCACCGGTTTTTCGGTTCAAACCGTGTTTTTTCCCCACCTCTAATTACTAGCGTCCCTTACCGTGATTGATATGTGCATTGTTGATTCGTAACATAAATGTTTTACTAACAAAAATTACAATGTAGGTATCTTTCAAGGTTTCGATCAATACAATAATAATAATAATAATAATGCATAGTATTTATATAGCGCCTTTCTTTAGAACTAAACTGTATGTGTCAAGCATTTAAAACAAATTATGGATTTGATTATTTGAAAATAATACATTTTCAAGCATATTACATTATTTTTGTAACAATATATACCTATGCAGTTGTTGCTAGGCAACAACGGTCACTACAGCCCTCAAATCAGTTGTTAACTAGTGCACATCTTATCCACTCAACATGAACTAACCACACACAGAAGCATTGGTTAGTATGAAATGTGTATCAATGTTTGACTAAGAGAAAACAAATTTATTTTGGAGGTCCAAAAATGTCCTGTCAGTTACGGGAAGGTTGTCCTGTCAGTTACGACGGAAAACGCGTTTCAGTTAAGCACGAAGGAACAACCTTCATACAAATTTTATGTATACAAGTTGTTCATTGTGTTTACTATTCATTTTAGTGATTTCTGTAAAGCGCTTAGAGCTTAAAGATTAGGCGCTATAAAAGTTGTCTTAATAAATAAAAACATTGCTGACAATAGTGAAGTTTAACCCTTTAGACACTCAACAGTGCTGATCTTTTGGACATTTGTCATCAACTTTCACAGAGTTTAACAGGTTTTTTTTATCTAACCGAAAAACGAGGTACTTGTCATGTCCTCTCAGTTCCGAGTTTTAAATGTCAGTTATTCTGGAGACGTTTTGTGTAACATCTACATTTTTGGTGGTTATTTTGTTGTGCTTTAAAAGAAACCAATTTTATTATGCTTGACATTCAAATGTGGTGCAAAGAGCAACCGGTTTCCTTAAAAATGGGTTCTGAAATTGCCCAATAATGATTTTTTTAAAATGAAGACATTGTTAAGCAATCCTGATCACACACATTTTTCACTCTTTCCCCATGGCAACTCAATGATAGCCACTCATACGATCACTTGCATATCACTGTGTTGCCATGGGGAAAGAGTGAAAATTGTTCACGTGTATTGAGACCATTAATTAACGTAACTTCACTGAAGAACTACTATACGGGAGAGGAAATGTGGAATGAGGGCTTTTCCGCCTATTGTTTGCATAATCTTTTAGATACCTACTCCGTTTGACTAGCAACATAGCTTTACTGGTGCTCAGCATTATTTTATTACACCTTTCTTTGTCTTTCTTTTAAATAACTGCTGAAGGCATTCCTATTTATTACGTTTTAAAACGCTTTTATTTTACTGAAGTGATTACTTGCAGCACTCATGTTGCTCTTTGTGTTCTTCATAATAATCTAAAAAAAACTCTGTTTCTCGTAGGTGAAGGTAAAGTGATCCATCTCACTGGTGACAGTGACTACTCAACCAGCACCACGTCGTACTCTGCTTCATTAGCCAGTGTCAGCAGTGGTGCCACAAACAAAGCCTGCGTCAGAGAGGATGACTTCTGGGATGTGGCAAATACAAGCAAAGCCAATATTAACAACAGCGGTGATTCCAAACACGGGTCAATTCACCTTTTTTAACTGTTCTATTTGTCACTCTGTGTGTGTGTGTATGTGTGTGTGTATGTGTGTCTCTATGTGTGTGCGTGCGTACGTGTGTGTGTGTGTGTGCGCGTGTGTGTGTGTGTGTGTGTGTGTGTGTGTGTGTGTGTGTGTGTGTGTTGTGTGCGTGCGTGTGTGCGTGTGTGTGTTTGTGTGTGCGTGTGCGTGTGCGTGTGTGCGTGCGGTCTGAGGTGACATCAATTCAACATAATGTATGCTTGCTCTCTCTCTCTCTCTCTCTCTCTCTCTCTCTCTCTCTCTCTCTCTCTCTCTCTCTCTCTCTCTCTCTCTCTCTCTCTCTCTCTCTCTCTCTCTCTCAGCTGTCCAATTCTTTGCCTGTAAAAAACCCTGTTAAATGTTAGTCCTAAAACGCCAAATGCAATGGTTTATGGCGAGACAGGTCGTTATAGTCTTTATATAGACAGTACACTAAGAGCACTTAGTTACTGGTTATCTTTACAGCAGATGGAACTGAGCAGAATCCCCAAGAAAGCCTATCTCTCCTTGACAAATAGCTTTATGAACATCACCGAGGGTAGAACAATACAAAATAACTGGGCTTACGATATAAAATGCTGTCTTGATAGATATGGGTTCTCTGATGTCTGGTTAGCAGGATTGGGTTAGTAAGCTTAAATCAAGTGATCGCTTCAGTAATTACTATTCATTCAAGTCTCTCTTACAGCCAGAATCCTATTTAGCCTACTTAACAGTTAACAAGTTTAAAATACATTTTACAAGATTTCGTCTTGGCATAAACGACCTGAACACCAATATTAGATACAAAGAAAATGTTCAAACATGCCCATTCTGTAGCCAAATTGAGAATGAACTGCATTTTTGTATTGAGATGCAAAGTTTATACTCCTCTCAGAGAAAAATGTATATTGAAGCACAGTTTTCGAATGTTGATTCTATCGAACTTAAACAACTACTTGCGAATGATAACATATATATTACTAGAGATATTGCTATGTACATCTACTATGCACTGAGGAAAAGAGAAGAACTCTTGCCTCAGATGTAATAAGCAACATTTATGATTGATTCTATTAGTATATTAATTATTATACATTTATTGTCATTTCAGTTTTTGTGTGCACCGCCTATGTTATAGGCCGAAGGCCTGAAACATTAAAATTGTGTTCAATTGTGTTCTCTCTCTCTCTCTCTCTCTCTCTCTCTCTCTCTCTCTCTCTCTCTCTCTCTCTCTCTCTCTCTCTCTCTCCCTCCTCTCTCTCTCTCTCTCCTCTCCCCCTCTCTCTCTCTCTCTCTCTCACTCTTGGGTGCAACATGTCGACAGAAGACGTATGTTATCAGCGAGCTGTGTCTTCTTCTGCAAATTTCAACATTCAAGCAATGACAGCAGAGGCACTGCTGCACCATTAGCTCATAAACAGGAGTCTGTTTTTCGTTCTGTGTCAAACCTGGATGTAGCTCAGCAGGCATTTGATGTATCTACAGAGAGAAAGCTTAAACTGGTTATAATCTTCGTCTTCGTGCACGTGCTAAGCCTTCTGTGGGTGATGGTTCTAATCAGTCTGATAATTGTGCTTCTGGTAACTATGTACATGCTAGCCCACAGAGAAAGCAGTCAAAGCAGCCTGGCAGAGGGCGTGGACGTATTTCCCCTCACTCACAACCACGTATTGAGTCCCTGTGTCCAACCCCTAGTTCTACCCAGAAGGATCGGAGAAGTACTGATGAGTCAGACGGGCAGGAAGGGAATCCAAATGGTCAGAAGGGTTTAAGGGGTCAGAAAGGCAGGGAAGGGGGGGGGGGTAAGAGAGGTCACGGGGATGAGACTGAAGGTTTGAGCAGTGGCTTTCTTTTGGTGGGTGGTACAGAAATAGAAACTGACAGGGAAACCAATGACCATGATGACCTGTTTGTTGATGCTGACACCTAGGATAAGGCCAGCCCCAGCTGAGTTTTTCTTTCATGCTGTTTAACATTGCAGGACTTGTACAAAAACTCAATGATGGAGATTGGGTTGAATATGTCAATGGGCTTGACGTTGTGGCATTGACAGAAACGTATATAGACAAAACATTTGATATATTACATGTTTTTCCCAGTTTCAAAACTTACATTACACCTGCTTTAAAAAATATCTCACCATGATCGTAGGTCGGGAAGTGTGATGGTATTGATCAAAAGGCATTTGATTTCGTTTGTTAGAGAAATAATGTGTGACTGTGATATTGTTACATGTCTAAGCATATCAAAGTTACTGTTTGGATGTTCTAAGGATATACCTTATTTTCCAGTGTATATTCCACCCTATGATAGTCCTTTCTACAACCACGTTCAAATTTACTGTCTTGTACTTAAAATTGAAAGGCTCATAGGAGAGACACTAACCACAGAAGATTATGTGCATTTGCTCTGTAGTGGAGACTTTAATGCTAGAATTGCTGACTTGCAAGTTTGTCATACATCTGGTGATGAAGCAAATTAGTTGGACATTTTGTTAAAATAAGAAATCAGCGTTTGAAGGGAGCCATCAATCTTCTGACAATGGTTTGAATGATTTTGGTAAAAAGTTGCCTGATTTACTTGAACATTCTGAGAATTGAATCACTCTGGTGGCTTTGAATAATAAACTTACTAAATGGGCAGAATCAAATGGTAAAATCTGTGAAGCACAGGCGGGGTTAGGAAAGGTCGATCCACAATTGACCATATATTTACATTGAATTACATTGAAAAATATTTAGCCCAAAAACAAGAAACTGTACATAGCCTTTATTGATTTTAAGAAAGCTTATGATACTGTCAATTGTAATGTCCTGTGGTCCATTCTTCTTCATGCTGGTATTAACAGTAAGATGTTTAACATGTTAAAAGCTATATATTCAACAGTAAAAGCATGTATTTTATGTCATAGTCCCAGTGGTCGTTCAAGGTTCTTTGAGTGCAGAACTCAAAGTTCTTTGAGTTTCTCTGAAACAGGGTTGTGTCCTTATCCCAGTCTTGTTTTCCTTATTAATCAATGAACTGGCACACGAAATAATAGTTAATGGTAAGCATGGTGGTCGAGCTCTTTCTTTTCTTATTTGCTGATGACCTAACTCTTTTAGCGTCTTCAGTAATTGGACTTCAGCATCAATTGAATATTCTACAAAAAGAGACGGAGAGGTTGCGGTTGACAGCTAATTTAGATAAGTAAAAAATCATTGTATTCAGGATGGGTGGTTTCTTCGTTCAAAATAAAAATGGGTTTTAATGACAGCCCTTTAGAAGTGGTTAACTCTTATAAGTATTTGGGCCTTATTTTCTCAACCAGACTCAGTTTATCACAAGCTATGGATGAGGCCAGAATAAGAGGGGAAAATGTACAAATTATATCATGTGTACCTTCAAAAGAGTTGGATGTAACTCACCAGCTGTTTTCTTTAAACTGACTCTCAAGGCAAGGCAAGGCAAATGTTTTATTTCATACCCACTTGGGGCACAGAAATATAAAACAAAGCACACACATAGTTAAGCAATCGAACATCAAAACGGAGTGACGTCTATACTATGAAAAACGACAAGTAGATATCTAAGACAAATATACCTATGCCATATTATAAAAAGACAAAACATGTGAAATTTGTCCAAGTTGTTCACTTGCTTATGTACGGGGCTGAAATGTGGGGTTGCAATGCGCGGCAGCAAATAGAACAAGTACATCTGTATGCGTGTAAAAGAGTTTTACATGTTAGGAACAAAGCTATTAATGATGTTGTTTATGGTGTACTATGACGTTTTCCTTTGTGTTTAGCTGCTGTTGTCAAATGCATTAGGTACTGGCTTAGATTATTGAAACAAGCAGACGACAAGTATTCCATTAAATCTTATAAAATGTTACTGTCTATGCATGAAAAAGTTACGCAACATGGGTGACCCATATTAAGAATATTCTTTGAGAATGGTTTCGAAGATGCTTGGATTTTAGGCTTTGGGAATGAAATAGAGTTTTGTAATGAGTTAAAACTTAGATTGTTTAGTAATTTTTGTTTCGATTGGCGAAACCATCTTGACACTGGTCCACGGTTATCCTGTTATCCTGTAATTTAAACGTGATAGGCACGGTGGTAGAGCTTTTACATCATCAGCAGTCAAACTCTGGAATTCATTGCCTTCTGCTGTCAGACATAGTCAATCTTTAGCATCGTTCAAAACAAACCTGAAAACCCATCTGTTCCGGCAGTCTTTCCAATAACACCCCCATCTCCATGTGCACGTGTGCGTGTGTGTGTGTGTGTGTGTGTGTGTGTGTGTGTGTGTGTGTGTGTGTGTGTGTGTGTGTGTGTGATTGTGCGATGTGTGTGTGTGTGTGTGTGTGTGTGTGTGCGTGTGCATGCGTGTGCGCGATGTATGTCCGTATGTTTGTATGTATGTAATTTGTGTGTGTGTATGTGTATGTATGTACTTTGTGAGCGTGTGCGCGAATGTGAGTGTGCGTGCGCCCACGGCCGCACTTCCAAGCAGGTGTGTGTGTGTGTGAGTGTGTTGTGTGTGTTCTGTGTGGGTATATCTGCTTGCATGTGTATGAGTGTATGCGTGCGCAGGAGAGATTGTGTTCGCTAGAGGGGGGGGGGGGGGGGGGGGAGGAGTGTGTGTGAGTATGTGTCTGTGAGTGTGAGTACACGTGAGTGCTTTGTGTATGTGAGTGCGCGTGTGTGTATGTGTGTGCGTGCGTGTGCGCGTGTTTGTACAAGTGTATGCTTGAGTAAGTTTGTGTGCGCTTCAGTGAGAATGTGTTTTCTGTGTGTTTGATGAAATGTGTGTGGGTATGTTTGTGTGCAAGAACGCGTTCACGCTCGTGCGTGCACGTACGTGCGTGTGCGTCTGTTTTGCGTGTGTGAGTGTTTCAATACTGATTGTAAAGCGCTTTGTGCTCGATAAAAAGCGCTATATAAATATCCGTTTATTATTATTATTATTATTTTTTGTAGACTAAAACATTAATTTGAAAGAGAGTTATATTTGGATGTCTTGTTTGGCGATGTGTACAGAAATATCTTTGCACAATTTAGAATGGGTGTATCTCAACTGAATATGCACAAACGCCGCTTCTCGCCAACCTTAGAAAATATTAATTGTCCACAATGTCCTAAAGCACAAGAATCCGAAATCCATTTCCTCCTTCATTGTCCTTTATATGATCAGACTAGAGAACAGTTTAAATAAAAAACCAATAATCGTAAAAACTATGAGTCAAAATTGATAACTATAATTATTGGCAAGTACTTCGAGACATGAAACTGTACGCGTAGCTAAATATTTACTGGCATCTTTCAAAATTCGGCAATTGTATTTTATTGAAAACAATGCAAATTGTAACAACATTATAACCTTCGTATTCTTAAATATTCTGTGGTTTATGAATTTTCTTTTCGTTTCATTGTATGCTTTTATTGATGTGGATTTAATCATGTGCTTTTGTATTTCAGGTATTGTCGCACTATAATTGTAATGTATTGGTTAATGCTGTATGTGTTTCCCCCCATGAGAGGGGCTGTAGGCCCAAACTCATTACATGTTTGACTTCCGACGTCTCTCTCTCTCTCTCTCTCTCTCTCTCTCTCTCTCTCTCTCCTTCTCTCTTTATACATGGCTTTCAATTGTATATTTTAAGTTTCCTTTCAAATAAAAACAACATTGTGACGAATGTTCCTTCTTATGTTTTTCAGAGCCCTTCCTCCAAAAAAAATAGTGGAGAACGCTCGGAAGCGCTTGGGTGAGGAAGAGTACAACCTGCTAACTGCCAACTGCGAAACATTCGCCAACGAGTGTCGCTATGGGGTTTCCGAAAGTGGCCAGGTATACGATGCTGTTCACGCTGTCACTTCTCCAGTCTCCTTTGTTGTCAGTAAAGTTTACCAGTGACAGACATGTGGCCATGAACACGAACTATGTATTTACTGTTCGTTTCATTGAAGCTGAAATCCAAGCTGTGGATGTTATTTCTTATAGTGTTTTTTCATTCGAAAGGTCCTGGTGAAGCTTAACTATTGAAAACTTGAAACAGCCCTTCTTTTCGACAGCTATTTTAGCTTATTGTGAACTTTGCAAACGGGCTCCACAATATTTAGTCAAGTTTCCAGCAACTCTTTGTGGTGTTCTTTTTTTTATATTAAGATTGGTTTTGGTTATCGAATTGTTCGGAAATAATGAAGGGGAGTAATTTCATGGTGTGTGGGAGTGATCTTCCCTAATTCAATCGGGTAGACTTACATCACTTAGAACACCGTGCGTCATTCTAAAATTGATGTAATTTATAGTTTACGTCACATTTTGCAATTCTGTCAGTTTGTGAATACTGGCCGCCCCTCATTTTTCTAAAAAAATGTTTGCAAGTCGCTGACTCGCATCCTGCGGTTTCAAGCTTCGACGCCATGCCGCCATGGTTGCTATGGTTTTGACCGAGTAAGTCGATTTTCACAAAGTGCTCTCCCCTAGTTTTTCTCTCTCCGAAAATCACCTATTGAAGGGCTCATCTTTTTTAAAATCAGAATTCTCTTTTGCAATGCCTAGGCCAATTGGCAAACAATCAACCAAAGCTGTTACATTTTGGTCATTTAACCAGTTCTTTGTTGCATGTCTAAAGTCATTATTCTCATGTCAGAACAATTTGACAATTGCCTATTATAAGGAAAACGCATTCCGTAATTTTTACATTAATTTCATTAATTTATCTTTTCTCTTTTTGTGTGTAAATAAATGTACAGGAATAGAACCACATGTGGATATTGGTACGTTGTTAGAAAATAAATTAAATAAACAAAACGGTCAACCTTTTTCAACTCTCTTTAAACCAACAAGACGAGAAGAATTTATAAGAATAAACAGATTATTCTGCTTAGTAGACGAAATTGACCCAAAAAAATTATAGTTAGCTTAACATTAATAAATAAAAAAATCAAACATTTTAGATGAATACTTCCTTTTCATTTCCACATTTTGATGCGTATGTGTTTTTTGTAAATAAAGTTCATTATTAGTCGAACAGTATTTGCGACTAAGGTACACTTTTATTACCTTTATTCTTTCCGGATAGTTTGAGTGACTATGACGCATTCTCTTGAGGTGTAAACTTGTAGTGTTATAGAGAAGACTGCGTTGATGTGAACCTTCATTCAGATCGTATTTTTGATTGAACACGCGTATGTCTTTGATTTTATATCTTTTTATAGCTTTACAATTGTATTTCCCTTTTTATTGTCCTTGCTGGACATTTATGTTCCTGTTACTATGACATATCATTTGTATATGGATTGTGAGTTGTGGTGGGTGTTGAATACCCGTAGAGGGGAGGGGGAGGAGGAGCGGGAGAGGGGGAGGGGAGCAGGGGAGGGAGGCAGGCACGCGCGCGCGCGTGTGTGTCTGTGTTAAAAAATAAATTGTGGGTTCTTAATATTTCAGCTAAAATGTGTGCACTAGATTCCACCAGAGTAAAGGAAACTAGTATAATATAGATTTGTAGAGGTTATTTCTAGGTCTAGGAACAAAATAACAAATGATTATGTCTATGATGATTTTCTTTAAATGAATCTATGAAAGAAATAATTCTGAGCATTTCCGTGTATGATATTGTGCATAAGTAGTGCTTTATTGAACAACAGTCTGTCATGTAATGTTAATAAGTTTAGTTCTTTATAATCTTTGATAGTCAGTGAGCTCCATTTTAACAAAATTAAGTTGACAGCTTTTTTTTTATACATACACTAGCGCAACGCCTAGTACTGGTAATACCGAGTATTAGCAATGCCCCCAAGTACCGGTAATGCTGAGTAGCGGTTTTGCTGGGTGCACGAAATATTATATAATTGCTTTTGTGTCTCTCCTTCCTTCTATCTTCTTATCTCATGTTGTTCTGCTCCCCACCCCAAAATATTTTATTTTACATAGTTGAAATAATTCGGTGTATGTGTGTTCTTTAGTTTAACGTGTGTTCACCCGCAAGTGATATTAGACCACAAAAAACTCAAAAAAGTGTGTGTGAAATTAATTAAGCCTACATCAGATAGCTATTGAAGTGAGAGTGTGTGTGAGTGCGTGGATCGTAGTATTATTTATGTGTTTTCCCTACACATCTATTCATACAAATCTAACTGAGTGCATATAAAAATTACATTAACAGATATATAAGATGGGAAGGAAGGGGGGACATACAGTAACATTTCAAACTGACTTATGTAACATGAAGAGTTAAACAAGTGTGTCTTAATTTCTAAATGGCTAACAACAAAAATATAATAACACAATTTAAGCCACAAATTAATTAGTAACTCAAAGAAAAATACCAACAGGACTTATGTGCAGGATTTCTCAAAAACGTTTAAGGAGATTAAAGTTGTTTAATATTTGTTCAATGGTTAAAGGTGTTTGATGGTTCAGCAATTCACCATCAGTTTTGCTGATTTGTTCTTTAATTCTAGGACAATATAGGAGCAAATGATTTATAGATATTTGATTTCCACATATGCACTTAACGTCTTTAGAAAATGTTGTTTTAAAAGCATTTAAACGAAGCTTAAGCTGTTTTAAAATTAAGTAGGAATTCATTGTACTTGAGCCTTTTATACAATAGCTTGAATATTGACTGTCTGAAGTCATTAACATGCTGTCAAAATTTTCTTTGGATAATTTTTCAATATGTTTATAATATTCATGCAGATCTAAGTTCACATTAAGATGAATCGTTCCCTCTGAATTCGCTGCACTTCTAGCTGCTCGATCAACCAATTCATTTGAGTATATTCCACAATAGGAGGGAACCCAATAAAAAGTTACACTAATGTCTTTACTCGATAATTGATTAATTAAATGTTTGATCTCTAATATCATTTCAAGGCGTATGTTAACATTTTTACCTTTAATGGCTTGTAATGCTGATTTCGAATCTACACAAAGTAATATTTTACAAGCATTTATAGGTAATTCTGCTGTATATTGTAATGCCATTAAAATAGCTAACAATTCTGCAGCAAAAATGGAATGATATTTACCTATATAATATCGTTTCTCTATTTTTAACGAGGGTATTACAAATGCTGCTCCTGTATTCCCATTTTGAAGAACAGGCCCATCTGTGTATATTTTAATACATCCACTATAGCAACTTTCCATATGTAAATTAACTAAGTTTTTTTAATATGTTTGGAGATTGACTTTTGTTAACATCTGTATGATCAATATCAAAAGCAGGTTTAATTTGTTCCCAAGGCGGTACTGGCGAAAAAGATGGCTTAGCTGCAATTTCTTTACTTTTTAATTCTTTGCAATTAATAATATCGGAGACAAAGGAATTAATTGGTTGCAAAGATTGAATTGTCTTAGCTCTTTTAACAAAATCATGTTCAGTATCTAACTTAACTTCTTCTTTACAAAATGTGTCATATACTGATGATTTTAATACAAATTTTGCAGCAGAAATCTTTCTATATTCATCGAGAGGTAGAATACCTGCTTCTTTATATGATCCTAGATTATAAGCATGAGTTGGTACCCCAAGTGCCAGTTTAAAAGCTTTACAATCGATACATTGTAGTTTGCTTAACAAATATTTTGGAGCACTAAAGAAAATTTCCTGAGCATAAATTAATCGAGATCGTACACGAGAATTAGCAAGACATATAAGCACTTTTGTATCTTGTCCCCAACGCTGTTTACTTATAATTTTGAGAAAATTTAAAGCCTTTCTTGCTTTGTTTAATATGTAATCTATTTGTTGATTCCAAGTAAGTTTTGATGAAAGGAAAACACCCAGAAACTTCACACTCTGCGTATAATTGATTACTGTGCCATTGATGGTAAAAACTGGAAGTTTTTCTGGGTTACATCCCGAATTAAAAAGTACTATATGTGTTTTTTTCTAATGATAAAGTTAAACCATTTTCTTTCATAAATGTATTTATTTTATCTAATTCACGTTGATATAATTTTTTGGTATAGTTCAAGGATCTAAGTGGAGTTTTACGCTTCATTGTTACCTTCATCCACATGCAGATATAATGTGTGTGTGTGTGTGTGTGTGTGTGTGTGTGTGTGTGTGTGTGTGTGTGTGTGTGTTGTGTGTGTGAGTGAGTGAGTGAGTGAGTGAGTGTGTGTGCACACTATATGTATACATAATATGTGTGTGGGGGGGGGGGGGGGTTCCATTCCACTTTTTTAATCTTAATTGTTTTTGTTGAGTTTGTTTGTTTGTTGCTTTATTCTGCTATGTTAAAATGTTTTGTGCTTGTAATGTTTTATCATAAATTATTATTTATTTGTTTAATGTGGCAGTAAACAAAATGTCATTGTATGTTTTATGGGGACAATAAAGATGATTGATTGATTGATTACATTGATTCTAATACATTTATGAAGATAACTTCTTAAAGAATATATTGAATAAATATTTACTTATGATGTGACAGATTGCCGAAAATGACCACTTTCAGTAACTAAACTGTTTGGATGAGTAAATTTATTTGCCCGTAAGAACAAGGATTCCATATTTTGATCTAAAAGTTTAAACGGATGATCATCATATTGTTAAATTACATTGTATTTGTATTATTATTTCACAGGTGTAATGTATCGCATAATAGTTTTTTTCATTCCTATTGCTTGGGTTTTCGTGGAGAGTTAAAGGGTAGTTTTAGAAGGTCACTTTGCTAACATAGACCATAAATATGCTTCAATGTTGTAATAAACAGTATTAACCTGCAATGTCACTATGCATTGGCCTACGTATATGCATAGCCTACGTGTGCATATATGTGTGTGCGTGCGTATGTGCGCGCGTGTGTGTGCATGCTTATGTGTCGCGCGTGCGCCAAGTGCTCTCTCTCTCTCTCTCTCTCTCTCTCTCTCTCTCTCTCTCTCTCTCTCTCTCTCTCTCTCGAATGCCTATTTGTCTGTCTGTTTGTGTGTATATACTTGTGTATGTGTGTGCGTGCGATTATGCGTGCGTTCGTGAATATTTGTGTGTGTGTGTGTGTGTGTGTGTGCGTGCCCGCGCGCGCGTGTGTGTGCATGTTCGTGTGTGTGTGTGTGTGTGTGTGTGTGTTGTTTGTGTGAAGACATACGCGCACGCGTATGTATGCACATGCATTTGTGTATATGCTTTTTCGTGTGACTTTCTGTCTATGATGAACAACAACACCCGCTCACTTCGCTTGCATCGCGGTTTTTAAGATAATTTTGTTATGGCTACCGGTTTTGGAGTGTGTTGGTGTGTTGCGTTACACTGTCTTTTCGAAAATGTCTCTCACTGCATTCCTCCGGGGCTGATCACGAATACATAGCCCTATGATTATAGTTTTCATACTACAGTCCCAAATTGTGGACACACACACACACACACACACACACACACACACACACACACACACACACACACACACACACACACGCATACAGTGAACTATTATAGGCATAGATAGATTAAAAACAATTAAAAAAAGCAAACTCTTTTCGGACAACTGACCACCATCACCACCACTATCATCATCATCCTGTATGTGTCAAAGACATTCAGACCTTGAACATCTATACTAATATAATAAAAGTATATGTGTGTGTTTGTTCGCCCTGTACCTCATGAACCAGTGCACAGACTCGCTTCAAATTGTGTGTGTTGGTGTATCATGGTACACAGATGGTCCCATATAAAACTTGTGACTGTACTGACCTTGACCTTAACATGTGACCTTGAAAACCTTAATTTCGTTTAGGGGCCATATCTTTCACACACAGATTTCACACTTGGTATGTATGTGCATTGACTTTTGGTAGTTCTGAATATGGTGTACCGAGCAAGGTCAAGGTCAAGGTCATCAGTAGACATTGACAGTGGTTAGAGTCTATACATTCGTGTTTTAGCCATATTTGTTACAGTTTTGCTTGATGAATCGGTTTTAAATCTTGTGTGGTGGTGTTTCACCTTGAGTAGAAGACACCCAAAGATAAATTATTGGCCTTCTGATTTTTTAGCCTTGAAGCTTGACCTTGAAAACCAAACATTTCTTCTTTACAGTATTATGTATATACTTCATCTCCGAGCTGTATCTCATGAACTGGTGTACATAACCCTTATAACTATATACATTCTTGGTCAGCATTGCTCAACCTATTCAGATCCTGAATTTTGCAATTTCCAGTGCAAACCTCCGCCAAGGAAGACTCACAAACCCGATTTTTTTTTCTTTGAGCTATATAATAATTATTCATGTCTGAGCTGTTTCTCATGAACTGGTTGACAGAAAAGCTTCACATGTTCTGTGGTTGTGTAACACAGTGCCGGGATGGTCCTGGCCATAGAAAAGAATAGAAACATGCTGACCTTGACTTGAAGTTTGACCTTGAAAACCGTAAAGTTCTTCTTGAGGCCATATTTGTCACATTGTTGGGCTTACAATGTTCAAACTTGCCATAGGAGTGCACTGGCTAAAAGTGATTTTGAATATTAGGTACCGAACAAGGTGAAGGTCAAGGACCTAGAGCTTAGAGGTGTCAAATTTGTTTTGGGGCCTTATCTTATGCATTTTGTGCAGTTACAGGCTTCAAAGTTGGCAGGTTGAGACTGGCCTAACGTCATGTGTGGTGGAAAGTATTGATTATGGATTATTGACCTTGACATTTAAACACCCCCTCTCTCTCTTTCTTTTTCTAAGCAGTACTAATATGAGTTTGGACATCAGTCATCATTATCAACTAAACAACGTAATAGAAACTTTCTGTGCAGTTGTAGCTTAGACCCACCCACCCCCCTGGTAAATTTATGTTTCATAACAGAAAACAGAATAACCCTATGGCCAAAAAAGAAAGAAAAAGAAATAGAGGACTGCAACCACCCAAAACTGGTATGGAGTTGAATATTGATGACATTATCATTGAAAATGCAACACATCATTTGGCGCTTTTACTCACCCACATTTCTTCACTCGATTCGCTACTATTTCTCCCCCACCCCCACCCCCACCTTCCAGCATAAAAAAAAGGTTATTCTTACTCCACAGGATTTTTCAGTTTCAGATGATAAGACCACACTACAAAATTAGCTATCAGTAGGGGGGGGGGGGGGGGGGGGGGGGGTGACCGAGGACATGTTGCCACATTCAGCAGCACCCCCTAGTTATTATTTGATATGCCACATATAATATCAACGTCATGTAATATACCACAATACACGATGTGATTCGATGCAAACAGTTCACGAGAAGCTGGATAGGGAGAAAAGGGTCAAGAGTGGCGCTGAATACAGTAACACGTGCGTGTTCCGACACCTTTCCCCACCCGCGCTTCTACACACGATTCGGCAATCTGTTCCTCCTTTTAAGCTCGGTGTACAACACAACATGTTTGACAATCGTTTAACAAATGGCACCACGTCTTGTTACTTTTGACTTGCTGACAGGTTATGCACACAAGCAGGTCTGCTTCTCTTGGTCTCCCTTCCCCAAGACCCAAACAACATGGGCGACAGCAGACCAAAATGCGTAAACAACGCACGCCAGTAGATGTGAATGGCATGGCAGCAGGTGTGAGAAAAACACAGACTGAAACACAACAGATGCTTTGCATTAGCCAGCACACGGTCCCCTTCCCTCTGTACCGCAGTCACGGGAATGCTTACACCACAGGACACATCAGCCATGGGTATTAACAGATACACCATACAACATTTGAAGTGATAATATGCAGCGATGCACAAGATCTTGGGTTGGAAACAATACAAGACGTTCAATGCTGCACGTGGTCATCTCCAAATATGGAAAATGACGCCTTTCGCGTGACAATGTCGGTTTTCAGCGAAACTTTAGAATGTGTATTTTTTAACCTTTCAATCTGCAATTAAACTGACTCTAGCCCTAACCCTAACCCTAACCCTAACCCTAACCAAAACCTTAAACCGTCAAATACACAAAAAATAAAACTTTACAACAAAATTGAGTGTTCCATGTTTGGAGATGACCAAGTGCAGTCTTGAACGCCTAGTGGAAACAATGGTGAAGGACGTGCTGCTGTATTCGATGACATCCTTTAGTTATAATTAAACCACGAGATCGGGTAGTGTGTGGATGCCTCGTGCCTCCATATGTGGAACCGGACGTCCCCGCCCCCTCCACGAGTCTCTCGCCGTGTGGATATCGGGGATTCTTTCGTAAGAATAGTTCCCCCACCTTCTTGAAGTTATGTGCTAGTAACTTCCCCTAATATGCCACTCTCTTTCACTCTGCCTTTTCCCTTTGCTTTCTATCATCAACTATCTTTCTGACTTATTGGCCCATTCTCCTGCCTTTTTAAAAAACAAACCTTCCAAATAATTGTTCTCCTTTGAGCTCCTCAGAAATCGGAATGTGTCTGCTGTACGCAGCGGGGAGACCAGTGAAAACTAAAAACTGGACACATACGTACGTTACTGTCCTTTCACATCACAACTAAAAGACAAGGAAGAGCTAGCTGCATAATTTGATACGTTTAACCTTGTATGCAGATAAGACTGATGTGGATCGGAAAGGATGCTTGAAATTTGATATGGGAAGGTGGGTGAATGTTCACATCTTTATTTTAGTAATGTGGTCTCCTCTTTCTCCCCACCTCTCTCTCTCTCTCTCTCTCTCTCTCTCTCTTCAGTTGGACGTGCCCTTTCATTCACCTTATGCCTTTACAAGCATCTCAACCGAACAGTTCAAAGTGCAGGTCAAAGACCTCTAGCAAACGGTCAGGAATGCAACACTGTTCTCGAAATACATTCTGAGAGACTAAGAAACAAGAGCTGATCGCGTAGTACATGAATATTTCGATTTAATAATCTTCCTAATTGCAATGCATTTCCTCACATTTTAATTCTTCAGAAATGTTCGTCATCGTCATCATCATGATCATTAATCCCCCCCCCCCCCCCCCCCCCCCCCCGGCGGGCTTCCACCTATCATGGTGGGGGGGGGGTGACACCTCGTAATGTCCCAATCCCGTGTAATGTCCCAATTGGGACATTACACGGGGGGGGGGGGGGGGGGCGTGTAATGTTCCAATCGGACATTACATGGTGTACCCCCATGCGTGCTCCCCGCATATACGTGGCCACCCCCCCACCCCCACCCCCCCGTGTAATGACACTAATGTGTCCATCAGTGTGAGTGTTTCAAGTTGGTTGCGAAAGTGTACTGTAGATTATGTCATTCATTATTTGGGCGTGATTGAGAAATTGACTGAGGGATCAGGGAAGGGGGGTGTTGGTCAATGTTTGATGTATACTTTTTGTTCATTGTGTTTACTATTCATTTTTAGTGATTTCTGTAAAGCGCTTAGAGCTTAAAGATTAGGCGCTATAAAAGTTGTCTTAATAAATAAATAAATAAATAATGTCCCAATTTAGGACATAACACGGCGAGAGGACCCATATTGCCTGCAAAGTTTTGTTTTCCAACCAATTCAAGGTAACTTCACTGAGTAAAGGGGTAAAGACTGGATTAAAGCTTTACATTCTATTCTTCAGGTATATGGTATGGAAACAGAATCACACGTAAATAAACAAATGATGACCTAATCATTGTAGCATAGCTTACTGTTTGTTTATTACGTCTGCCAAGTAGGTTATGTTTTTACCGGCGTTGGTCTATCTGTCTGTCTGTCTGTCTTGTCTGTTTGAGTGTTAGTGTGCAACATTTCTCGAAAAGTTACAGAGGGATTTCGATGAAACTTCTGTCTCTTTTGTCTATGCTCTAAAGTGAACAACGTAAAAAGGAACTAATTTGTCATAATTTACTTTGTTTTGTGTGCTAAGCATTTGTTATTTCATTTGTATAATTTAATTCTTAATCTCTTTTCATTACCCCCGCCAAGGAGATTATATTTTTGCCTGTGTTTCTTTGCTGTTCTGTCTTATGTGGGGCGTAAAATGCATTGGCGGAGGTCGGAACTCTCCGAGTGCTTTCAAATTGAGTTCTGTCGCAATGTTATTCTCCCTCTCTCCCAGTCTGGTTGTGTGTCTGTCTGTATTAAAACCAAATCTATAAGCCTTTGAAGATGCGTCATCGTTTCTTTTTACGTACGTAAAAACAACTCATCATTTACTTTCAAAATGGCGAATAGAAATAAACGCCAAGGACTTTCGTTAAAAAGAAAAGTTGAAATCACACACACACACACACACACACACACACACACAACCAGGCATGGGAATGAGAATTGTGAAAAAAGCGAAAAGGCGTGTCTGTGGAGACACAATCGCCAATGCAATTACGCATCCAACAAACAAAATAAGGGTATCTTAACACAATATGGGTGCTCTCACGGGGGGCCCCCACGCATAATGTCCCAATTGGGACATTATGCGGCGAGTGCCCATGAGGGTGCAACATGTAATGTCCCAATTGGGACATTACACGACCCCCCCCCCCCCCCACGTGTAATGTCCCAATTGGGACATTACACGGGATTGGGACATTACGAGGTGTCACAGGGGGGCTTACGGAGAGGAGCCCAGCAGCCTCCTAAAGTCCAACTGCACGTCCATGTCGTAGGAGGCGGGCAACGGCTTAGGCTGGCTTATGTGGTTAAGGCCCTCCCGTGGGGATACCGGAGGGTCTTTCAGCAGAAATAGTTCCCCCTTCTTCTGGAAGTTCTATGCTAGTAGCTTCCCCTACTCTATCACTCTCTTTGACTCTGCCTGTTCTCTTATTTTTGCTTTCTGGCGTCTACTTCTTTCTGCCTTATTGGTCCATTCTCCTGTATTTTGTCTATAAAACCCTTCCACGTTTTTCCTTTTTACAATTTGTGACATGCCAGTTGTTGTTTTTATTGTACACTGGCGTCCACACGTGAGACCTTGCGCACTTCATATTGCGCAGTGCATATTTGCTTATAATTATAGCCTTTTTTTAATGTATTTTAGCTTACTAGTATGTATTTGTTATCCTTTTTTACTGGGTTTTTTAACCCTTCCATTTGGGTGTGACCTTTCTTTAAATACTTTGTCACACATTCTGTTCCATTCTTTTGCGACCAAGCGGCCAGTGCCGAGATCAGAGTTGCATTTCTGTTTTGGGCGGAACATCCATCACTCCAGATCATAACTTTCTTCAGTGTTGCATTTTCATGTTTGCTTCTGTCTAGGAAATGGACAATGCACGAGGTGAACACACTGGCTGTTAGGCCTCTGTGGTCTTCTGTCCAGACGTAGCATATCACCTCCTGTGTTCCAACATTGTACACTGTGTAATTGTGCATGTTCAGTTTGGTTTTGAAAAACAACTATCCTGGGTCTTGGGAAATGTTTGTACTGCTTGCACGTCCATCGTGATCACAAGAACATTCTTGTCTGATAGAGCGTCTTCCTTGTCCCTTGTTTTCTCTTGTCTTGCCTTTTGCTTGTTTGTTGTGTGGTCCTGGTATTCTTGTTCGGTGATGTTGCCTTGTGCGTACGCAAGACATTTGTCGCATCTATCTTTCCGAGGCTGCCAGATAGCAATGTTCTCTTCTTCTAGCAACTTTGTCATGGTGGACAAGCTTATGGGATTCGTCTCGCTGGTGCTTTGCTCTTCTAGCCACTTGACGTAAATTATGTGGATGTCTGCAGCGTTCTTAAACTTCCCGGGCCACAGGTACTTCTTCTGAGTTGATGCACGACAGTAATGAGAAGGAACTTTGTCAAGTTTGTCAAGAAAGGTCTTGGCATCTTGCATTCTCGTTTTGTCGTTTCTGCTTTTGCCCTCAGTTCTGCATTGCTTTGGTGAATATTCAGACGACTTTGTCAGCCAGTGGGAAGCACTTCCCAACCAGTGCAAGATAGTACGATGTGGGATCATTATGGTCTGCTCAAACATCTTGGCACACACGCGCACCTTGCTATCACTGACTTTTAAGTTGTACTGGAAGGAACAGGTTTGGTGACTTGGGCCTGCGATGGGTTCTTTCCTGTTGCAGCGATCCACCATCGTGCATACGAACTGCCGACGCTGATCCCAATCAGTTTGGGACCAAAAAGCATTGAAGATTTCTTGTCTGATGTCGTCAGTCAGCTAATGGCATTTCCGTTCCCCACTGCCATTGTTTTTGCTTTGGTCACACTTCTTCCCTTCACATCTGGGCCCAAGTTGTACACCACTGCAGTGCACGTAATGCGTTTTCTTCTCATCTCGTGAATACCGTTTGGCTTCATAGGCCTCTCCACGCATACGTTTTGCTTTGTTGATTGTGGATTTCCATACTTGAGGATTACTTTTTCTCTTGCTATGAGAAAGCACACTCTCTTCGTTGACACCGGCACCCAAATCTTGTTTCTCTTCAGGCGTAGTTTCTCTTTCTTCTTGATTGACACTTTCGCCAAAGGTGTGGTCTTCACTGATGTTTGTATCAGACACATGAGAAACCTTACTTATACAATCAAAAGTAAGCAAAGATATGTCATTCATGCAATCTTCATAACCAGCGACTTCTTGCTGTTGAACATTGTCAGCACCATTAGAATGACTGATCAAATTCATGATGGTGTTAGAGGAATCCTGCATGTCAGCTACAGAACTAGTCCGCTTACTGTCACAATACTCACAGGGGTTCTCACATAGGTTATTCAGTACCCACTGAAGTATGGAAACGATCCATGTCTGAACTATCCGAGCAGTGTAGTCGCGATTCATTGGTTAGACGTCAGTAAGTCGGAAGGAAGTGTAGATGCCTCTGTGCTGGAACTTGGCCCTGCGGAAGACTTGATCTTGGCTAGTGCTGCCTCCACCATCGTTCTGCCGTATGACATGGGATGTCTACTGGTTGCCATTGTCCTGAAACATAGAAATAAATCACCTTGTCGTGGGCATGCTGTGCATATTGTAAATGTGTGGGGGGGGGGGGGGGGGGGGGTGCGATGGGGAGTAGAACAGGATGAGAGAAAAAAATAGAAGGACGGAGAAAGAGAAAAGTAATAATATAATATTTCACGGACCCAGCAAAACCAGTACTCAGCATTACCGGTACTTGGCATTACTGGTACTGGGCATTACCGGTACTCGGCATTACCGGTACTAGGCGTTGCGCTAGTTTATAAATAAAAATGAGTGTTTCAGCAAGTTACACAGCTTTATCAAAGCACTATGCAAGTGAAGCGCTTTTTACAGGGCACTATTATTTTTTCAGTCAGCCAATCATTTATGAGTTTCAAAATATTTTTTTGTAATATTCTAATGTTTGTTTCATCAGTATTGGGAAATGCTTCAAATTAATAGGTTTAGATCTGCTGAGAAAGATGCTCTCCTTTATGTATGTGCTTGCGTGTTCAAGTCTAAGTGTGTGTGTATGTGTGTGTGTGTGTGTGTGTGTGTGTGTGTGTGTGTGTGTGTGTGTGTGTGCGTGCGTGCGTGCGTACGTGCGTGTGTGTGTGTGTGTGTGTGTGTGTGTGTGTGTGTGTGTGTGCGTGTGTGTGTGTGCGCGTGCGTGCGTGCGTGTGCGTGTGTGTGTGTGTGTGTGTGCTTCGAAGCCCTGGGCTTCAATTCATAGCGGCTACTTTGATAACGTCAGACGTATGACGCAACGTCTGAACTATCCATGTCTGAACTATCCGAGCAGTGTAGTCGCGATTCATTGGTTAGACGTCAGAGCAGCTTTAGACTTTATACGTCGGAACTACTTCGGAATTCCCCGATGATGCTAGCATGTGCGCATGCGCTAGACTTTCTTCCGCGTGACGCAGAGGAAAGCAGCCGGTGCATGGTAGAGACTGCTAGGCCTAGGTGTTGAGAGGCAGTGTGTGTGTGTGTGTGTGTGTGTGTTGGAAAGAATGTAGGCCCTAGCTTGTTTTGCCTAGCAGTAGGCTTATAAGATATAGGCCTATAGGCCTATCGTTTCCACACTCTCTATCTGAGTTGGTTCATGCGTCAAGCTTAAATAATTAAATAACAAATTTGTGTAGGGTGTTTGAGTGATAATAGACTAGTAGTGGAACCGACTGAATTATGTCGAGCCTAACAAAATAAAAAGTTCAAATGACCTCTCTCTCTCACCCACATGCGCACATGCACACACGCATGCACATACGCACACGCACACGCACATACGCGCGCACACACGCACGCGCGCACGCACACGCACACACACACACACACACACACACACACACTATCTAAAACACACGTTCCTAGCTAAAATGGAACGGGCCAAAATGACGAGCGTTGAGACCCAGACCCAGACCGAATCCTTGCCCTACCCGTCCTACGCCGCGGCAGTTCGCGCTGGGCCCCCTCCTCAATCACTAACAGCTCCTCGGGTCACTCCTTCAAGAAAAAAGAGTGGACAAGAAAGAAAAACAAACGAAAACACCAAGGAAAAGGCGAAAATAGTCAAAGACGAAAACAGAACAACAATGACGTAAGGAACAAAACGAACGTCACCAATGGCTCCACTTTCCTACGTCAAAGCCAGTCCAAAGAACGCAACAAGAACAAAGATAGCACAGGTTTCCCCAACTATAAAATCCAACTATAAAATCTGTTAAATCAAAGGAACATTTGGGAAATCAGTGTCTGGTGGAATGAGACTTGCAACAATGCTAAACGAGAGAAAAAGAACAAAACAAGAGTATAAAAGAGAGAAAGATCATAAAGAAAAGTCTAAAAAACTTATTGAAAAGAAAAGAGCAAAAAACAAACAAAATAGAATTAATGCACAAGCAAAACGGCAATATTGGTCTTCTTTCTGTGAAAATGTGGTGTCAAATTTTAAAGATATTCAAAAAGTTTGGACGCAATTAAAAACAATGAAAAGTGGGGTTAATCTACCACATTGTCCAGTTAAATTAAATAACTCTGATTTCCCATCTAATTTTGATAAAGCCGAAGCATTTGCCGATTTGTTTGCAAAAAATAGTAGCATTAACAACTTATCAACAGAAAATAAAAATCATCGTGAGAGTGAGGAAAAAAAGACATTTATAATAGTCCCAAACCAGTAGAAGATCATTATTTGAATACTCCTTTAACATTACAGGAGGTTAAAGAGTGTCTCAGACACATGAGAAACCTTACTTATACAATCAAAAGTAAGCAAAGATATGTCATTCATGCAATCTTCAAGCCGATCAGAGATATAAACAGTTATCGACCTATTGCATTAACATCCAATACATGTAAATTAATGGAAAAGATTGTGTTAAAAAGACTAATTCATCACTGCAATAAACAAAGCATCATTCCAATCAACCAAGCTGCATTCCAGACAGGCAGGTCCACAATAGAACATCTAGTCAAACTTACAACGCATGTAAAACATCAGTTTGCACGTCGTAAGAACGTAATTGCAACATTTTTTGACATACGAAAAGCTTATGAACATGTGTGGCACAAGCAGCTTTTGTATAAAATAAAAAATATTGGTATCAGTGGTAATATGTACAACTATATTCAAGATTTTCTTCATTGTAGGCATATTCAAACAAGAATAGAAAATACATACTCGAACCCAAGGCCTTTACAAATGGGCTTACCTCAAGGATCGGTAATTTCGCCAATATTGTTTAACATATTGATTTCTGATCTGCCCAAAGGTCTTTCTAAAGATACAGAGTTAGCTCAATTTGCTGACGATATATGCCTATGGGTGAAAGTTACAATGAAACGAAACACTTCATTAAGGTCTCTTAATTATATTAAAATTAAATACCAACACGAACTTAATCAAATCAATATTTTTTTTATATGAAAACGGTCTCTCTCTTTCGCCAGAAAAGACAAATATGATGCTTTTTAACTCTGGTTATGATCCAGAAAATCTTCCAATTTTCATCTTGGATGGCATTGTTTTAAACTATGTTAAAAGTGTGAAATTCTTGGGTGTCATCTTAAGTAGTAAACTAACATGGAATGCTCATATTGATTATCTTTTAAATAAAGCAAGGAAAAGCTTAAACTTTCTTAAGATAGTTAGTAAACAATCTTGGGGGCAAGATACCAAAACGTTAACAATTTTAGCAACTGCCCTTATACGCTCTAGACTATCATATGCTCAAGAGGTATTTTTTAATGCACCTCAATACCTTTTAAATAAACTCCAGAGTACTGATTGCAAAGCTTATAAAATTGCCCTTGGAGTTCCCACACATACATCTAACTTAGGGACATATAGCGAAGTGGGAGTTTTACCACTCACGGAACTCCGAAAAGCTTCTGCTTCAAAGTTTGTTTTGAAAAGTTTATCACAACACAATTTTTGCTCAGAAGAAGTATGTTTAAAATCCGAAAAGGATTTTGGAAAACGTGCACAGAATATTCAATCAACAAAATCTATTTATTCGTTTTCCTCCGATCTTCTACGTGATACAAAAATAGAAACAAATAACATTGCTAAAACCCCCACATTTTCTCCTATTCCGAAATGGGAGCAATCTAAAGCTATCTTTGATATTGATCACACCCATTTATCTAAGAAGGATTCTCCCAATATTTTAAGAACGTCTGTGTACACGCATTTAGAAAACAATTACAATCATCATTTAAAAAATTTCACAGATGGTTCAGTGTTAGACAATACTAACACGGGAGCAGCTTTCGTTATTCCCAGCTTAAAAGTAGAAAAGTTATTCTATCTTGGTAAAAAGTTGTCTATATTTAGCGCTGAATTGCTTGCTATACTTCAATCTTTGGATTTCATTCTAAGCTTTCCTATAAATAACAGTCAAATCTTAATATGTGCTGATTCTAAAGCTGCAATGTATGCTATTAAGTCTCCCAATTCATGTATACGACTTGACATGGTATTCGAAATTAATCATATAATCCACCTTCTTTCTTTGAAAGGCATTATTGTTACTTTTTGTTGGGTGCCTTCTCACTGTGGAATATCAGCAAATGAACGGGTAGACCAAGCTGCAAAAAAGGCAGCTCAAAATATTAATGACGCTGTATCAATAAATGTCCTTTTAGATCTGACAGAATGTTTCTCAATTATAAACAAAACATCTCAAGAAAATGTCAAAACTTTATTGATGAACTCAGACGTTCAATATTATAATAACTGTATTAAATGTAATGATAGATGCAACGGGAAAACATTACAAAAACGCGTTACTTTCTCGTCCAGGGAGATTGAAAGTCTAATCCATAGACTTCGGTTGAATTCATTCAAAACCAAATATTGCAATAATGTCAAATGTATGTGTGGTGAATCCTTGAGTGTCAGTCATTTACTGATTCATTGTCCTAAAGCAAGAGAACTTTTCCAGAATTCGGGTATTGACGGTTTTACTGATGGATCGACACCATTGTCTCTACCCAGTATTCTAAACAATTATTCTATTCTTGATTCTGTTTGTAAATGTTTATTAAGTAGTTCCCTTAGTACGTATCTTTAACATTGTTCATTGTTCGGTTATCTTCTTTAAGTGTACGTTTAACATTTTAATGAGGTCGGAGGTGGAGAGAGTTCTGATTAAGCCTGCATAGATATCCTGTTACTTACTTTAATGCATACACACACTCACAGGCACATGCACATACACTCACCACACCAACATCACAACACAATATAATTTTGTCTGAATCACTTTTAGTGGAAGGACGTTAAATTGAGTAACACACACACACACACACACACACACACAAGCCAACCCTCGAGACATGCGAGTCCGCCATGAAGCAATCTCATTGTGGTGCACACTTTCAACGTAGGCCTTAAAACAACTTTTTAAGTGTTGCACGAGTTTTTTCTATCGCAGATATGTACTGTCCTGCCAACATACACACCATTAGCAATAAACCGAATAAATCGCCGCCTTTGCATCTTCCAATCTCGACCGTAGTTCAGACGTACAGCTCGTAGTCTGCCGAATTCGCTTGACTAAATTTCAGCCCTTTAGTTCGCCCGTACGCCGAAGGTTTTAGGTCAGTCAGGCCCCATGACTTGCAACTTTCCCTGGAAAGTGCAGACGTTTCCGCGTACGTTAGACGTATGTGTAGTTTGGCAAGAAGCTAAGCAGTCATGTCGATTCATAAAAAGGATTTGCTTACTGCTGACAGCCATTTCCGAGAAATCTCTCTCAGTTCAGAAATCCCTGTGTTTCTA
>CM065682.1:41019965-41024965 GCA_017654935.2 Phymorhynchus buccinoides | reverse complement strand
GTCAGCAGTGGTGCCGCAAAGAAAGCCTGCGTCAGAGAGGATGACTTCTGGGATGTGGCAAAGACAAGCAACGCCAATATTAACAACAGCGTTGATTCCAAGTACCGGTCAATTCACCTTTTTTAACTGTTCTATTTGTGTGTGTGTGTGTGTGTGTGTGTGTGTGTGTGTGTGTGTGTGTGTGTGTGTGTGTGTGTGTGTGTGTGTGTGTGTGTGTGTGTGTTTGTGTCTCTTTGTGTGTATGTGCGTGCGTGTGTGTGTGTGTGTGTGTGTGTGTGTGTGTGTGTGTGTGTGTGTGTGTGTGTGTGTGTGCGTGCGCGCGTGCGTGTGTGTGCGGTCAGAGGTGACATTAATTCAACATAATGTATGCTTGCATAAAATCTCTCTCTCTCTCTCTCTCTCTCTCTCTCTCTCTCTCTCTCTCTCTCTCTCTCTCTCTCTCTCTCTCTCTCTCTCTCTCTCTCTCTCTCTCTCTCTCTCTCTCTCGGTGCAAAATGTCGACAGAAGGTGTATGATGTCAGCGAACTGTGTGTTCGTCTGCAAATTTCAACATTCAAGCAATGACAGCAATGATAGCAGAGGCACTGATGCACCATTAGCTCATAAACAGGAGTCTGTTTTTCGTTCTGTTTCAAACCTGGATGTAGCTCAGCAGGAATGTGATGTGTCTACACAGAAAGATGAAACTGGTTATAATCTTCGTGCACGTGATAAGCCTTCTGTGGGTGATGGTTCTAATCAGTCTGATAATTATGCTTCTGGGAACTCTGTACATGCTAGCCCACAGATAAAGCAGTCAAAGCAGCCTGGCACAGGCCGTGGACGTGTTTCTCCTCACCCACAACCAAGTATTGAGTCCCTGTGTCCAACCCCTAGTTCTACCCAGAAGGATCGGAGAAGTACTGATGAGTCAGACGGGCAGGAAGGGAATCCAAATGGTCAGAAGGGTTTAAGGGATCAGAAAGGGCAGGGGGGGGGGGGGGGGGGGTAAGAGAGGTCACGGGGGTGAGACTGAAGGTTTGAGCAGTGGCTCTCTTTTGGTGGGTGGTACAGAAAGGAAACCGATGACCATGATGACCTGTTTGTTGATGCTGACACCTAGGATAAGGCCAGCCCCAGCTGAGTTTTTCTTTCATGCTGTTTAACATTGCAGGACTTGTAAATAAACTTGGAGATGGAGATGGAGATTGGGTTGAATATGTCAATGGGCTTGACGTTTCATTGACAGAAACGTACATAGACGAAGACTTTGATATACAGCCGAATCCGCTTATAAGAAAACTCCCTTATAATGAAGCAAAACAATTTCCCCTGCCGAACTTCTTCTTTCTTATCTATGATCAAAACTCGGATATAAGAAACTCGCTTAAAGTACAGGCACTTGATTGCAAGACTAATTGAGTTGTTTTTGTTCCTTTATTCCATACTTTCCTTCAGCATTCTGTGCAAAATAAATGTTGAGCAGAAGAAATAAATATGTGTGCCGGTACTTTTGTGTTGGTGGTAGAGAGACTGTCCATCCTTTTATTTTCAGCAGCAATGGCAGAGAGAAGATAAATACAAATACCTGAATATGTGGATGAAAATCCACATAAACAAAAGCAAACGATTGATGAAAAGCTGCATGGGTGGACAGTAAATGGTAACAGTTCAGTACAAGAAAGGTGAAGGGGTACGCATTTGATAACAGTAAAAAGAAAGAAAAAGCTTGTTAGTTTGAGTGGTTGTAGGCACCTTTAAATCTTCTTCTTAGTAGACTATTTTGATTTTACTAGTGCAACGCCTAGAACTGGTAACGCCGAGTACCGGTAATGCCTAGTACCGGTAACGCCAATTTCCGGTAGTGCTGAGTACCGGTTTCGCCGGGTCCGTGAAACATTATATTATTACTTTTGTGTCTCTCCCTCCTTCCATCTTCTTCTCTCATCCCGTTCTACCCCCCCCCCCCCCCCCGCACCCCCCCCTCCCCACTAACCATCCCCCGCACCCCCACCCCCCACCCTACCCATCCCCACCCCCGCCCCTCTACTCCCAACCCCCACCCCATACACACAGGCACATGCGTTAACCTCACTTCTCTCATCCCGTTCTACCCCACCCACCCCTGTACCCCCACCCCCTCGACCATCCCACGCCCCCCCCCACCCCCCCACCCCACCCATGTAAATGTAAATTTGCTCATATCGCGCGCGTTTATGAACGGATGCTGTTGACATTTTCAACCAAGATAGTCACTATCTCCGGTCATGCCCGTTCGAAATTTCGAGTCAATGTCGGATCTGGTCACGCCGCGGTTCGTGAAAAGGTTAAGGGGTGTATATCGCGCACGTTTCTAAATCGATTCGCTTTTTAAAAAATATATTTATATGCTATTTTCTCTAGAAGTTATTTCCTGTTAAAATGGTCAGAGGCTGTCAAACTACCGCTACACAAGAAGAAGGGTAACACCGAAAACCCAGATAATTATAAATGCATATCTCTGATTAGTATTCTTAGTAAGGCATTTATACATATTTTGAATGATAAACTTACTAAATGGGCAGAATCAAATGGTAAAATCTGTTAAGCACAGGCGGGGTTAGGAAAGATCGATCCAAAATTGACGATATATTTATTTTGAATGCCATCATTGAAAAATATTTAGCACACAAAAAAGAAGCTGTACATAGCCTTTATTGATTTTAAGAAAGCTTATGATATTGTCAATTGTAATGTCCTGTGGTCCATTCTTCTTCATGCTGGTATTAACAGTAAGATGTTTAACATGTTAAAAGCTATATATTCAACAGTAAAAGCATGTATTTTATGTCATAGTCCCAGTGGTCGTTCAAGGTTCTTTGAGTGCCTGAAACAGGGTTGTGTCCTTAGCCCAGTCTTGTTTTCCTTATTAATCAATGAACTGGCACACGCAATAATAGTTAATGGTAAGCATGGTGTTACACTTACGTCAAAAGAAATTGAGCTCTTTCTTTTCTTATTTGCTGATGACCTAACTCTTTTAGCGTCTTCAGTAATTGGACTTCAGCATCAATTGAATATTCTACAAACAGATGGAGAGGTTGCGGTTGACAGTTAATTTAGATAAGTAAAACATTATTGTATTCAGGATGGGTGGTTTCCTTCATTCAAAATAAAAATGGGTTTTTAAGGACAGCCCTTTAGAAGTGGTTAACTCTTATAAGTATTTGGGCCTTATTTTCTCAACCAGACTGTTTATCACAAGCTATGGATGAGGCCAAAATAAGAGGGGAAAATGTACAAATTACATCCTGTGTACCTTAAAAAGAGTTGGATGTAACTCACCAGCTGTTTTCTTTAAACTAACTCTCAAGTTGTTCTCTTGCTTATGTACGGGGCTGACATTTGGGGTTGCAAAGCGGCAGCAAATAGAACAAGTACATCTGTATGCTTGTAAACGAGTTTTACATGTTAGGAACAAAACTATTAATTATGTTGTTTATGGTGAACTAGGACGTTTTCCTTTGTGTTTAACTGCTGTTGTCAGATGCATTAAGTACTGGCTTAGATCATTGAAACAAGCAGACGACAGGTATTCCATGAAATCTTATAAAATGTTACTGTCTATGCATGAAAAAAGTCTTTAGCAACATGGGTGACCCATATTAAGAATACTTGTTATGAGAATGGTTTCGAAGATGTTTGGATTTTTGGCTTTAGAAATGAAATAAAGTTTTGTAATGAGTTAAAACTTAGAGATTGTTTAGTAATGTTTGTTTCGATTGGCGAAACCATCTTGACACTGGTCCACGGTTATCCTTTTACAGTAGACTAAAACATTAATTTGAAAGAGAGTTATATTTGGATGTCTTGTTTGGCGGTGTGTACAGAAATATCTTTGCACAATTTAGAATGGGTGTATCTCAACTGAATATGCACAAACACCGCTTCTCGCCAACCATAGAAAATATTAATTGTCCACTATGTCCTAAAACACAATAATCCGAAATCCATTTCCTCCTTCATTGTCCTTTATATGATCAGACAGTTTAAATTAAAAGCCAATAATGGTAAAAACTCTGAGTCAAAATTCATAACAATAATTATTGTCAAGTACTTCGAGACATGAAACTGTACGCGTAGCTAAATATTTACTGGCAGCTTTCAAAATTCGGCAAAATATTTATTGAAAACAATGCAAATTGTAACAACATATAACCTTCGTATTCTTAAATATTCTGTGGTTTATGAATTTTCTTTTCGTTTCATTGTATGCTTTTATTGATGTGGATTTAATCATGTGCTTTTGTATTTCAGGTATTGTCGTACTATAATTGTAATGTATTGGGTAATGCTGTATGTGTTTTCCCCCATGAGAGGGGCTGTAGGCCCAAACTCATTAAATTTCCGACTTCCGACCTCTCTCTCTCTCTCTCTCGTCTCTCTCTCTCTCTCTCTCTCTCTCTCTCTCTCTTTCTCTCTCTCTCTCTCTCTCTCTCTCTCTCTCTCTCTCTCTCTCTCTCTCTCTCTCTCTCTCTCTCTCTCTCTCTCTCTCTCTCTCTCTCATTATGCATGGCTTTCAATTGTATATTTTAGGTTTCCTTTCAAATAAAAACAACATTGTGACGAATGTTCCTTCTTATATTTTTCAGACCCTTACTTCCAAAACAAATAGTGGAGAACGCTCGGAAGCGCTTGGGTGAGGCAGAGTACAACGTGATAACATACAACTGCGAGACATTCGTCAACGAGTGTCGCTATGGGGTTTCCATAAGTGACCAGGTAGACGATGTTGTTCGCGCTGTCACTTATTTAGTCGCATCTGCTGTCAGTAAAGTTCCCCAATGACAAACATGTGGCCATGAACACGAACTATAATGCAAATAGTATTTACAGTTCGTTTCATTGAAGCTGAAATCCAAGCTGTGGATGTTATTTCTTATAGTTTTTTTTCATTCGAAAGGTTCTCGTGAAGCTTAACTTTTGAAAACTTGAAACAGCCCTTCTTTTCGACAGCTATTTTTGCTTATTGTAATCTTTAC